>OX387615.1:7212500-7812500 GCA_947568825.1 Sphinx pinastri
TTTCAATATCAATTGCGTTTATGGGACAACGAGAAAGCGCATCGGCATTAGAATTGAGGCGACCCTGCTTATAAATAATTTTATAGTCGTATTCTTCGAGTTTGAGGCGCCAGCGAATAAGTCTACTACCGGGATCTTTTACATTAAAAAGCCAAACCAAGGGCCTATGGTCGGTAACAATTTTAAATTTGCGCCCAAATAAATAGGGACGGAAGGTTTTCACTGCAAAAATAATGGCAAGAAGTTCCTTTTCTGTTGTAGAGTAATTACCTTCTGCCTTATTAAGTGTCCTAGAAGCATATGCGATAGGTTTATCTTTACCTATATCGCCTTGAGAGAGAACTGCACCCACGGCATAATTTGAAGCATCCGTTGTAATAATAAACGGAGCCGAAAAATCTGGGTATTGAAGTAGAGGAGCCGTGGTAAGCTTTTCTTTAAGAATTTGGAAAGCAGCGTCTTGTTCAGATGTCCAATTAAAGGGTACATCCTTTTTTAATAAAGAAGTTAGAGGTTTAGTTAATTTTGAAAAATTTTCAATAAAGCGACGATAATAGCCTACTAAACCTAGAAACGATTTTATATGCTTAACATTTTGTGGGACCGGAAATTCAGTGACTGCTTTAACTTTGTTAGGATTTGGTAAGACACCCTTGTCGGTAATAATGTGTCCTAAATATGCAACTTCGCGACGTAAAAACTCACATTTGTCTGGTTGCAATTTTAAATTAAATTTTCTTAAGCGGTCAAAAACGAGACCTAATTTTGAAATATGAGATTCAAGATCATGTGAATAAATAATACAGTCATCTAAATAAATATAACAATGAAGACCTTGAAGACCCGAAAGTGCCGTGTTCATAAGACGTTGAAATGTTGTAGGCGCGTTTTTTAAGCCGAAAGGCATCCTCGTAAATTCATAATGACCAGAGAGACTTGAATTAGTACTGACAGTAAAGCCTGTTTTAGAAGCGTCCTTGGGATTCATTCTAATCTGATGAAAACCACTTGCGAGGTCAAGCGTGCTAAAGTATTTCGAATGTCCTAATTGGTCAAGTATATCCGTAATTAAAGGTAGTGGATAGCTCTCAGAAACAGTAACATCATTAAGACGACGATAATCTATAACTATTCGCCACTTACTTTTGTCAGAGGCATCTATTTTCTTGGGGACCACCCATACTGGTGCACTCCATGGCGAAATTGAAGGTCGAATAATATCTTGGTCGAGCATCTTACGAATTTGCGTGTCGACTTCCTCCTTATGAACTTCGGGAAAGCGATATGATTTTACATGTAGGGTCATTCGGGGCAACAGCACGCAGTGGGTAAAAGTTCGCATGGTCAATATCTCGGAACCTATTGACACTTCTCATACACTTTTTCGGCTAGATCAGGGGCGCGTCAGGGACGATGTCAGAGCCACAAGCTATTTTACCAAGCCTCACTTGTTTAGCAAAATACGGTGATCAACGTGATTTTTTTGATTAGTTACCAATATTTTGTGCTGGGAAAAAAGTGTATGGCTAGACGGTGTATCAGTTTACAAAATTCCGTTAATTATGTTAAGTTTACATGATTATTATAGTATTTATTTTAGTTATTAATTCTGTCCTAGAAAATAAATGCGTCTCAACTAACGTGTGATTGTTTAAAATATTCCCTGTTTGGGTAAGAGTACGAGGTTAAAAGTACGCACCCTGTTATAACTCCAATACAATGATCTCACGGTTTATTCTTCTTTAAGCTGCAATTAAGTCGAATATTATTTGTAAAGATTTTTAGACCTTATACAGAAAAAAAATATTCTCATTAAACACTCTGCGTAGTTTTACCCACATAACGGGTCAATAGTACGAATTTCTCCCGATGCACTTAAGCATGTATTGCAAAAAAAACAATGAAGCTATGTACAAAAACTCATTAAATAATGAAAGTAGAATAAATTTACTTTACATAGAGTGTTAAAACGTTTTTCAAGACACTATATTTTTGACTGTGTAGACGATAGAAAAAAAAGTGCGTACTTTTAGGCCGAATGACCCTATAGGGGGTGTATCTCCTGAGTTTATAGAATGCTCGATAGCATTTGTAAAAGACAAAGGCTCGCCATCAATATGAAATATATCTGTATATTTAGAACATAACTCTAACAGTGACTTCTTTTCTTCAAAATTTAAATGAGAGCAGCGTATAGAATTTACAACTTTATTTAAACGGTTTGGTTGTGTTGTAAAAATAGAATTAACGCATTCATAAGAGCAAGTATCGTTAAAAGGAGACAATTGAACACTGTAATCTGTAATTTCTACATTTGAATTTGTGGTATTTAAAATAGAAACATTAATTTTTTTATTGGGCTTAATAGAGACAATACAATTTGCGACATAAACACCTTCACTTAAGGTATGATTTAATACGAGAGCTTCATTGTTTTTGTAGAGCTCGTGCGAGTAATTTGATACAGTGCACTCTATAACCGCTTCAGAACGAGCCGGTATAATGTAAATCGGTTGATTATAAACAATGGGTATTGAATGTCCTTTGATTGACAACGATTTTGACGAATAATCTATATTTGCATTAAAATAGTTGAAGAAATCGCTACCGATGATTCCGTCATAATTTGTTAAATTTACGTCATCCGTTGTGACGTGGAATTTATAATTAAATGTTTCACTTGATATATTAAACTCTAATTGAAAAGTACCCAATGTTTCAACAATAGTTTTTGAATTGGTTATGCCCTTTAACCTTACAATCTCGGAAGAAAGTTTTGGAATTTCACTTAGACTGGATTGCTTTACTAGACTGATACTTGATCCAGTGTCAATAAGAAAACAAATTTGTTCCGTAGAATATTTAGAATTTAAATAAGTATGGGGTAAAGATATCTTTTTGTTAAAAGTTTCAGTACAAAAGGTAGTTATATTATTATCTTCATCAAAATTAGAACTTAGCAATATATTTTTATAATTAGGTTCACTACATAATATAGTAGGATTTAGAACACTCTCTTTTTTTTGTAGAGGTTTGTCAAACATAGTATAATTAGAACTCGATTTTCGAGATGTACATTTTTTTACGTTTATAGACTTAGAAAAACTCGGCTTGTTCCGAGATGAACTTTGTAAAATAGTATGACTCAACTTATCGTCCTTTGTGGACGGTTGAGGTGTAACGAAATTAGGAAAACTCTTGTCATTTATAGACAGAGGTGCTTTACAAAAACTCAGAGACTCTTTATTTTTATTTAAGCTGAGAGAATTCTGAGATGAAGAACTCGGTTCATTTTTCCGAGATGTATTAATTAAACTCGAGACTTTAGCTTGAGGTGAATTATAATTATAACAACAATTGTGTTTAATGTAACTTGAATCAGCGTTATACTCTGAAGTAGGATAATTTTTAATTGTGCCATTTCTATTATAAGATTTCGGCAGGCACACATCCGAAATCATTCGTCGTTTAAATTTTCATTATGCTCGGAATCACATGTGTGTATATTAACATTGTTGTGCGCGCTAGGATTTGAGTGACGTTGCAATGTGGTGTTACCACGTGAAATTTGAGCTTTAGAAGTATTATGCGCACTTTGATAATATTTAAATTGTAATTTACGACACTCTTGAATCGTATGACCTACATTTTTACAATAATTACAAAATTTTGCAAAACTGGAAGAATTATTAGTAGAAACGATATGATAAGATTTTCGGAATGAGGTACCAAATTTATTGTGAGAATTGCTCTTCTTATAGCACTCGGATGAACTGTGGCCAATTTTATTACACACAGAACATCTTTTTAAAACTTTTTGAGATGAACTAGCTTTGGATAAATTATGTAGTTTTTCTTCATCGATGGCGTATTGAACCGCCTCGTTTAAATTTGAAGGATTCCTACATCTCACAATACTAGAAATATTTTCGGAATTTAAATTCAGCATAAAAGTATTGAGAGCGAGATCTTCCATGGCTGCTATTCTGCCCGGAAGTTCGTTTGGATTTTTACAACTATAATGTATATCAGATTGAATGCGTGTTAGTATTGATTCAAGACGTAATGAATATTTAGTGATATCCTCAGAAGCTGACTGCTTACAATTTTGTAAATCGACGAGAAGATGTGTGGCGTGTTTCTTTTCGCCAAAAGTAGTTTTAAGAAATGATTTAATTTCATCCCATGTAGAAAATGTTTTTAAACTACTTGCAACTTGAGCCTTGCCTTCAAGTTGGGATAGTATAAATTTACAAAGAACATTTTTCTGGTCGGTTGTCGCAAGGGACATAGCATTATCGCAATTGGTAAGAAATGCGGGAAGGGATTCTCTATCACCATTATACACTTTAATAAACTTGGTCAAAACGTTAAGGGTGGGTTGCACAAAATCTGACGTTAGTGTTCACGTTAAAGTTAACTTTAGCAGTGACAATAACAATGACTACTGAAATTGACATTTCCTCTGTTGCACCATTGCTGTAATTGTTAAAGTTAAAGGTAAACGAGTAACCAGTGAAATGATGCTATTTTACCCCAAAAACTTGCACGGGTAATATTTTTGCATTGGTAATGATTTAATATAACCATCAAATCTTGATGAAATATCGATTCATTATTCAAATTTCTATTATTACGTAGGTGTCTAGTATGTACATCCTCTTTGTTTCTATCATAGAATTTCAGCGGAATTTTTTGCTCCACCAAACTATTTGGATAGACCCACTAACAGAATCGCTATCATCGCTAGATTTTGCTTCCCACAATATTTCGCGTACTAAACATTTTACGCAGGTATTTAACAGAGTATTTGTATTAAAATAGGGCATAGGACGTTAATTGCAAATCGTGTGACAAATGACAATTAACTATACAGAGTATACACACAGATTACGAAAACTAACCATAACTTTTACATTAACCGTCCGAAACTGAGCGGTTAATGTTACTGTTATTCGCGACGTCATTTTGACAATTGTAAATTTTATGCAACCCGAAAATTGCTTAACCGAAGATTTGACAGCTGGTTAGACCTTTGTTATTGTTAAAGTTATTTTCTGCAACCCACCCTAAGTGTAATTTTTTCGGACATTTCACTGACTTCAGGTTTAATTGATTTAGAAGCGTCTGATTTAAGCAGTGACATCAATGAAGTTGGACAAATATAAAATTCAAAACATAAAATAGATGAAATTGTAAAAAAAAAAATACACGTATAAAATCTAATCAAAATTTAAGTTTGTACACATAGAATTACGAATTTATAGAATAAGGATTGTAAAATGTTGTATATAAATTCTTGAATAATAATTAATTTGTAAATTTCCCTTTGTAAAATTATTATATATCTTTGTAAAAATAGAATTAAATGTGTACAAATTAAAATTATTGACTAAATTTAAAAATAGAATAAAACCTTTATAATATAATAAATTCACTTTGATATTATTGCACTTGGTAACAAAAATATATTATTAAGCACTCACAGTATGACGTAAATGGGTTGCATATTCACCACGCAGTAACGCGATGCTCGAGGAACACACTCAGCAATAGCGGTGTTTCAAAGGACGGGTCACGCGCTCGTGTGGTGGTGAACACGTGGTGCTGGGTTCTGATGCAGGCTCAGGCGACGACTGAGGCTTACTGTCGACCAGGGATGATGATGAGTTAGTCTGGCTGGGGACTGCTGATGCGGGCTCACGCTGGTTAGATGAGGCTGACCGTCGACCAGGTTGAAGTCCGGGGAAGTCAAGGTGTGTGGGACTGCGGGCTCCTGCTAGAAGATGAAGACTGACCGTCGAATCCTTTGTGGCTCGGAGTAGCTTAGTGCAGGCTCAAATTAAATGAGACTTACTGTCGACCAAGAGACAGCTTCACAGGGGGTCGAGGATTCAGATGCCAGGGTCCACGTGACTGTTAAGACCTCTTCGGCATCCCACTTCTGACACCAGTTTGTTAGGCGACCGATCCTAACTGTCCTTCTTAATTAAAATAAACTACAATGTCCACGAGGTCACAGGTTTAATAAGAAAATTAAACTGTTACAATTTTCACACAAGATTCCTGACTTCCAGATTTCTGATGTAATGGTGATTGCTTAAGAAGCGAGTACCACTCGTCGCGAAGCCAATTACTAACTGCCCATAATTAAATAGAATTAAGTATATTGAAAAAAATCACAACTCAGCATTATTGCAATGGAATATTACGCAATGCAATGCAATGCAAATACAAATGCTGAGGTTTCAATTCTTACATATTAGGCAGGGTTGTAACAGTCCCATAGCTCTATCTACAGTATTGTTGAAGCTTGCTGAACATCTGGTGAAAAACCGATTGGAGTGGTATATTGAAAGCAATCGTATGCTATCTGATAACCAATACGGATTCCGCAAAGGGAAAAGTACTATTGACAGTATCAGTATTTTTGTGTCTGATATTCGTTTGGCATTTACACAAAATGAATCATTAGTTGCAGTTTTTTTAGATATTAATTCAGCATATGATAACGTGGTTCCGTCTGTTCTAAGGAATAAAATGCATGAACTTAAAGTTCCTGATATGTTGTCTAACTTTATTTCTAATTTAATAACAATTAGATATATCAGTGTTTGTCCAGATGATTCCGTAAAATTTTCAAGAACCGTATTAAAAGGTATACCCCAGGGATCTGTTTTAAGTCCCCTATTATATAATATTTATACATACGACCTCGAATCATCCTTAAATGGATCAGTTAAAATTTTACAGTATGCAGATGACCTTCTCCTTTATACATCCGGTAAACTCCTTACAGACATGTGTGCTACTATGTCATTGGCAATGTCCTCTTTAGAGTCTTGGATGACTCTAAATGGACTGGATCTTTCCCCTTCTAAAAGCTCGTTGGTTTTATTTAGCAGGAAAAATATAACTCCCCATGTTGACATAAAATACAATAACTGTTCTATTCCTTTAAAAAAAGAAGTGAAATTCCTTGGTATCATATTGGATTCAAAACTTACGGGTTCTTCGCATTGTGATTATCTAGTTACCAAATGCGAACGTAATCTGAATATTATTCGATGTCTTTCTGGCGTATGGTGGGGTGCTCATCCATTTTCATTAAAACTTATTTATAATGCATTGATTAGAAGCCTATACGATTATGGAACATTTATCTTAGAGCCTGGTAATTTATCAGCCTTCAAAAAACTTGACTTAATTCAAAGTAAAGCTCTTAGAATAATTTCCGGTGCAATGAAGTCGAGTCCAATTAATGCCCTTCAAGTAGAGTGTGGAGAACCTCCTCTTAAGTTGAGACGGCAGTTTCTAAGTGACAAATTTTTGTTTAGAGCTTTTCAATTTTCTGGTCACGTTCTTTTTGCAAAACTCCAAAGTCTTTCAGAATATGTTGAAACTTTTCCTTTTTGGAGAAATAAGTCACCCCCTCCTTTAGTTGTTAGTTTCCGTAAATTCTCAAGCCTTCAGGCTCCAACATTTCGTTCGGCTTCTCTTCCTCTATATATGTCCGGCTTTCAATCACTTTTACTGCAACCTGATATTTGTTACTCATTGGGTATTGAAAAAGATCATCCCAGTGCAAATACGCATTTCAACGAAATAGTACATACAAAATGGCCTGATTTTCATCTTATTTTCACTGACGCATCCAAACATACTTCCTCAGATTTTTGTGGCGTAGGAGTTTACCACCCTCGATATAATATTATCCAAAAAATAAAACTCCCCCCAGAAACTTCAGTATTTACGGGAGAATGCTATGGAATTTACAAGGCATTAGAGTACATTCTCCTACTTAAACTTAACAAAACTGTTATTTTTTCAGATGCATACAGCGCCCTTCAGGCCATTAAAAAATTTCCTTTTAAATCAAAGCCTCAATCTAACATAATTATTACTATAAGAGAAATGTTGTATGAATGCCTTTCTAAAGGCATAGTTGTAGTTTTAGCTTGGATTCCCGGCCACTCCGGTATAAGTGGAAATATAAAGGCGGACCGTCTAGCTAGTGAAGCGATTACTGATGGAGATGTATTTCCCTATATTAATTACTGCAGTGATCTGGCTGCGCTTCCATCTACTTTTCTTAGGGAATCTTGGGAAAAGTACTGGGAAGAAAGCAGTCAGAAGAAAGGAAAATTTTATGCTAAAATCCAGTCCAACATTCCTAATAAGCCGTGGTTTAGCAAATTGAAGCTTGGTAAGCGATCTACTAGTTGTATAATAAGAATGCGTTTGGGGCATGTGTGCTCACCAGCTCACCTTGCCAGGCTTCAAATTGTTGGGAGTAGTGCTTGTGAATGTGGTGAGATATTTGGAGACCTTGACCACATTTTCTTCTCTTGTCCACGTTATGATCGTTCTTCTTTCATAAATCGGCTCATTTCTCTAAATATTCCTCTTCCTTCTTGTATTTCTTACTTACTCTTATTTAATATTAATATTTATAAAGCTATATCTTCTTTTATTATAGAGAATAACATAAAACTATAATTGTCACATATTGCCTCAGACAATTTAATATAATACATATAACAACTTTACTATAATTTGTATATTTTTATCAACTTGACTGACTTATATTTGATATTCATATTAAGCTATTTGTATTTTCTTTAAATAATGGTTTCCCTAACTTTATTGTCGTTGGCGTAGCACAATAACCCAGTGCTTGTAGCCATATAAATAAGAAAAAAAAAAAATGTGTAACAAATCATTCTAGAACAACTGATTTGCGTTTACGAAAATTAATCATATGTCGATAACAATAAGGAACACTTTAAATTGAAATTTTTGTGCCATATTTGACTTAGAAAATCAATAGATATTATTCAATTAAATTGCAATAAGCCAGAAAATATTGCTTACCGATGGTAGGAAATACATCAGTGGGACATATTCTTACTATGGCTATGATTTTTGCGATCCAGAATTGCACAATAGGGAATTTTAATATTATTAAATATTTTTTCAAATTATTTACGCTTTGACAGTGCGCAATAACGACTGAGACCGCTCCAACGGTGAGTTAGTAATGCAGTACTAACTAGGGGATAAAAGGTTACGCCCACTTACTAGTTCTACTGTTTTCTTTGTTCTGTGGATGTAGGCGTAGGCCACACGTATTGACGTTCTGCCACACGCAAGGGTGCAAATAATATTGCTAGTGGTATCGGATTTTCCCCAAAACCTTAAGTCATTATTTAATTGGGATTATTTAATTATGGAATTGTTATTATTGTTCACAGTAAGGGATTACTTTATCCTTAATTTTAATGATAAAACTCTGAAATAAAAATTAATAAAATAAATCCCTTAGAATGACCAAAACAGTACCAAATTAAAAACAAATTACGTTGATGACGCGAATTAAACGGTTGAATGCGGTATTTACCTTTGCCTCCATTCTAGTTTTATGATGATGATATGAATGAATGCCTTTATTGTAATTTTATTTATATATTTATTTGTTTATTTGGGAAACATACAATATTTTAATTCTTATAAGCTAGGTAAGATAATTTAAATACAGAAAGCAACAAAGTTTCCACTTATAGAAAGCAATTATACAGTATAGTAGTCTATGCTATTGGTAAAACTAAAAGTGATTAAACATAAAAAAATAAAATAAAAAAAAGAATATTTATAAAATTTATGTCAATAATGTCAAATGTATCTAGTTCTATTGTATTACGGTTCTTTTGCGAATCATAGTAAAAAAGGCAGCATCACCATTCAACCGTATAATTGACGTCATTTGAAGCTTAGTGCTTACGTCTGCTGAAAAAAAGACGAAATTAAAAGTTAAAATTATAAATGATAACTTCATAATTTCTAAAAAAGAAAAATGCACATGTCGTTATTTTAGAACTATTTTCATTTAAAATAATAATATAAGCTTGTTAAAATTTGAAATGTCAATTCAAATCAACTCAACAGAAAAATATTGTTTTCATAATACTGGCAACACAATGCCAAAGCATGCAAAGGTACCAATTAAATAAGTTAATTTTAGAAATATATTAATTTTAGAATATGAACATCAATATTTGGGGTATCAATTTTCTTTTTTTTTGGCAACATTTTGATATAATGGCGTCTATAAAAATTTTTGAATTGTTGTTTTTGCTTTAGCTATTATTTTATGTCAAAATATTGGATTAATCGTAATAATTGCATGTGAAAAGTTATGTTACAATGTTTCTTAAGAGTGTCCGAGATACTGTGACATCAGGTTATTGCACACACCATCATTTTAAAATAAAATATCGAGAGCTGCTAGCGCTACGATTCGGCCTTGAGCACTGACGCGGGATGTTTGGCAGGGTTACCAACTCCTAAAAAAAAATAGCCCTAAAGTCAAGATGAAATATCCCCAAATAACCCTAAATCCAAAAAAAAGACCCCAAAAAAAGCCCTGTACTGTCAATGATAATTTGTACGGTGTAGTGTATACCCAATGTATATAACTATCGAAGAATATTATTTAAATAAGTTCCCTGTTTTATTAAGGTAAATAAAACACAACTTAGTTGAATTTTAAATCGTGTATTAAAGATTTACATTGTCAATGATTGTAAACAAATCGTGTTGTTTGCCGCCGTAGGATGGCGTATCTTTGATGGCGTGTCCACTGCCCATAGTGTTATGATTTATGCCAGATTAACATTCTCGGATTTGAGATGACTCGTGCAGGTTCGGCAGCAGTGTGCATTTGGCATTATAGCATTATATTTTGTGTAAGAACTTGAGCGTTTTGCCTTTTTTATTTTTTTTTGTCAGTCAAACAGTAATTACAAGAATACATTTTTATGGCCATGGACGTATAAAAAAAGGCGGACGGAATTTCGCTACACAAAAAACTGAAGCACCCAAAGTACGTCAGCTTGCCTGTACGCACGAGTATCGCGCACACATTCACACCAAAGTATGTCGATCGGCCGCCATTACGCAACAAACCTCAATTGAATGAAGTCGTTTTAAGAATAAAAATAAATAATTAAAATATGCCGTCTTATGTGGTTAAATGCTGTCAAAATCACAGTGGTTCCAAGAACAAATGTCACGGGATCACATTTCATAGGTAAATTAGTAATGTTAAAACTTATTTGATCAACATTCATTGATATATAAAATCATTTATTTTTATAACACAAAACCTCAGCCTACAATTCCAGTGTTGTCAACTATTTGACGGGTAAATTACCCCGAAGTATAGGAGACGTGATTTTTTTTTGTTTCAAATACGATTTTGTTTTTTAAACTAAATAGGTATAGGTTGTTATTAGGTATATGTTTTTGTAGGTTTCCTACAGGAAATGAAGTATGGAGGAGTGTTTTAATTAATATAATAGGAGAGTGTAGATCATAAAATAAATCTTATTAAATATATTGCACAAAAAAAATTAACAGTTAGATTTCATCACATATCGAAATAAGAGGGCACCTCAAAGACCTACACAAGTAAGAGGCAGTTATACAAAAAGTTAACGCAACATAGAGAATAAAAAAAAAAGAAATGCAAATTAAAGAAAGTTTAATTATTTACGTTGCTTGGTTTAGCCTTTTAACTGCCTCGATGGCGTAGTTGTATTACGGTATGACTGCAATGCTGAGGTCTTGGGTTCGATTTCCGGGTCGGCCAAAGTGATATTGGGTTTCAAATTCAGTACCAGCCCGGACTATGGAATTCGTGTCCGATATGGCGATAGGCTCGCCCCCTATCATATCACGGGACGGAATACGCCCGGCGAAAACTGGGTGCACTAGTTGCACATCTGCCTACCCCTTCGGGAATAAAAGGCGTGAGTGAGTGTGTGCGTATGATTTAGCATTAGTTAGGAAACATAATTTTATTGTTTCGGTAAGACTCATTCATTTCTACACACCTACTAATCACATATGTTTGGCTATTATTTATCACGGTCATTTCAAATAAAGCTAAATAATATATAAATTAATTAATTATAATTACATCTTGCAAACAATAAAATTATTGAAACGACTTTCAATAAAACTAACCTAAAATTGGAAAAATAGTGTAGTGTTAACTAGTGTTAAAAATTGGGGAAATTTTGTTTTTTATGGCAATCATTCATTTACGCACACATAGTTACGCCGCCGCCATTGCTGTGCTTCAGTTTTTGTTTAGCGAGAGTCCGTCCGCCTTTTTTTATACGTCCATGGGTACTCCTAAATTTTTTAGCTTATTTTTAAGAACAAGCAAACAAACATTATCATATGCTGCAGCAATGTCTAAAAAAACACCAACTACTGATTCCTTATTAGAAAAGGCCAAACGAATATCTGTGACGAATATACTGACACTCATGGACCTATAAAAAATTTTTTATAGGTCCATGGGAGTACCAGAAATTCTTACTAATTTTATTATGAATATTCTATCTGATAGAAAAGTTACATTAGATATTCCAAATTGTCCTAAAAAGTCAAGGCTACTGTGGCAAGGACTTCCACAAGGATCCGTTCTTAGCCCTTTGTTGTTCAATATATATACTTACGACTTATCATCCTCAATTAATGGTTCTGTTTCTGTGCTTCAATACGCGGATGATCTTCTTTTATATACTTCTGACCAGTCAATACACACCGCTTGTTTTAATATTTCCTCTTCACTAAGTTTACTAAAAGGTTGGCTACATTTAAATGGTTTACAACTGTCTGTCTCAAAAAGTACAGCTGTATTATTTACCAGACATAGAATTCCTCCCCCGATTAATATACAATATGACGGTGAATTTATACCGGTCAAAAGCCAAGTAAAGTTTTTGGGCATAATATTAGATTCCAAACTTACAGGAGTACCTCACTGTGACTATGTAACCGCTAAATGCGAGAGACATATAAATATGCTCAGGTGTCTCTCAGGAGTTTGGTGGGGGGCGCATCCGTTATCCCTAAAGCTTATATATAATGCAGTCATAAGAAGTGTCTTGGACTATGGAACTTTTGTGTTAGAACCTGGTTATGTAGCTGGATTTAAGAAACTAGATGCCATACAATCAAGATCTTTGAGAATAATATGTGGCGCTATGAAATCAAGCCCCATTAATGCCTTACAGGTCGAATGCAGTGATTCTCCATTAAGACTTAGACGGCAATATCTCTCAGACAAATTTCTATTACGTACTTTACAATTTTCCAATCCTTCTCTTCTACCTAAACTGTGCCGCCTTAATGAACAAGTTACATTGTCATCATACTGGGCTCATAAGTCCTGGCCTTGTCTACTTAAAAGCCTCCAAAAATTCCAAGCAATAGAAGCTCCTACATATAACTCCCAATACCTTCCTATTTTTTCTACCAACTTCGATTCCTTAATACTTTCACCGAATATATGCTTTAATTTGGGTATACAGAAATATGAAAACTATGCTAATAGTTATTTGAACTATTTAATAGGTATCAACTGGCCCTGTTGTCATCATATTTATACTGATGCATCAAAACATGCAATCCCTGGCTGTGTTGGTGTAGGGGTATATCATGCTCAGTATAAAATCGTCCAGAAAATTAAACTTCCCCCAGAATCTTCAGTATTCACTGGAGAATGCTTCGGTTTACTAAAAGCAGTAGAATATATTTTGATAATGAAATTAGCAAATACAGTCATCTTTACAGATTCTAAGAGTGCTTTACAAGCAATGGCCAGGTTCCCATTTAAAAATAAATGTTTCTTTCCTGTCATCATGCAAATCAGGACAAAACTCCACCAGTGTTACTTAAAGGATTATTCTGTGACCTTCGCTTGGATACCGAGTCATTGTGGAATTAAAGGGAATGAAAAAGCTGATGAGCTGGCCAATCAAGCGGTGGACTGTGGAGATTTATTCCCGTATAAAAATTATTGTCATGACCTGGCCGCTTTGCCTAGAGTTTACCTTCGGGAATCCTGGAACGAACTTTGGGCATCTAGCGGTCAGTCAAAGGGCAAATTTTATTATCAGATCCAGCCTATGATTCCACTGCGGCCGTGGTTCTTCGAGTCGAAGCTTGGCAAGACGGCAACATCTGTTTTAATACGGATGCGACTGGGGCACGTATGTACCCCAGCTCGTCTTGCCAGGTTTGGAGTTGTGGAATCTTCGGCATGTAGTTGTGGTTGTGATGTTGGGGATTTAAATCACCTTATATTTTCTTGTCCTAACCATGATCATTCTTACCTTTATTCCAGCCTGTCCTCTCTTGGTGTTCCCTTCCCTACTAACATATGTACTCTTTTATGTAATTATAATAAATATATTTACCGTATTCTATCTGTATATATAAATATAAATAATATCAGAATCTAGCTATTTTTCCTAAGTATCTAATATTCCTCTTAATTCCTAAATATATTCCTCTGATCCTATCCCGTAATTTCCTGTTTTTTTTTTCCCGTGTTGTTTCCCTAACTTTCTTTACAAAGTACATCTGCAACTTATTTCTAACCAAAACGTTGACACTGGCAGATGCGCAAACCGCGCCTTGCCAAAGAGAGAGAAAAAAAAAAAATATAACACAGTATCACCAAAATAATGAATTAAAACAAGAGCACCTCATGACACTTCCAAGTTCCCGCCAAAACTCCGCACATACTACTTAGAGATACTGTCGCAGTTCGCACACTACGTATATTAGTGTTGCATATCGATAGATGATCGATTATCTATCGATAGTCAAGGTGAAAGCAATAGTATCGATAGTCTATCGATATTATTGTCACATGTCAATACTGTCGATACTATCGATAGCTCTCCACGTGCAATACTATTGATAATAGCGATAATATCGATACTATTGATAGTAATGCATTCAGTAGTATCGATAGTATTGCGAAAACCATTAGTTTTAACCAAAACCTATCGATAGTATCGATGGTTTTTGTACTATCGATAGCCAGTAATTTTTCGATACTATTGCTTTCGATAGTATCGATAGGTTTTGGTAAAAACTAATGGTTTTTGCAATACTGTCGATACTATCGATACTATTGTATGTATTATTATCGATAATATTACTCTTATCAATGTTATAGCCCTTAGAGAGCTATCCATAACATCGATAGTATTGACATAAGGCGATACAATCGATAGTACAATCGATATCCTGAATAGTTTTCGAGGTCAACCATCGATAGTCAAACTATCGAAGGTTCTGCTACACTAAAGTATATTACAGACAGTGCTGCCAACAAGATTTTTAAAAATCCGCCAATTTCGTTGTATATTTCCGTCAAAAAACCGTTAAAATTTTTATTCATCTATAAAAGCCCTAAAATTTCTAAAGTTCTATGTAAATGGGCGTAGATATAGCTTTCACATGGTGGGGGGCGGGGGGTGCGTAGCGTGGGTTCTTGCCACCTAAAAAACCTCCCTTTCAACAAATAAGTCACGTATATCCATCGTATATTACCCCTTTTACACATTTGAGAAATGTAAAAGGCCATATTTCGCTGAAGGTACATTTCCCGTTCAATATACCGTTAGCCGTTACAATCAATATTTCCCGTTTTCAACGTATCCAAATCCGCTAGATACGACGGGAAATCCGTTAAGATTGCAACGCTGATTACAGACTGCTTATAGCAAAGAGTATTATAATATACATTGGGAAGCTCATAGAATGCTACCGTTTCATCAGTGCAGCCAAAAAGATTTTTAAAAATCCGCCAATTTCCTTATATTTCCGTCAAAAATCCGTAAAATTTTTTATTAGTCAATAATGGTCAAATCGAAGTATGTGATACTTGGACCAAAAAAACAGATTCTTAAAATTGTCAGTAAAGAATTGCACCTAAACATTAAAGGAGTTCCATTGATGAGGGTTCGTGAAGTACGGAACCTGGGTTTAATAATGGATGAGGAACTACGCTTCGAATCTCACATATCAATTGTTGTGAGCAATTGCTTTTATCGGCTCAAGGTTTTATACCATATCAGAGATGTCTTAAATATCCCTATACGTATTAAATTAACCGACTCGCTCATTCTGTCAAAGTTTAATTATATGGATATTGTATACGCGCCATGTCTCTTGGTTCGCACTCAAAAACTCATTCAGCGGGTGCAAAACGCATGTACCCGATTTTGTTTTAAAATACCACCACGTACACACGTATCCCCATATATAAACAAAGCTGACATACTCAAAATGAAGGCTCGTCAGGATGTGCATATGGCGTGCCTTTTATTCAATCTTATTAAATACCGCACTCCTCCATATCTCGCCGACAAGCTGCACTGGCTACAAGACGTGAGCGCGCACCATACTCGCGCATCCAGCTGGGCGCTGGTGGTGCCGAGAGCTCGTAAAGTTGCATTCTGGGGTAGCTTTAAATTTGCCGCATTCCGCTGCTGGAACGACTTGCCACCGCCTCTTCGTAGTCTGCAAACATTGCACACTTTTAGAACTCGATATAAAAAAATATTGCTTAAGATACAAAAAGATGTCGAGTAATAATTTAAATTTATTATTTACATACCTCTTCTTTGCAGACTTATGGCGCGGCGGTGTCTTGGGAGTGCACAGCACGTTTAAGTTTACCCACGCATTAATGGGCTAAAATGCCATGATTCGTTTATTGACTTGACTGCCTCGGTGGCGTAGTTGTATTACGGTACGACTGCAAGGCTGAGGTCTCGGGTTCGATTCCCGGGTCGGGCAAAGTGATATTGGATTTTTCTATTCAGTATCAGCCCGGAGTCTGGAATTTGTGCCCGATATGGCGATAGGCTCGCCCTCTATCACATCATGGGACGGAATACGCTTGGCAAAAAGTGGGTGCACTAGTCGCGCCTTTGCCTACCCCTTCGGGGATAAAAGGCGTGAGCATGCGTAGTTTATATGATAATTTTTTATATATATACTAAATATACTATATCAGGAGAAACAATAAAGGAGACCACTAATATCCGCGATCTGGGCGTAACACTCGATACTAAATTAAGATTTACCACTCACATAGATAAAATGCTTAATGCTGCGAGCAAATCTCTTGGTTTCATTCTTAGGAATGGTTAAGAATTTAAAAATGCTTCTACCACATTAATGCTATACAATAGTTATGTAAGGAGTAAGCTGGATTATTGTAGCGCGGTCTGGTCTCCTCTATATAATGTACACATTAACAGAATCGAGAAGGTACAAAAGAAACTACTCTACCACATGTCGTACCGGTTTAGGCCACCTGATTATGTAAGATCTTACAAAGATAAATTATGTTTCTTCAAACTGCAGTCCTTAAGTGAGAGAAGAAATCTTTTGAACTTGGTCTTTCTCCACAAAGTCATGAACGGTATTATTGACTCCCCCGCATTACTAAATAATTTCTTGATTAAGGTACCAAGCAGACCTCCTAGGAGGCTCGGACCTTTATTTTACGTACGTTTTACCAGAACAAATACAGGAAAACACGCACCTGTCCCTCGTCTGTCTTGTTTGTACAACCAAACAGTAAATAACATAAGTATTGACATTTTTGGTGACCATTTGTCATGTTTCAAACATAAAATTGTAAATAAAACTGGATCTTAATTTTGCATTAATATTGTTACTTTTTTTATTTATATATATATTTTGCCTTTTTATGTTTATGTTTTAGTTTTATTTTATAGTTTATTGTATTTGTTTTTCTTATATTGTTACAATATTTTAATTAAGATAGTTTGTTATAGTTGTAAGAATACTACTTTCGTTTTTTTTTTTTTTGATTTTGTATAATTGCTATGTGGCTCATGTTGTGGTTGCATATAATCAGAGTTGCAATTATTTTTTGTTTATTATGTATGTGTGATATATTTGCAAATTATCATTGTGAACTCAGTTTGCAATCCTAAATAAATAAATAAATAAATAAATATATATTTTTTTACTACCAATATTATTTTGGTCTGACTCAACTACTTTCACACTATTTATCATGCACTGTGTTTTCTGATTATTGCTGGTTTAATTATGATTATTTTTTATTTTATATCACTTAAGTAATTGAGTTGCAACTTGCAACACGTCCGGTCCGTGCGCTCACAATTTCACAACGCGTCGGGCCTATGGAAGACCAGCGCCGTGGCTCGCCCGCGGCTTGAGCCTGGCCGGTAGGGCCAATAACAAAAAAAAAGCGGCTTGAGCTGAATGGGACCCGTTTTGCACTCACACCAAGACGTTCGGCACGACACACGCGTTCCTTTTGTTATTATTTCATTTTTATATTTTTGCATTTCTTTTTTGTATTTTTGTGTTTTTTTTCCTATGTTAATTTCTTTGTTGATATGGTGTTTGTGCAAATTAATGTATTGTTGTTGTTATTTCACTGAAGGTAGATTTCCGTTAAATATTCCGTTAGCCGTTAGAATCTATTTTTCCCGTTTTCAACGTATCCAAATCCGCTAGATATGACGGGAAATCCGATAAGTTGGCAATGATGTATGATGGTTGAAGTCGCCGACGAGACTCATACCCAGTGTTGCCGTTCTGACGACTTAGTCGCGAGATCTAGCGGATTTAAGGTATATTATAATAAAACTGATTTCCCTTGCTCAAATATCTGGAGATCATTGCAAAAAAAAAAAGTTTGTTTTTTGTCGTCTGCGTAGAAAATATAACATATTTAATAACAACAATCAATGAAAAATCAAACTCTATATTGTTCTATATGTAAACACGAAAACATCGAGTAAAAGCGAATCCTATATATTTATGCTGTCAGGGTAATCAATGACCGAGTAAACCAGACCCAGGAAAATCAGATGTTTGCCTTCGTAATTTTGTCCCGAGCAATGAAAATAGCACAATTTCTCCCACAATGTATGAAGCGCTCCTAGTTCTCGCAAGTGCACATTTCTAAATATTCCGTTAAGGATTTATAGGTCGTGAGTTTTTATCTTAGTTGAAATCCCAGGTGTATCATTGTTTAGCTCGGGACAATATATCAATTTTAAATGTTCATTTTTTATTTACTTTAAGTTGCTGTTTTTTTAGATCACATACTGATAACGCATAAAAATGGATTATGTTTATAATAATACTACGGGTTGTTTTTTCACCCGAAAACCGTAAGTTGAGTCTTTGAAGATTCACCATAGCTATGGTTAGTGGTATAAGCACTAGCGACTTCTGGCGAATTTTGTTAACGATTTTTTCCCTAATCTAGCGGATTTTTCCAAATCGTCTAGACCTATATGAGATTTTGTTGAACGGCAACACTCTGTCTCTGGTTCTAGAACCTTGGTTTATTTGTCTCTGGGTTCTAGTTTATATGTCTTTGGTTTATTTGTCTCTGCTTTTTGTGTCGAAGTAAAGAAAATTTCTTGTAAGCGTTGCAATAATATTTAATCCAGTAGCTAAATCGTGATATCAGTCAAATATACTTAACAACATGTCCGACTGGGATACTGTCACGATTCTTCGCAAGAAGCCTCCAAAAGCCTCGGCTTTAAAGACTGAACAGGCTGTAAACGCTGCACGTCGTCAAGGCCTACCAGTGGATACTCAGCAAAAGTATGGTGCGGGAACCAACAAACAGCATGTTACCACGAAAAACACAGCAAAACTTGACAGAGAGACTGAAGAATTACGCCACGACAAGATTCCGCTTGACCTAGGAAAACTTATTATGCAAGGAAGACAAGCAAAAGGCATGAGTCAAAAAGATTTGGCTACAAAAATATGCGAAAAGCCGCAAATTGTAAACGATTACGAAGCTGGTCGCGGCATCCCAAATAATATTGTTCTTGGCAAAATCGAAAGGGCAATTGGACTAAAACTCCGGGGCAAAGAAAGAGGCCAACCACTACAGCCTCCTTGCGGAAAGAAATAACGGATTCCCTGGGAGGCGAAGACTTCACTCCGATTTGTTTTTTGCATAATAATATAATGATTCTATCTCATTTTTGCTGTTAATGTGTTCTTTAGTTGACATGTACTAAACTAACATTGTGAAATATGATGTAAGCATTTATTTTCCTCTAGAATGTTCCGTATTGCGACTGACGTGTTACCACCACGGAAATGTTCGAATGCGCAATATTTATAGTTAAGCAAAAAACGAAATCAGCGACGATGGAATGTGAATGTGATATGCAATAAAATAGCTATTTATGAGTATTTCGGTATTTACTATTTTCTTCACATGAAAATGTAGTGTTTACCACAATAAAATGGGCAAAGATTAAAGATTATACATACTAATTGCTATAGATAGGTAAGTACCTAACGATAATAATAGAACCCCACATGTGCTTTTGGTGTTCTTCCTGTAACCTCTGGTTACGTTTATTATCTATGTCTTATTACATAGTCTGTGTACTATGGAGAGTAGGGGTAGAGTGCGTTTCAACTTTAAGTTCCGATGGCGTGACGTTGGCAGCAAGGTATATGCAGTGCTGCTACATCACACAAAATGTGTTACCTTGAAATAAAGGATCATTTTTTTTGTAATGGGAACATGTTATGTCTAGTAACAAAACTAATATTTCAAATAAAATTTTAAAATATATAGGTAAGCGTAAACTATGTACCCACTTTTCAAGTAATTTATTATAAAAATCATTGAATTCTACCGTAAGTACGTAATTATTAACCAGCTTTGTAGTTTCCTATAAATACTTCTTTTTTTCTAAGATGTATGGTGGAGGACAACAAATAGTTATGTCACGAAATTACACTATGGAATTAATCTGCAACTTACGGAAGTAAATCAAACACTATAAACATAATTGATGAGTGGGTAGATATTTAGCAGCTAAATCAACATTAAAATGTTTATCTACTAAAATTCATAAAATCTTCTTCTTGGAAAAGGTTATTACCACACATTTCGATTCATTTCTTCTTCTTCTTCTTCTTCTTTTTATTATGGCTTCCACCGATTAACTATCGGTGATTTCGCCAATGTCAAGTAATAATAGCAGATACAAAACAATAATTATAAATTCTTAGAAATACAAAGTTGTCGCCATGTCAAAAAACAAAAGACCCCTTTCGATTCATTTAAATCAAGCTTATTGTGATTGCAATATGTGTCTATAGTTCTGAAAATCCTATGGTCGGTATGACAATTCAATTTTTTCACCACGCGATAACTTTGTGAGAACGTCTACCCAAAAAGTACAAAATTCAACTATATAATTGCAAATATTTACCATGTTCTCCATAAATTATGACAATAAGTATAATATTTATGTACTAACCTTGAATTAATATTGTAAAAATATACTGAAATGAAGAATTTAATCTTGACTTTTAAATCAACGCGACGCCTTTACAATGTTGTATCCTTCAGTTCACGGGCGTAGCGTTGAGAAAGTTTTTAATTGTTTGGAAACGAAATATAAATTTTTAAACGAATTATTTGGGGCAACCGATGTTTGTTCTTTTCTTTCAGTAGTATTATAATTCTCTTTGTTCTTTTCCCTACACATAGTATTCTGTTTCCGTAGTATTATAATGCTCTTTGGTATTCTGTGAAGTGTCAATGAATTGTCATACCGTTCAGATTAGATTTTTTTTTTTATTGCATTGAATGACGAGACGAGCATGCCGTGCGCCTGATGGTAAGCTATACGACCACCCACAAACCGTAGAAACACCATCCAGCACCTTGACTTACAAAGTACTGTGTGGCATTCCACTGCGCTCGTCATCCTGAGACATGAGATGTTAAGTCTCATTGTGTCCAGTAGTTATACTGGCTACAATGTCCTTCAAACCGAAACACAACAGTCCATGCACACTGTTGCTTGGCGGTAGAATAGACATTGCGGTGGTACCCATCCAGACGGCCTCTTACATAATGAGAGACCTACCACCAGTTGTCAGAACTATATCCTAGATAAATCAGCTTTGAGGTTAGCAAGTAGCAACGTCGTCGTTTCATGGAATAGAACTAAATACTTTCACGACATCTGCAAAGCAAAGTATCTGGCTATTATGAAAGCATTCCGAAATGTTATTTATAGAAATTAATTAAAAATAGTATTATCTAGCACAGTACCTATAATTTATTTCATTATTTTGTTTGGGTTAAACCTCCGATCTGGAAGAATGTTCGTCAATGTGTTATTCAATGTATAGCGGGGTTTAGATTAGCAAGAAAACTTGCAGAAGTTATGTTGCGCAAGCTATTTTTACTGCGTAAACAGTCACGGCAAGCTGACTTCTGCAACATTTTAAAGCTTGCAGGACTTCTGGCAAGTCGCACGTGTAAACACCATTTATACAACTTGCGCGAGAACTTGCACTTTATTCTGCGTGCAGATACATTTTTTAACTTGCTGAGCTAGTCATCATCATCATCATCATCAGCCACATGACGTCCACTGCTGAACATAGGCCTCCCCTAAAGATTTACAGACGGATCTGTCAAAAGCAGCGTCTTCCTGCGACATTTATCAAGTCGTATTATATATAATATATATATATATCGTATTATAGCCCTGCTAGTAGATTACTTTTTTTTATTTGTTCCGTACGGAGCGGGCTAAGGTCAAATACTATGTTGCGAAGCTATAATTTTTTTTATTTTTTTATTCCATTGAATGACGAGACGAGCATGCCGTTCGCCTAATGGTAAGTGATACGACCACCCATAAACAGTCGCAACACCATTCAGCACCTTGAGTTACAAAGTACTTTGTGGCATTCCACTGCGCTCGTCATCCTGAGACATAAGATGTTAAGTCTCATTATGTCCAGTAGTTACACTGGCTACAATGCCCTTAAAACCGAAACACAACAGTACATGCACACCTCTGCTTGGCGGTAGAAATAGACATTGCGGTGGTACCCATCCAGACGGACTCTTACATATGAGAGACCTACCACCAGTAAAAAAGTAAGTTATGTATAATATAAGTTTATAGTATTACCGATATGTCTAGTTTTGCCGCCAAGCAGTAGTATACATGCACTATTGTGTCCCTGTTTTAAGGACATTGTAGCCAACGTAATTAATGGCAATTATAAGACTTAAAATCTTATGACTCAGGATGAAGAGCGCAATAAAATGCCACGCAGTACTTACGAATTCAAAAATCTGTTTCGTGTTGGTAATTTTAAGGCGATTATTTTGTTTATAATCATCATCCAAACAGCATTACATTAGAATCATAAAAATTTGGCAAAAGGATTGCATGGCTTGTCAATCAGTTTTATGAAAAATGAACATGACAAGCAATAAATATTCCTCGAGTAATGCAAACATCTTTGCAAGAACTTGCGCAAGTTAAGTTCGTGGATCACTTGCAAAAGCGTGTTGCTAAAGAAATATTGCTGCTAGTGTAAACGCACCTGAAAGTTCTTGCGCAATATATTGCTGAGAGAACTTGCTAGGCTAAACTTACCTTTAGAATTGCTTTTTTTGGCACATAAAATCGGATTCCCATACAGCCTAAAAATGTATTTAAACTGATTGCAGGATACACTCATAATCATATATTCTGGTGTTCTCATTGTGTTTTTTTATTGTATCAAATAATTTTTCTGCTGTATCATTATCCGCATATTTGCACCAAACTTCTATTATAAAACTCATCAATATATAACTCTATGTTATATGTCTGTGTGAAAGAATGATGGCAAGTTTATACCTGATTGTTTCAGTAAGCGTCTAAGATTAAGATATGTAAAAACAAATATAATTTAAATAGCTAATATTTATCACAGTTTTAGTTTTACTGTTAGAGGCCACAAAGTAATGTTTATAATTAAAAGTTTATCATTTGTACTTCCGGTTACGTTATTTGTGATTTGTTGTGATATATAAAAAATGTTGCCACTTGAGAATAAAAGCGGCTGAACGCGGTAGATATATTTATGTTTTATTTTAATAGTAAAGAAGTGGTAATAATATGTAATAATTATTTTTAAATACTAATAATGTAATAAAATAAACACCAATCGCCTTTTTGCTATTAAGTGTCAAGTTCGCATAAAAGATTGTTCCATTACCTACCCAACCTACTAAGGTAATTATAAAAAAAGTAATAGCAACCCAGCCGATGACAGCGAGCGTAACATTATGACGTTTATACTGTTTATTACTGTTTGTGTTTGCGAAACATGTTTGGAAATCGCAATGGCTGCAGTAAATCAAAATCTTCAGCAAATACTAATACTCCACAAGCTGGAACAGGCCAACTAGGCTATACTAATGTTTGTATTTTGTGTGGCTGTTCACTTGCACGACGGCAAAGTGATAAAGTATTGAAGGATAATCCCACTGACTTGCAGCAGACTATTATTCTGATAATTCAAAGCCAGAAAGAACCACAACAGGTGTGTAGTTCCATTTAATTTAAAAGTCTAAAAGATTACTTTATGATATAATATTATGTGTAGTAGTTATTGGGCTTTTAGGATTTCCATTTTTATTTAACCTGGTATGTTTTGTTCAATGGGTTACATTACATAACTGTAATTTTGTTTCTTACTATGGACGTTTGTTTTAAAATATTTCATTTATCTAGGACTGGATTTTGTATCAGAATTATACATCTTATTTCTGTCACACAGATAACATCTACAGACTAAGTATGCCATGTTGTTGGTTGCATACCAAAAGTGAAGCTGTCCGTAATATTCAGGCTACCGAATTAAGATTACGCGATGGAGCAATAGATCAACATGAAGATGTTGATGATGAGGAACATATCTCCGGGCTGAATGCAGGGAGTTCAATAAAATAGAACCAACCCAGTGAGGACTCTCATGTTGTTGATGATGCCAGGGCATAAGGATCACAGAATATGGAGTCCAGAACAATATTATTACCTAACTACAGGAGTGCGGCCAACCCCGGTAACCACTGTCTTTTTCCTGACTGCCCAACTGTTGGTACTTTACAGAGTGTGACTGATAAACTATGAGCCATCAAATTATGTAATAATATGTTTTATGTGCCACAATTGGCCCGTGTCTGTGGAGTCCATTTGTTTAGGAGTTCATGGGATGAATTATATTAATCAGAAAATAGCATTAATGTATTTATTGTTGATCAAGTGCAACACATTTTTTAATTTGTGAATGCATTCAACCCTACATTAGATTTCGAAAATGATGAGGAATAAATAAATTGTCAATAAATCTAAAGCTTGTTTTATTTAACCGAAAGCCTATCTATCAATGGAATTCCATTTTTTTTACCTGAGATGGACCATGACAAATAAATATAATACATACATAGATATTTATGATTTATTGTGATGTAGATCACTATTTCAGAAATTAAGGTCTGGGTGTAGTTTAACATTGTAGAACTCAGCTATTAAATATTAATAGTATTTGTATGTCAAGTAACCATGATTCAAATAATTAGTACACATGAAAACTTATTCTATTTTAGTAACAATTAAAGCTGTGTTCTAATAAACATCCAATTTCTAATTAGTAACAGAATCATAGTATGTTTGAGTGTTCAAAGTCAGTGACCTAGCAGTGGGAGAAGAGTAGCCCACCCTCAAAATAGTTTAATAAAATATACACCTACATATTGTTTTGATTAGAAAAATCATTAAGTAGTTAAGTATTCATTTTTAAGATATATTATATGGTATTAATTAAATACAGTCTATATCTGCTGTCATATCTCATTGACAGATAACCTCTAAGTATGAAAATGTTAAATAACGAATAAGATTTTTTTGTGGCCTCCTAATAGAAAAATTCTTTTTGATTTGGTTCAGGATAAGTATATTCTATGGTTCTTACATTTTTTCATTCCAAGACGCGTCAAATTGATATCAGGTAAAACGTTGTATGGAAACTTGCCATCATTCTTTAGGTTTAGTGCTATCGGTTGTTTATATAAAGAAACAAAATTTAAATATGACAAGCGTCTGACAGATGACTTTGACTGACATACCCCACCAGCAGTGTTGCCAGATGTTTGAGGGATGAAGTCGCCGAAAAATCATTATGAAGTCGCCTCAAGTCGCCGCACGGAGTTTTGGCGGGAACTTGGAAGTGTCATGAGGTGCTCTTGTTTTAATTCATTATTTTGGTGATATTCAGTGTTATATTGCATAATTATGGTGGTATATTATCCAATATAGTTCTATAAAAGAGCTCAAATGAAGTGAATTGAAATAATTGTGCTAATCAAGTGTTTTTTTTGTTGCCGCCAAAACTCCTCGATAAAGTCTTGGTAAGGTAGCCACTGCTTTACTTCGACATACTACAGATAATAAAATAGACGAACCAAACTTGACATTGGCAAAATGTGAACACAAATGCCATTATATAAAAAAGTCAAACACTGCCCACCAGAGTTGCCAGATTAGGCGACTTTTCGCCATTTAGGCTACCCCGGAGGGTGTCGGGGCGACCAAAAATTGTGAATGGTGACTGGTCGCCGTTTAGGCTACGTGGATGGCACCCAGGCGCCAATTTGGGCTACTTTTGAAAATTTGTGTTATTAACCTTGTTTTTGTCGGATTTGAGGATATTTTTAGCTTTGAGAGTACAAAATATGACAGAAATTGGAATTGGGAACCTTTTTTTTTTTTTTAGGTCTTCGCGTCGGCGGCTGGGGGGTTCTTTTTATTTTTTTGCTCCTTCGCCTCTCCATATACGGTGCGGCGACTTGAGGCGACTTCATAATGATTTTTCGGCGACTTCATCCGTCAAACATCTGGCAACACTGTACCCCACAGAAAGTTTCTTGGTGAGTTGGTAAATACTGCAACATAGAATTTTGAAGTAAATAATTGTAGTTTGGTGGAAGTTATAATGTACTTATAAATTATGTGTTATTTTCCATTAACGTATAATAAAGGTATTTGAGAATAACTGTAAACCATGACTTTCCCATTTGGTTCGAATACGACTGCACAGAATTCCTCTTTTGGCGCTTCGAAACGTAAGTATTTCTTAAACTGCTACTGACATCGTTATATACTGCATTACAGTGTTTTATTATGAATTGCAGCTGCATTTTCATTTGGAAGTACAAACACTGCCACCACCAGTAACCCAGGTTTTAGTTTCGGAACTACCACAACACCATCTGGCTTCGGCACGTTTGGCTCTAATGCCACCAGTACCGGTATGGTTTTAAATAATTGTAGTATGTGTAGATAATATCAGCCTGTCTGCTAGCTAATACTAAATAAAGTTTAATAGCTTATTCACTCATCTTTTAGAAGTATTACGCTTTTCTTACTTCTAGTTACATATTCATTTTATTGGTGAGATAAAAAAAATATTTTTTGTGTTAGTAATCGGGGCTGCTGAAGATTAGCATTGTATTCTACTTACCCAAGCAACCACAATCCTTCATGGTAAACAAAACTTTTGAGCTACATAAGACTGAATTTTCCCACATACTAACCTGCAAATTAATTAGGCATAGGTTGTCCAATTATAAATTTATGTGTCAATTTTAATGTCCACCCTATGATGTATAAAAAAATAATTATATATGCTTCCTTGATAACTTCTTAGCATTGTCACTGTATATCACACAGTACCTGCCTATACTTTGTTATAGATAGTGATACCTGCTCTTTATATTTATGGTTTTTTGTGATAGTCCAAATTCCAGTCAGAGAATCATAGAATTAACATAGTTGTGATCTGGCCTTAGTGGCTTGCAATATCTTGGTGTTTTACATCAACCTTAAATACCAGTCACTATATGTTATCAATACTCTATGTCCTTTAAACTATTTTACTTCAATAATTATTTGGTTATAAATTTCAGCAACTCCATTCGGCGGTCTAGGCACTGCACCAGCATCATCAGCACCATCTTTGTTTGGTGGTACTGGAGGTTTCGGAGCCGCCACTTCAAAACCCAATACTGGTAAGTAAATTGTTATACACTTCAAAAGTTCTGATTTTATCACATTGAAAAACACCGAACATTGCCCTTTCATAGTTTGTTGAGTGACTGTGATTCTTCTCTTGCTGTAATATTTGGTATAATACATAGTTTATACCATAAAGAGGTAGACCAGTTGTTGGCCAAGTCAGTAATGTTTTTTATTATTAATATTCACATCAATTGAATTGGTGATCATAAAAATTTTACTAATTATAAATGAGCATAAAAGCGGCGATAGCCTCGTTGCGAGTGGGACAGACTGCCGAGACTGATGTCCGCAGGTTCAAAATCCAAGGGCACGCACCTCTGACTTTTCTAAAGTTATGAGTGTCATCATCATCATCAGCCACGTGACGTCCACTGCTGAACATAGGCCTCCCCTAGAGTTTTTCAGACGGATCTGTTAAAAGCGGCTTGCATCCAGCGTGTTCCTGTGATCTTATCAAGTTTTGTGTGCGTTGTTTGTGAATTATCACTTGCTTTAATGGTGAAGGAAAATATCGCGAGGAAACATGCATACCTAAGTAGTTCTCCATGATAATTTCAAAGGTGTGTGAAGTCTGCCAACCCGCATTAGGCCGGAGTGGTGGACTAAGGCTTACAACCTCTCAGTAGTTGGGGACGCCTGTGCCCAGCAGTAGGACAGTATATAATAAAGGGCTGATATTATCTATACTGATATTATCTATACTAATATTATAAAGAGGAACGATTTGATTGTTTGTTTGTAATGGATAAAGTTAAAAACTACTGGACCGATTTTGAAAATTATTTCACTAATAGGAAGCTACATTACTCCTGAGTGTTAAGGCTACTTTTTATCCTGGGAAAATATTTTTATCCCAGAAAAACATTTTCACGCGGGCAGAGCCGCGAGCAGAAGCTTAGTATTATTATAAGTGAGCACACATCTGCCTGAATATGTATTATGTCTATTTATATTAGTGTTATAGTATTTAATTGTACTTTTCTAGGTTTTGGAACAGGCTTTGGAGCAAACACATTTAGCTCCTTTGGGACTGGCACTTCAACATTCAGCAGTGCTGCTCCAACATTTGGCACAAACACTTTAGGCTCCAATACTTTTGGTGCTGGTACATTTGGTGCTGCGAACACATTCGGATCTGCATTTGGAGCCAAACCAGCAGCACCAGGTTTTGGTGGATTTGGTACTGGACTAGGAACAAATCAGTTTGGACAGCCTCAGGTAAGTAATTATATAACTCAAACAAGAATATCACTTTAAGAATAATCATGCTATTTTGTTCACAAATACTTTTTATGAGCGTAAACCATAATTACTAGGCATTATTTTAGGCACCACAAGCATTTAAGTCAAATTTAATGATGCTTTAATTATTGTACAACATTGACTATACAGTGAATAGACACCTAATGTCTGACATTATCTTCAAATTCATTTTGTAAGCTTTAGGTATGAGGAAGTGGTGTACTACAGTACATTTGGCCCTCAACATCTGTACATATTACATAGAAACTTTTTTTTATTGGATGTGTCAATTCTCATGTAATGATAATTAGATTTGTATTGTGATTGTAATGATCTATTAAGCTATAGAGATAGTGTATAATGAACTTTTGTCAAAACAGATGTAAATATAATAAAACAGTTACAGGCATGAATGCTAAAATTACAAAAACATAATGACTTGTATAAGATGGATTTTGATAATGTACAATATGAATAAGTCCAAAGAGTTCTAAGATCATTCTATAGAGCAGACATTTGGAAAATTGTTGTGTAAAATTTTTGAGCTAGTGTGTCAGTCACTCAATCTAAGGTGAAATAGTAAAACACCTATGTAAAATGCATTATACATACTTCAACTTATGCACAATAGATACAGCAAAATAAAAATCTGGGCATCAAGATGTCAATAATTTCCAGTCATCTATATTTTGAAAGCCAAAAAATTTAATTTATTCTTAAATACACAGTCGATGCTGGACAATGATCATGATAAAAAGTTACAACGTTATTCATGAACAGTTTATAAACGTATTTTAGCTATCGAATGTTTTGTCTTCTTCCTTCACACTCAATTCAAAATTTGTTCGAAGTAGAGAAAACATTTGATAACTAAAATAGGTTTATGAACTGTTTATGAATAACGCCGTTAATATTTGCCTCTTCTGTCTTTATTCACGGCTAATTGTTTTAGCCGTGGTGTGTGCCGGCAGAGTAGAATAGCCCCCCTCTTACCCAGGTATCGTAAGAGGCGACTGAAGTAATAGGCAGCGCCGCAACTTCATTTGCTTATAATAAGTGCTTAGAGAACGAAAACTTGACACAAACCCGGAACGGTATCTCCGTAAGGCACGAGTCAGTTCCTGCAACCAACCCGGCACCACACGTATCGACTCGTCGTTCCTGTGGGTACTGCCGGTTAGGTCGAGAGGGTGGCGTAGGTTCTGGGCATGCCTGCGCTACCTAAATCGCGTCTCAGGCGATTCAGCGTCCAACTGTGGAGAGGACACTTCACCCACCACAGCTTATCTCAGAACAATCTCCAACAGTTGACGCTGTTTAAATAATCATCAATTAAATCATCTACAGTAGATGTAATAGGCCATAATAGTCTTTATGTAATTGCCTTTTGAACAGATGATAGATTAAACAAAAAAAAATACTTGGAAGTCATATCCAGTACTTTTTCGTGTTAAGAGGCCGCATCTAAAATTTCAACTATTATTACTATTATTTTTTTTTGTCAACTTTTCATTGTGATTATTCAAAAAATAAACTGATCTGATTAATTTTAATACATCGTCGGAAAGACTATTTCAACACTAATAAAATAAACGAGCCACATTTTTCATATCTTTCTTTAATTTCAATCTACCCACCAAGTTCCAACGTCTGTTTCAGAAATTTTGTTGTACAGAGACTCAAACATGTTGCCGTTTAAAATCAAAATCGTGCTTTAAACTAACCAAAGAAAATAACTGTTTATTTTTATAAAAGTCGCAATTCTGAAACACGTTGGAACTTGTTGGGTAGATTGAAATCAAAGAAAGATATGAAAAATGTGGCTCTTTTATTTTATAAGTGTTGAAATAGTCTTTCCGATGATGTATTAGAAATTAATCAGATCAGTTTATTTTTTGAATAATCACGATGAAAAGATGACTGAAATAGTTGAAATTTTAGATACGGCCTCTTAAGCCATAATACGGATGCGCAATGTGTGCAACACACACTATGTTATAGTTAGTCACCAGAAAATTATATATCTTGATTTACGCATGCTCACGCCTTTCATCCCCGAAGGGGTAGGCAGAAGCGCAACTAGTGCACCCACCCCTCGCCAAGCGTATTCCGTCCCATGATGTGATAGGGGGCGAGCCTATCGCCATATCGGGCACAAATTCCAGACTCCGGGCTGATACTGAAAAGAAAAATCCAATATCACCTTGCCCGACCCGGGAATCGAACCCGAGACCCCAGCCCCGCAGCCGCACATATCTTGATTTACCAGCTCAATAAAGAGGTAGACACTAAATAGTTTTGATAAATACTTAATTTCAGCAGCAACAACAACAACTACAGCCGCAAGGTCCGACGACAGCGCACGAGGCGCTCGTGGCCGCTGTATTCAACTGCTGCGTGTTTGGAGACGAGAGGGATCAAGTTTTAGCCAAATGGAACTTACTACAAGCTCAATGGGGCACTGGTGAGTTCAAACTCAAAGGAAGTAGTTGTTACATAAAAAGTAAATATATTTTAGTTTCATAACCTATATTTTCATGACAGTAACTCACAAATCATGGTATGATTTCATTGTAGTACTTGACCAGGTTTTGCAGTCTTCACATAAGTTGGCACACATAAAGTCATATCGTTGCAATTGAACTGTCAATTTGCTGTTGATTGGGTCTAAATTATGACAGTTAATTTCATTATAATCGCATTGCAAAGATTTAACGAATGTAAACTTCCTCGAAGCTCTAGACTTCCACCCCAGATAAAGTTGATCACTTGCACATTAAAACTGTGTAAAATAAATAAGTATAAAGCAATATTCAGTTTTATATATTATTATATTGTATTACAGGCCAGGCTTACTACAGTCAGAATGCACCTCCACTGGAATTGAATGAACAAAATCCCTTATGCCGCTTCAAGGCGGTTGGATACTCGAAACTAAGTGGAAAGGAAGATAAAGACGGACATGTTGCTTTGTTATTCAATAAAACAGAACAAGAAATCAAGTAAGTAATTGACATCAATATTCTGTAGATGGATACGGCTTTAAGAAAAAATCCAGTCCAAAATAAAATACCTAATCTTTGATCTTTTGTTGATCTTTAAAGTGAAATCACCTCACCTACGGGACCTAGAGTCGTTCCTAATGAGCTCAGTTAGGCCAAAGCAGGGTTTTTTTTTGCTAATTCGCTAGTGTAAGAGGGCAAAAGTATTCTAAAATAGGAACTAAAGTGAGGTAATATTGTGAATTGGATCTATTTTGTAAATTTTACCTGAAAATGTATTATAATAACAAAGAATGGTATTTGGGCAATTCATTTTATTATGTTTTTCTGTTGTTTAGGAATAACCAACAAGCCCTCATAACTTCATTGCAAGGTCTTCTCGGCAACAAACCCAATTTGGTAGTTAACATTGACTCGGTGAAGGCAGTGGCGGACAACAAAAGCCAGGTACGTGGACTGCTCAGTGCAACCAAATAATATACTTAGGCCCCGTTTTTTCAACTGTAGTTATCTTTTTATCAGGGTGTTATTAAGCTGGGCGCGCTCGCAGCACATCACGTGTGGAGCACTCGAACCAGCGTCCAGCTTAATAACACACCAATGATTACCCTAATTACAGTTGAAAAAACCTGGTCTAAGGGCGGAACTATAAACCAATCTCATCTTTAAGTAGAATTAAATAAGAATTTAAGATGGTGAACTATTTAATAAACAAAACTTGAGCTGTATTTTTATCGCCTGTTATCAGATGAGCTGGTGCTGTTAATAAATAAAACTTGGTTCTCAAAATAAAAAAATAGATGTCACTTCTAACAGAATCATCACAGCATGTCAACATTGCATATCAGAGCAAAACTGAGTTGAATCTTTTAATGTAGCCCAAGATTTATCTGATTCTGCAATAAATTGTTATTTATTTATTTATTTATTTATTATTAGGTCATCAATCAATCACACACTATCACATCAACTAAAATATACAGAGAAATCAAAAATACTAAGTCTAAGTACATGATTGTTAATAAGTAGACACAGCATTCACTGATAATACATACTCACTAAAGATACATAATATAAGTTATATTAGGTTGGTAAATATTATGCTATTACAATGATAATGAAATACACAACTGTCACAAGAGAAAAAATTATAACAATAATATTATAATAACTAATTCAGCCTACAAGAGCGTAACGCTTTTCGAAAACTGTATAATGAGTCCGCATGAATGTCGACAGATTTACTGTAGCAGTTCAATAGCTTGCAAAGTCTAAAAACTGGAGAGTTGCAACCAAGCACAGATCTTCGCAGTGGAGGCGATAGAGGAGTTATCGCATATCTAGGAGTTCTAGTAGGGACTCTAATATTGAAACTGGATAGAAGTGAGGGGCAGTCAATTTTATTGTTAAACAATTTAAACAGGAATATTAAGTCCAAAATATCTCTACGATTATCTAAAGAAGTCATTCTAAAGTAGTTAAGTCTATCAGCATAAGGGAATCTTCTGTCAGCTCTACCAATGCTTCTAGCAAGGTGCCAGAGGAATCTCTTTTGAATTCGCTCTAGCCTTAAGCTATGTGTGGCATAGTGTGGACGCCAAACTGTAGAGCAATATTCAAGAATACTCCTCACAAGACTATTGTATAACAGTTTTTTACTAGATAAGTTTTTAAAATTTTTAACATTTCGTATTAAGAACCCTAGCATTTTTGAAGATTTTCTTATAATATAATCCAAATGTGGGACAAAGGTCAGTTTTTTGTCAAAAATAACACCTAAATCTTTAATTACATCTAGTTCCTCAATGCTGTCATCTTTAATACAGTACTGATAGGTAATGACATTCAACTTTCTTGAAAACCCAACATGATAACATTTCTTGGAATTTAAAAGCATATGGTTGTCCTCACACCACTGTATGAGCCTATTTATCAATAATTGTATTTATTTATTTAATAAACCCAGCTAATAAATCTCAATGAATACTTAACATAATATATTCATTGAGATTTGAGTAATATTTTTAATGGTGGTTAAATAAATTATATGTAAGAAAACTATCTTAGGAAACTGTACCATAATTTTGGAAGACATTCAAATCTGCATTCATAGATTAAAAAAAAAATACAGTAACAAGAAAGTTTATGCAAAAACTTTTTTTGATGCCAATTGTAGGAAATGCGACTCCAATTAGTTTTTAAACATAATTAAACTTTAGTTTAGTCCCATAGTTGATCCTTACAAGCAACAGGATCGATTGAAATATAGATAAGAAAGTTGTCTTGTAGCTACAGCAGTTAAGGTAGCTGTCCTCACTGTATATACAAGTTTACAGTATTCAATATATTACGACCAACAAAGTGCAGTTCTTGATAGTTTGTATCTACTTGTTATAATCATAATGATAAATACGCGCGCGCGCATGCTCACGCCTTTTATCCCCGAAGGGGTAGGCAGAGGTGCAACTAGTGCACCCACTTTTCGCCAAGCGTATTCCGACCCATGATGTGATAGGGGGCGAGCCTATCGCCATATCGGGCACAAATTCCAGACTCCGGGCTGATACTGAATAGAAAAATCCAATATCACTTTGCCCGACCCGGGGATCGAACCCGAGACCTCAGCCTTGCAGTCGCACCGTAATACAACTACGCCACCGAGGCAATGATAAATAAGTGTAATAAAAAGAACAACCTACACTTTGGGTTGTGAATGACCATATTATGGTCATTCATAAAAATTTCAAACATATTCCGTCTTATTACAAAAAGATAGCTTAGTACTGGGTTTAAACCAAGACTAAAAAGTCTTGGTTTGTTACGGTATTAAAGTTAGTTCTCGGACTAAAATTCATTCTTATTACAAATCCAAGACTAGCCGAGGATTATCTAGTACCGAAGATAGTCCCTGGTTCAATTAGTATCCACAGATTATAAGCAAAAAATTACAGTTTCATTCACTCGGCGATTGATGCACCGTTCCTTTTAACATAAATTTGTGTGAAGAGAAAGCCAAAATGTTTAATAAAATGTGATTTTGACTATGGTGATGATGCTAAATATTATAATATATAATATCTTGTCATTTAAATATATTTTAAATCTGAATAATTTCAAATGGCGTGAATTTTGTGTTACTGTCGACTTGTTTATTTAGCTAGCGTACAACGGAATGAAGTGTGCGGTGCGCGTATTTGGATATTATTGAAATGTTTACATTTCGGTTTATTTATGATTCTTTTGAATAGCAGTTCAAATAACATAAAGAAACGTTGTTGTTTAATTATAATTATTTAGGTACGGCAACAGCGTCACAAGTGCAGTAGTTTTTGTTGTGAAATATGTACGTAACGTATACGATAGTTATTCCAGTTGAAAATGGAGCAATCAAAGAAAAAAAGTGGTGAAAATTTGACTTTTGAAGTAAAGGTTAGTCCAAATCAATCGTATTATTAATAAACAGTGTAATAACATTACATAATAATAGTGAAACTACATTTATAGCGAAAATCTTCATCACTTAATTAAAAATGATTCACGCGACTACGGGGTCTATTAAACCGCTGGTTTGTTTCCAACACTTCCAAATCCATTAAATCAATGGAATTTATGTCCATTTTTATATTTTTGTTGATATTTGATTATCTTAAAACATAATTTCGACTTGATATTCAACGTTTCGAGGTTATTACTGGAGTTAAACTAGGGCTCAGGGAGGTTTAACTTTAGTACCATAGATAATCCTCGGACTAGCGAAAAACTCTGTTTTGTAATAACGTTTATTTTAATACATAGTTTAAACCTGGTACTAAACACGGTACTAAAGTTAAACTTCGTTTTGGAATAAGGCGGATTATGTTTCCAAGAAAAGGGTCTATTCTTCATCCACAGTCTATAATTTTATTCTAGTTCAAGTAATTTGAAACAATATTGAACGCAGTTTTTTCAGTAAACTTTCATAATTTTAAGATTTTGTGATCTATCTGTGGTCCCTTAATGTTGTTCATAAAGTGTGTTGTAGTGCCATGTGATGTTTTTTTTCTGCATTGAATTACGAGACGAGCATTCCGTTCGCGTGATGGTAAGCGATACGACCACCCATAAACAGCTGCAACACCATCCAGCACCTTGAGCTACAAACTGTGTGTGGTGTGCCCAGGTGGTGATGTTCGTGGTGGACAAGGCGGCGAACGGTTCGCACGTGAGCGCGTCGGAGCTGGGCGCGTTCCTGAGCGGCGGCGCGGCGCGCGGCGCGCTGGCGGGCGCGGGCTGCACCGGCGCGGCGCCCGTCACGCACCCCGCGCCGCAGCTGCTGCAGCAGTACCTGCAGGCGCCGCCGCCCGGTACCAAACTACCAACATATAACATTTATTTTAGCCTTTTTAACACGCTTTTATTAGCTTCAGACGTATGTATGTATGTATGTAACGGAAACTTTGAACATGATTTTGACCCCCTTCAAAACGTCGGATTCAATCGAAATTTGGCATACTTATAGAGGACCGATGACAATTCAATATTTTAAACTAAAACACGCTTCTATAGAAAGTTTAACTAAAAAATGAATATTTTCGTAACAAATACATGGAGGTCTTGCATTGATGTATTAAAAAACACAGGTCTTGTCACTTTTATTACAATAAAATACATTTTTTTTCTTATTTACACTATTGTTAATTTAAATTTATTAAAAAGTATTTTCTATATTTTAGTTGGATTTTCTATACAGCGTGTTTTTTAGTTTTTTTTAAACTATTATTTATTTATTTCCATACGCATAAGAAAAGAGTATGTATACAAATAGGTCTCTTGAGTTAGATTTTTATTAGTAGGGTGTAACTTAAATTATGTTAGTAGTGTTAGTACTTATTCGTATATGGATCCCTTCTCTTTGGCTATAACATTAACGAACTGTTTTAAAATGCCTACAACGTTATTCTTAGTTGCAGTTAACATGTCACATAGAAAATTAAGTTACAATAATATTACTTATTACTTTCATAGACTAGATTGCGAGTTATTGTTAAGAACGTAGTTCTTATAACAACGGATAAAAAATAGGTATTAACACCTACGTTTTGATTTTTATCATTCCAGGTTAAGTCAAATATGTCTTTTATGGAGTACAAGTGATGATAGTCAGTTGGTTTCGTCTCTTATAAGTACTAGCACTGTTCGAAGCAAAGCTAATTACAGTTTGTTATTGGAAGAAAAGATCCTAAAATTAAAACTGAAATTATATCACAGATTGAGTAATACTACCTACATATAGAAGTTGCACTCTCTTGTTTTTCAGGAATGCTTTCGTTTTAAAGGTATCTACACACCAAAGCCGCCTAGCCCGCCGGCTTTACCCGGCGGTATAGGCCGGAGCTCGCTCATTCGAGCGAGTGACACAGGCCTGGTTATATTTCCACTGGGTTTTAAATAGGATTCAAATAAGGATGTGATAAAGTTGAATTCTTATTTTAGGCTTGGATATGCGACTTTGGAAGCAAGCACAAGCCGATAATCCCGATCCTCAGAATTACATACCAGTGCCAATTATAGGATTTACAGAGGTCAGTTATTACTTGTAAACAAAATGACAAGTATACTACATTAATATACTTAGTAAATGTAATGAAAAGGGCAATAATGTATATGTGTTGGTGCACTGTGCAGATCAAGTTCCGCGCGCGGTGCCAGGCGGAGCAGGCGCGGCTGCAGGCGGGCTGGGTGTCGCGCGCCGGCGCCACGCTCGCCGAGCTGCGCACGCGCCGCGCCGCCGCCGCCGCGCGCCTCGCACAACTCGCCGCGCGCCTGCACGCGCTGCGGCACACGCTGCTGCAGGTACCCTCTACACACTACACACTACACTCTACATCAAGCTCCGCGCGCGGCTGCAGGCGGGCTGGGTGTCGCGCGCCGGCGCCACGCTCGCCGAGCTGCGCACGCGCCGCGCCGCCGCCGCCGCGCGCCTCGCACAACTCGCCGCGCGCCTGCACGCGCTGCGGCACACGCTGCTGCAGGTACCCTCTACACACTACACACTACACTCTACATCAAGCTCCGCGCGCGGCTGCAGGCGGGCTGGGTGTCGCGCGCCGGCGCCACGCTCGCCGAGCTGCGCACGCGCCGCGCCGCCGCCGCCGCGCGCCTCGCACAACTCGCCGCGCGCCTGCACGCGCTGCGGCACACGCTGCTGCAGGTACCCTCTACACACTACACACTACACTCTACATCAAGCTCCGCGCGCGGCTGCAGGCGGGCTGGGTGTCGCGCGCCGGCGCCACGCTCGCCGAGCTGCGCACGCGCCGCGCCGCCGCCGCCGCGCGCCTCGCACAACTCGCCGCGCGCCTGCACGCGCTGCGGCACACGCTGCTGCAGGTACCCTCTACACACTACACTCTACATCAAGCTCCGCGCGCGGTGCCAGGCGGAGCAGGCGCGGCTGCAGGCGGGTTCGACGCGTTCTGGGATCAACCTGTATGTTCAGCTCAAACAGGCCGGTATAATTGTATCAACTGACGAGGGATAGTCATCGCTCGTCAGTCGACATTCTACCTGGACCTCTCTCCGCTAACCATCAGGTGCAGGGTCATTATGTCGTACCCGTATAAAAAAAATATTGTACCCCCAAACAAAACACATTTTATAATTCACACAATTTCATTTATTCATATACATTGAATTCATGCAGAAGAAATTCACCCATTAGAATGTTTAAATTTGTAAAAGTATTAGGGAATGATATATCAAAAAACAGCTTATTTTTTTCTCCATACATATTGTTAAATTTCCCTACAACTTGAAAAAAAGTGTAAATACTTGTTTCACTAATATTTGTTTGGTGACAAATATAACAGCTGGCAAACAATTGAAACACAATACTACTACATTCCCCGCTACGCATGTGCGGTGGTGCCGACGGTTGTGGTGAAGTTGTTTGCAGGCACCGAGGCGGGTATTGTATGATGTGTGTGTGTGCAGGTGGTGTCGCGGCAGGAGGGTCGCGGGCGGGCGCGCGCGGCGCTGTCGCCGGAGGAGGAGGCGACGCGCGCGCGGCTGCACGAGCTGGCGTCGCAGCTCGCCGCGCCGCCACTCTACAACGTACGTATTACTCACATTTGTAAAAGCTTTTATTTTACTTGCAATGTATGTATGCAAATTGCAATGCAATGCAATCAGCCCTGTATTATATACATTTTTTTTATGGCATAGAATGACGAGACGAGCATGCCGTTCGCTTGATGGTAAGCGATACAACTGCCCATAAACAGTAGTAACACCATACAGCACCTCGAGTTACAAAGTACTGTGTGGCATTCCACTGCGCTCGTCATCCTGAGACATAAGATGTTAAGTCTCATTATGTCCAGTAGTTACACTGGCTACAATGTCCTTCAAATCGAAACACAACAGTGCATGCACACTGCTGCTTGGCGGTAGAAATAGACATTGCGGTGGTACCCACCCAAACGGTCTCTTACATATGAGAGACCTACCACCAGTAAAATATACTAAATAATAAATATACTGCCCACTGCTGAGCACGGGCCTACTCTGCTACTGAGAGGGTTTAGGCCCTAGTCCACCACGCTGGCCACTAGGCCAGCGTGGTGGACTAGTGTGGGTTGGCAGACTTCACACACCCTCGAAATTCTTATGGAGAATTCTCAGGTATGCAGGTTTCCTCACGATTTTTTCCTTCACCGTTAAAGCGAACGATAATTGATAAACAATACACACGGAACTTCGAAAACTCAGAGGTGTGTGCCTTGAGTTTTGAACCTCCGGACATTGTCTCGGCAAACCGTTCCATTCCCAACTAAGCTATCGTCACTATTATGTATTGGGTTGGGGAAAAGTTTCTTCGCATTTTATATGAAGACTTAAGACTTCTTTTTTCAACGTTTAATTACATTTAATTACAGTATATATGTGCCATTTTGTCCGATGACTTTCTGCCATCTTGTAGGTAGTGCCATGATACCGTTGCTCTAGAAATTTTGGGACTTCAGCTAGGTTACTCCCGACTCCAATACCAATCGATTGGATATTGGCCAATTGGATTTGGTACTCTTGAAAATCATAAAACACATCACACGGTCACATTGGACCAATATTAGGTGGCTATTAAGTGAACTAAACACAATTGGAATTGACATTGGAAAAATCGTTAGCGGTACTCTTGACGTGATTTTGACTTTTAATATTGATATTAGATTGCGGTACGATTGCGTTGTCAAAGGAAATTTTTCAATCAGAAAATAGTAACTTTGCTTTTATTGTATTTGATTTTCATTGCAAATTTTTCAGAATAATTTATTGAAATGGCAAATTTGGTGTTCGCCTATAAATTATTGCACAGTGCCCGATTACGGGAATTAAAAAGAAGGCAAAATGAGCGAAGAATATCGAGGCGTTTCAGTAAAATATTGACCTTACCGGACTATGAATTTGGAGCAAAATTTCCAATAAACAAAACGTTATTTGAAATGTTGTATATAGAATTGAAACCACATGTACCCATCCCCAAGAGAAAAAGTGAAATTCTACCTAAATTTAAAGTTATAGTTAATCTAAGTATACTTAGATCTATCTTTATCATAATCATTAACCTAACCTAAATCTTTCAAATCAATAATCTGAGTAAAAAAATATTACTCAGGTAAGTACTAGTTTCTAAATTCAAGTTCGTGTTTCATCGTTTAGATATTGGTGGCGTTGTCCTTTTACGCCACTGGAAGTTACCAGTGGCTAGTTGAAGGTACTAAGGGGCTCACTATGTCCCAACAGTCGGTATCTCGGTGTATAAAGCAGGTGACGGCATGCGCACTTTTTAAAAGCCCTTTTGCCATGCCCGAGTGGCTCTCCACCAAATCAACTAAAGCTTCAATTTTGCGCGTAAGTTGGTCTAGACATTTTTCATGCACATAAAAACCATTTTTAAGCTGTATGGTACCGAATTCCTTCGCCTTTCTAAATGTAAAAATTGAGGCATAACGAATTTTGACAACCAAACACTACTTTTTCAGTATTTCGCGAATTTATTTACGTATTTCAACCAAATAAAACAAAATTAATTTTATATCCGTTTCCAAAAAAATGAAATTTTCTACACTCGAAAATGGTTTTGTTATAAGTGAGAACAAAAACTAACACAACTTATGCCAGTTTTGACCACAAACTCCTGCTACAAGACTCTAAATCTTGACCAAAGCGCCAAATAATGAAAAACATCATGTTGGCACTTAAGTCAGCATACCTTGGTCACTTACCTTGTTAAGTAACTTTATGTGGACTGTGTAATAAAGAATGCGAAATAAAATTGGGAGCAAAACAACAAAATAATAATTTTAGTTCCCGCTAATAGTTGACGTTTAAAAAAGTCAACCCATGGCAAAGGACACACAGCATACAGCCTCAGTCTTTCAAATACATTTGTTTATTTGATTTTTTTAATAAAACGTACGTGGTAATATTAAATATTGAAAGAAGAATGAATTTTAATTATGGAAAAAGGATTTCAAGCGGTAATTGCTAAGTTTTTCAACTTTAATGTTTGTTTTACCGGTTTCTTCCAAGCTTCGGACATCTGTAATGTCAGCTAACGGACGAATCCGTTACCCAATGACAATACAATTCTAATTTTAATCCAATTAAAATAAATTGCGTTTCAAGAGTACGAAATCATTTGAGGTACACATTGAGATTGGAATTAGATTAATATTGAATTAAAATTAATCTTGGAGTCGGGAGTAACCCCACAGATAAGAAAAAGCGACAAGTAGTTTTGGCAGTTTATTGATGTTAGCTTGACACTGCCTAAAGAATTCTGAAGAGACCGAAACAGGTGGAAATCTGAAGGTGCAAGGGCAGAGCTATATGGTGGATGCATTAAGACCTCCCAGCCAAATTCTCTTATTTTTTTGCCGAGTTTTTTTTTTTTTTTTTTTTTTTATTGCATGGAATGACGAGACGAGCATGCCGTTCGCCTGATGGAAAGCAATACGACCACCCATAAACAGTAGCAACACCATCCAGCACCTTGACTTACAAAGTACTGTGTGGCATTCCACTGCGCTCGTCATCCTGAGACATAAGATGTTAAGTCTCATTATGTCCAGTAGTTATACTGGCTACAATGTCCTTCAAACCGAAACACAACAGTGCATGCACACTGTTGCTTGGCGGTAGAAATAGACATTGCGGTGGTACCCACCCAGACGGCCTCTTACATAATGAGAGACCTACCACCAGTAGTGGCTAAAGATATGTGTGATCTAGCGTTATCGTGATAAAAAGACCCTTTCTATTGATTAATTCCGGCCGCTTTCTCTCAACTTCTTGCTTTAATCTCATTAGTGGTTGGCAGTAGAGAACCGAATCGATGGTTCTGCCCGACGATAAAAGCTCATAATGAACAATGCCCTTCCAATCCCACCATACACACAGCATCACCTTTTTAAGGACAGTCAACAATTTTCATATATACTACACAAAACAAAATAAGGGAAATTGCAAACGGCTCTGAAGTTACAAAAGTATAACAATAATTAAAAACATTGTTTTAATATAATGGCATAAAAAATAATGATTAAATATAAATTAACAAGTGTTTACTTAATTCAACAAAAAAAATAATTTTGACCTAAAAATATTGTTCACAAATAACGACCATAAGTAAATAAACTTATCATGATATTCTCTAATGTCGAGTATTTCGTCCTCTATTTTAAACACTAGGTTGCAACTGTGAAGGCATGCTCTCAATCAGATAACGACCTGTTTTTTAGAAAATTGACTCGCAGTTTGCTTTAAGCACAATTATGAGCTGATTTTCGTTATGTACGAGTTGATTCGTCTCTCGAACATTTTTATTCAGTCGTTCCCACATGTGTCCCACTGGATTTAGGTCTAGAATATTCGCTGGCCACGACAATACTTGTATCGGGCCTTGGTGTACAGCTTCTCTAGTACCTCTAGCGGTACCTGCTCGAGCATTGCCTTGCATTAGCTTAAATTGTACACCTTCTTGCTATGCAAATGGCACCACATGGAGTCTTATGATCACCTCGATGTAACAAAGAGCTGTTACTGTGCTGTTTAAAATTACAAGCTCGGTTCTGCCCGATAAGCTAATGCCTCCCTCACCATTACATTAGGTCCACCAAATTTGTCACTTTCGTGGATACATGTGTTTGAAAATCGCTCGCTTTGCCGTCTTCACACTCACATACGGCGATCATCACAAAAAAATAGCTTGGCACTCATCTAAAGTAAGTAATGCGCTGTTCCACTCATATCCATATCCAGACGCTGCCTTGCAAATGTTCATTGGTTTATACAATTATCACTTGCCAGTGGAATCCACACTAATTGTCTTCTGGAGAACTGTTGGTCTTTATGCTAACGATTTCATATGGTGCGAGTTTCTCTCGTCTGGAATAAATGGATTTGCAATGAGCAAGCGGTGACAGTGCGCTGTCTATACCGGAATCCTAACTTCTAATGACTCTTCGAGTCTTTCAAAAGCGATTCCACGCATTTAGAAAAACTCTTCTTGGAAAACCCAGCTGTAGAGCAACCGAACGTTTTGAATGACCTTATTGAAGCAATATTATGCCACTAGACGTGGTAGCATCGACTTCACAGCATTATTGTTAAATATTGCTAATTCAACTTCTTTATTATTAAAAATACACTTGACAGGTGGTAAAAATTGACTAATCTTCTTAGGCGGCTTAAAATAAGTTTTTATGGAAGCGCGCTTCAGGATGTAGCCAATCTTGTCGGTGACTCCTCTTACATAAGGTAATACAACTAGAGGTAGTGCCATATACCTCTACAAGAACCGGGCGTATACAAGATAGATTGCGACTGTGGCCTCTCTTATATTGGACAAGCAAAAAGACATATAGGGACCCGCGTAAAAGAACATATAGCTGACGTTAAACACCGACGCTCTACGAAGTCTGCAGTAGCTGAACACTCAGAAGAAGGCTCTAACCATTACCTTAGATTCGACAAGCCACAAATCCTTCCCAAAGAACACCGATTCCTGCCTAGGATGATCCGCGAGGCTATTGAGATCAAAAAACATCCTAATTTCAATAGAGAAGATGGTTGGAAACTTGCACAAGCCTGGGACCCGGTCATACATCTAATTAAATCGGGCCCCAAAAGACCTGCTGCCAGACCTCAAGACATTGTGAGCTCTTACTGCGTAGACCGGATCGCAAACAATGACTAACATCTTTAAATTGTATAATTGTAAATTGAAGGTAGATTTGTAACACTAACTTTTCGGACCACCAACACCTCAGTCCGCCCCGTGACCACGAAGTGCTGCAAAGCCTTCGAAACGTCGGGAGAAAAATTAAATAAAAAACCGCGATAAAATCCGTTATAATAGTTTAATTTCAATGTCTAACATTCGCGTAAACATAAGGAATCATTATAATTATAATGTTTTGTCAACGTATTTGGTCACACCACAACATTGATAGTCATCTAAATTATTCAAAAACCATGGTATAAGTTGCTGTACAATATTTTAAAACATGCAACAGTACAGAAACTCTGCCACAAAAATAAAGATTACGACAACCAACCTTTCAGTATATTAGTAAGGGAGATAAAACAATAAATATTTGGGACCGAATTAAATGCTGGCGTTTCGGCAAGGACCATAGGCTGATTGACTTGTATATCAACATTGACATAAGCATGAAAATCCCACAGTAAAAAAAAGAGAAACATCTTCAAAAAATATATTTTTTATATCTATTAGTAGATAGTAGATATTAGTAGATATCTATTATAAGGATTAAGGCATATTATTTGTAACACGCAGAGGGAATGAAAGCCTTAGAGTCCCTTCTGCTTTGGTTTTTTTTTGTCTCAAGATGACGAATAAAGGATGTGACTAATTAAGATTCGCTATGTATTAAATAAATTAAATTAAATAAATCTTTATTTGAACCACATTTTAAAAAAAAAAACTAAAACAAAAGTGTACGATAATAGCTGCTGTAGTTAAAAACTGTGTTACAGCTATTAACGCCCTTCCTTCGGAAATATTTACCTTACACAAAAATAAAACTTAAATAATAATCAAACAATGATTTTAAATAAAACTTATAAAACAAGGTCTAATATAGAGTTATGTGCGAGTGTGTGTGTGTGTGTGTGTATGTGTGTGTGAGTGTGTGTGTGTGTGTGTGTGTGAGTGTGTGTGTGTGAGTGTGTGTGTGTGTGTGTGTGTGTGTGTGTATGTGTGTGTGTGTGCGTGTGTGCGTGTATGTGTGTGTGAAATATGTTAAGTTATAGGTTTTAGAAAATATTGTAACATAGTTAACAGGTGAAGAGAAAAACGTTGTTACGTAACGGAAAGATCAGACGGTGGGCAATTGGGCGGCTTATCTGAAATGCGACGTAAAACACCTGATAGACGATGACCTTGTCTGTACAAACTCTCTCACTCGCCCTACGCGTGTTCGTTTATCGACCACAATCGGTGCCTTATCGCCTGATTCCAGACATGTGGTAAAACACGCAGATATCGTAATACGATGGGCCAACAATAGATTAACACGACGGCTGCATTCCGAGTGTCTGGCTTCGCTGGGTATTTCGAACACACCCTGAGGGTGTTGATCATCATCAAAGCTTACTTTAACTTCACAAATATTGTTATTCAATGTGAGGTATACGTTATAACATAGATATGTACAAAAATATACATTAGAACCTAGACTTATCTCCAGACATTTTAATCTTGCCAGTTTTTTTATTGCAAAATGGAACGTAGTTCCGGCTCGAACTGGTTGTATTTGGCATATTTTGTTTTCTATACATGTGCGAATCGTGTGATTGATATTTATGATTATATTATATTGATTGTCTGACGTTATATCATACGAAAATCTATATTATGCTAATGATTAAAATGTAAGTTATTACGTAGTGTACCTGAAATGGGTTTTATCCAATATTTTGCAAGTCTTACCACTATTAATGAAAAGCCTTAAATTATTCAACATTTTTTGGATATTGTTGCACAATATAAACAAAAGAAATATCACCCGTGCAGTTACGTTGATTAAGACTCTTTTATCTTTCGCATGCTTCTTGGATTTAGTCATCGGTAAGAATCCGCAAGCAAGTATATTTTATTATGTTTGCAATCATATTTTAGTATACGACGTTACATTGATGATAGTAAATAAAATATTTTTTTTTTTTTTATAATGGCATTTGTATTCACATTTTGCCAATGTCAAGTTTGGTTTGTATATTTTATTATCTGTAGTATGTCGAAGTAAAGCAGTGGCTACCTTACCAAGACTTTATGGAGGAGTTTTGGCGGCAACAGAAAAAACACTTGATTAGCACAATTATTTCAATTCACTTCATTTGAGCTCTTTAATAGAACTATATTGGATAATATACCACCATAATTATGCAATATAACACTAAATATCACCAAAATAATGAATTAAAACAAGAGCACCTCATGACACTTCGAAGTTCCCGCCAAAACTCCAAAATAATATTTATTATTTATTTTTGATTGAGCATCAAACTCCTTCCGATGGCCCGTCTAACACAGCCTGTATAGAGTATAGTGGCAGCTGCCAATTAAAAAAAAACACTATACATAGGTTTCTCACTGTTTCCACCTATTTTTTGTCCCGAGAAGTTTTTTTTTTGTGGCACTTGTGTTCACATTTTGCCAATGTCAGGTTTGGGTTGTCTTTTTTTATTATCTGTAGTATGTCGAAGTAAAGCAGTGGCTACCTTACTAAGATTATATCGAGGAGTTTTGGCGGCAACAAAAAAAAACACTTGATTAGCACGATTATTTCAATTCACTTCATTTGAGCTCTTTAATAGTACTATATTGGATAATATACCACCATAATTATGCAATATACCACTACGAATCACCAAAATAATGAATTAAAACAAGAACACCTCATGACACTTCCAAGTTCCCGCCAAAACTCGTCCCGAGACTTGAGAGTGAACTATCCCGCTGTCGTGTCACGTGGTCGTAGGTACATTACATCGTGTGCACATACCATCAATGCTTAATTATCCCCGTTGTAAATCTAAAAGAAATAAATGTGTTTGATTTGTATTAATACCAGTCACATCCAGATTTTTTTTCGTTCAATAAAAGTTATAGTACTTATGATTTCGTAATTTAGTGCATTATATTGTTAATAATATTATTGACGCTACACAAAATGCCAACTTGTTCTCTATCTATCTATATAAAATATGATGGAAATAGTAAACTTATGCGTGCTAAAGAATTTTTACCCCGAGTTTATAATAATTCTTCTGTCTAAAAACATAAAACAAGACACATAAGCAATTGTTTTCTGAGATTATAGAGAAAACATAAATTCTCATAAATGGTGTACAGTCACCCACAAAAGTAGCTGAACATATATAAAATTTCAAATTGCCTCTACGCGTAAAATTTAATTGAAATACTTTTTTTCTTCGTGTGAAGTAAAGTTAATCCCCTTTATTTAATTTTTGTGAAGAGAAAATGAAAATTGGTAAGAACCCAAAAGTGTAGAGGCGATTTGAAGTTTTGAATTTGTTCAGCTACTTATGTGGCTGACTGTACATTACCTAAACAAAACCATGGGTATTGAATGTTTACGAAGACTTTCTCATTTATGGTTGCGTGATGCGTAGGGTCGGCTGAACGAGTTGCTGTGTGCGGTTCGACTCCAACGCAGCGCCAGCACCGGCATGACGCACGAGCGCTACCAACTCGATCCTGGTAAGATTTATAATGCTTCATTGTGTTTTTATTTTTAGGGTTCCGAAGCTCGAAAGCAACACTATAGTTCGGACAAACTAAGCTGACCGGTACGACAATAATTTTTTTTCCGACGCGATAACTCTGTGAGAACGTCTACCCAAAAAATTCAAAACCGTGTCATGTCATACCGGCCATATTAGTTTTTCCCTACTATAATAGGATCACTATGTTGTCTGTCTCTGTCAATACCCCTTTCCTCAGGAACGCGTAGAGGTATCAAGTTGAAATCCTCGGGTCTACGGTCTCTTTCAGCTGTGAAAAAAATCGTCGTATGACCGTTTATGTCGCATATTTTGCGATTTCTCAAGGGAATCAGAACCTATAGGGTACGTCCCGTGGAACTAGAATATTGAAATTTGACAAGAAGCAAGGTCTGACAGCACATGTAAAGGAAAAAATCTAAAAACCGGAATAAAAACGGTTGAAGAACTATTCCGAATAGCCATGGACAAGGAGAGGTTCAAGGAACTGAATGCCAACCTTAAGTAATGGAGAGGCAACTGAAGAAGAAGAATGTTTTATTTTATTTCATTTTTCATCACTTTGTTTGTACCTCTACTATTTTCACGCACTGTTGGTCTATTTATTGATATGGGATTAAGATATATTTATATCTAACACGGATCTGTCATATCACCTTTATAGATTTACGGCCATACTAATAATTACCTATCGCTGTATACGTCTGCCATAGTGCGTTAGGTACAACCTAAAATACACTGGAGGTTTTTTTAATCACTAGAACTTATAACTGCCTCGGTGGCGTAGCGTAGTTGTATTATGGTATTACTGCAATGCTGAGGTCTTGGGTTCGATTCCCGGGTCGGGCACAGTGATATTGGGTTTTAATTTCAGTATCAGCCGGAGTCTGGAATTTGTGCCTAATATGACGATAGGCTCGCCCCCCATCACATCATGGGTCGGAATACTCACGGCGAAAAGTGGGTGCACTAGTTGCGCCTCTGACTACGCCTTCAGGGGTTAAAACTTAAAGTGGTGAGTGTGCGGACGTGTGTGTGTGTGTGTGTGTGCGTGCGTGCGTGCTTGCGTGCGTGTGTGTGTGTGAAATTGGAACCGATTCAAAAATTCTTCCACAAGTTATATCTGAATATAGAGGGTTTATTTTACTCCGACAAGAAGTAAAAGAAGCCTATACTCCGTCCAACCACTTATTTAACGTTTGACATATGCACGCCTATGAAATTTTATAATTATTGACAAGGCATCGAGGTTTTTTTTACATCAATGGGCATCGAAAACAAAATAATTGACTACTTAATGGACACCATTTTTTCTTTTCTATAGTGAAGCGACTTGTTCTTCAGCTCCGATATTAATTATCGATCGATATTCGTTAAGCCCACTGATTGTATAACAAAGATTATAATTCAAAACTTTTTCATTGAAGAATAAAATGTGGCAGTGTAAATTAAATATTTTCTTTTTATATATGCGTAAGTATATGATACCAATAAAATAAACAATTAAAGTAAAATATTGACAAAAGATATATTGGATATAGAATATATACCTACAGAATAAATTTATGTACAGAAAATATACACATTTAAACGTTTAGGCATATTTATAAAACAATACAAAATGTTGAGCAAAAATAACATTTCAATGTGTTTCATCGATCAAAACTTCTTCATTAATTAAATCGATTGTTACAAGAAATTGAATCGGTAACGCATTAGTACATCCACAATTGATTAGAAACCGAACTGTCAAAATTAAAATAAATGGTTGGACGGAGTATAATTGTACATAAAGAAGCATTATAGGAGATACAGCGTGTGAAAGTTCACACAATATGTATTTTTGCGAAGCGAAAGCCGAGGCGTTTAGCGTATTTATTCTCCTTGGTTCTTAGACAATATAAAAAGGATACGATTTGTATGATCTTTCTGTACCTATGCCTATGCACACATTTATATAAACTGTTGTATTTGGCAGATTAGTGTGTGTACAACAGACAAGTGTTAAACATTTATTTATGTGTGCGGTCATAACGACACAATAAGTATGTGTGTTGCACTTTCTATGTAGTAGTTACATTGAAAAAAACAGACTTTTATGTTCGCGGTTATAAGCACACGACGTGTCGTTTCTAGGTGGTCTAGGCCTCGGATTACATTGTCATTTAATATTAACCTATGATTGGCAGATGCACAAGAAGACGTGAAACAATTCTTGACGATGCAGCAGCGCGGCATGGCACACTTGCTGGACACGGCTCGGAAGGACCTCGCCGCCTTGAACACTATAGCCGAAGGCATGGCGCAGCTCGTCAGGGGCTGATGCGGAATACTTCCATGGATTTCTACTATTCCCGATAAGAACATGATTGAATATTGAATACGATTTTTATAAGGGAAACTTTAATAATTAATAAAGATACTTTGCTGAATTTGTTTTTATTATGATGTTGGAACCTTAAACGTATACGTGATATGGATGGTGAAATTATATATTATATGCTTTATATTAGTTGTATCAAAAGGCTTGAAAACCAAAACTGTTGAACATAGAAATGCACTCAGTGTTTTTGAAATAACCAATATATTGAACTAGTGTTCACTTATAAAGGAATTATATTCATTGTAAGTCCAAGGATTCACAGCAACTCTAAGGATTGGTAAAAACAATGTTTATATAGAGTTAGTAGCAGTGGCGTAGCGTGGGTTCTTGCCGCCCGGGGCGGACCCTAAATGTGTCGCCCCTATCTATGCACCAAAGAACTTCATTTCAACAAATAAGTCACGCGTGCGCAACAACCGCCCCCGTTACCAAAACTAATTTTCTTTAAAGGTTTTATTTTACGCATTTTGCAGCCCCTTGAAAGTGCCGCCCCTTCGGTCCTACCACGCTACGCCGAGCCACTAGCTAGTAGCGAATATGTGTTCTGTTTATTTCGGATTTAGGTGATGGATAGCATCTAATCTACGATACTTGACCCTTGATGCAAAGTCCAATGTACCAAGCGGAAAGGTGTGCCGTGAGCAATATTTTCATACGATAGCTTTTTATCGTAATTTATGTGCAGAATTGGCATCGACAATGTTTTTAAAGAACTATGGGATCAAATTTTGTACATCGTTCGAACTGTTCCAAACGTGTCTTTTTCGTTCGTGTATAATTTTACCCCACAATAAATAGTATTCACACAATAAACTGTATTTCGCCGTCAGATAAGGAAGTAAGTAATCTCCGACAGTTTGTCTTGTCACCTACAATGTTTGCTAATTGATAAAGATGTGCTGAATAGGGTGAATAACATAAATGTAGTGTAAATATTTAATTTGCTCTGTTTTCTTTTATAGAGGGAACATTGCGTTGTGTTTAACAAAGTAATGTTAAATTTTTGTCAATAACTGTTTTTTATTTTCATGGTTATATCTTCACGGTGAATAATTACTAAACAAAAAACAGGTTAAATATGAAGTATCATTTATTAATAAATATTTATCAGCTTTTGGTACTTAAATCTAATGGCAAGTCAGTTCTTCTGATAAGTATTTCAATAGGCTTGCACTCTATCCGTTTAGTGCATATCAGGTTTAATGGCATTTCTTCAACAGGGTTTAATCCCTCTGGACTCTCCTCAATAGATGACATAGGAACATCGGTCACTTTGGGCTGGTCTTCATAATATGTGTACATTTTTTCACCAATGGTCGGCCTTAGTACAGGGTAGTTGATGTTTGAATAATAATTTCTATAAGCGTGTTCGTACATTTGTGTGTACTCCATATAGGACATTTCGTCATTAGGGACTCTTATTTGGTAAATGGGATCTAGTGGTCGAATGTAGGTTACAGGCTCCACTGGATACCTCAGAGGCGGAGACATTGACGCCTCTGTAAGTAACGGTGGATAATGCATTGTCGGTGACAGATTCGTTCTTGGCTGATTATATGGCAAACAGGCGTGTAGGGGAGACCGGGGCTCCTCGTGCACGATGTCCTTGGGCATGTTTTCTGGACTGTGTATCTCCATAGTCTCCTGTTTAGCGAGTTGCTCCGTGGTGAAGTGTTTGTAGGTTTTGACGTGTTTCCTGAGGCTGGACGGATCTGTGTATCGCTTGTTGCACCCAGGAACTTTGCAGCAGTATGGTTTCTCGACGGCGTGGGTCCGTGTATGCTTGAATCTGTCGCTAGAGTTCGAATAGGCTTTCCCACAACCCTATTAACAAAATAAGGATTATTATGAGACAATTTATTAAATTAATGTTTTTCAAGACCAGGTTTCGAGATACTGTTCTAAAATAGTTAAGTGGACAGACTAGGTTGCGAAATTAAGTACTTCTTGTTTTTTTTATTACACATTAGTTCAGAAATTAAAATACAAAAATTGGTTGAAGATAACATAAATATTTACCTCATAAGGACACACGTAGGGTTTTTCTCCAGAATGAGAACGAAGATGAATCTTTAAATTTTCAGCCCGGGAGAAACTCTTGTGGCACTGATTACATGTGTGGGGACGTTCATTAGTGTGAGTGCGAACATGCACTAACATTTTGTATCTGTGAACAATAAAAAAAAAATGTTTCAAACAAATTTAGGTACAAAAGGGTTTATTTATTTATTATGTTTAGGTTTGTTTTAAATATGTTTTAGAGTAAGATATATTTAAAAAATTGCATAATTTGTAATATTTAACTAACCTTGCATTAAATCCTCTTTGAGGTCTGGTGCAGCCCTTCCATCCGCAGTAGAAAAGGCCGTCTCTATAAGCCAGCGCGTGCGTGCGTGCGACGTGCGCGGACAGGCGAGCCACGCTCGGGAACCGCCCGCCGCACCCTCGCCATCCACAGATTCCCTCAGGGTTATCGGGGATTTGCTCAAACGTATTCCTCTCAGGTGACGATCCACCAGAAGAGTCTTCATCTTCCACCTATAACAAGCGCGAAAATATTTGTTACATTTTTTTATAGCTAAATTGTTTTGTTTTGTAGTTAGTGTTGTGTAGATCGACAAAACAAAAGCTGGTAATAATTTAGTGAAACACACCTGAGGTGGTAGCGGTGCTAGAGGTATTGGCCTAGCGAGGTAAGGCGCGAATCGTTCAGCGGGCATCCAGCGTGGGACCCTGCAACCTTCGGCAGCTATCTCTGATCTCCATTGCGGAAACACGAGCATTGTCATAAACACATTCACTCCCTACTACGATAGAACAGTTGTGGTTACTGCGCGAGCGCTACAGACAATGATGGCAGGCAGTCGCGTCGCCTACTTATAAAACGTCTCAGAGTGACAACGCGCCGATAAGAGAACGAATCCCCCGCGAACATTCTGTCTAGCTTTACATTGTTTATCCTTCACATATATTACGAAATAGAAAGAGAAATGTCATGATGATGACGATTTTAGGATATTGCCAAAATAATACAGTACAGTTTAGAGGAGCTGTAGGACTATTTCCATCTCGTAATTCTAGTGTGTATAATACAGTGTACGAGAGTTATCAGGAGCCGCCTGCCGCGGCCGCTGTCCGGTTATTACCGGTCCGATAGGCCGCGGTTCAATAGGTGACTGATATTGCGGTGTTAGTGTGAAGCGACCTCTTACTGGTTCTTATTTACGAACTCGTTACGCTGGTTTCTTCATTTATAAGCATACATCGCCAAATATTATTTTGTCATCCTACTTAATTATTTTTTGTTGTATTATCGTCTCATGGTTCTATTTATCTGCATATTGAAACGTGAGATTTTAGGTTCGAGGGTTGAGGTAAAAGTAGTAAAGTTTCCGACTTGGGAATATTGTATATCTCGACCCGAAAATATACACAAAGTTGTAAGAACTTCGGATCTTTCGCGATTTGGAACATTGCTCGCCCAAGGCTCGCCCTCAATCACACAATCATTGGCGTAGGACACTACGGATATCCTCGAGGAGGGAAGCACACGGGAGTTAAAAAACACTCGCCGAATTCACTGCCTGCACGGAAGACCACGTGAGGCTCCTGTAAGCGCAAGGCTTTTTCTAAGGTGAGCCAAAATGTATCTAGGGTCGGTATCGCTCACGTTTGCCACCTTTAGCTCTGCTTAGGTCCAATTTCATATTTAACGGGCATTATTTAATCAAGCATTAAAATTAACGCGAATGTTAAATTATCGCGCGTCCCATGAACAAACGCTTAGTTAAGGAAGATAATCACCTGTTAGGGCAATTGAGACACTCAAAAACCTTAACAGTCCCTTAAGACAGTTAACAGGCTGTTAAAGTAACTAACAGAGCATGGTGAAACTAGACCTTAAGCTCACAATAAAGATCCCACCAGATCAAAAATAAATTAAATTATCTAACGAATTGTAAATATTGGCCTCAATAATTACAATTAATACAAAAACAAGGAACTCTTCTATCGTACTGTTTAGCTGGTATAGTAGCCCAATTGTGTTACACTTTCCTGTAAGGCTTTCTCATTATGGTACTTATTAAGTTATGTCACATTTTTCATTATTTCAAAGTTAGAGCAATTTGTAACCAATATAAAATCTATATTCTAGTAGTGGTATTATTGCCTCGTTATATCCATTAGTTAGGTACATCATATTTTATTAATTATTACATACATGAATACCACTATATGGACTTATAGATATTTGAATGGGAAGCTATATTGTCAATAAATGCAGTAGACGCCGAGACGGGCTACTTTTATCCCGGGCACAGACTTTTACACGTCTGGACACTGGAGCAGAATCTAGTGGCCTTAGTATAAACGTAAAATACTTAATATATGAGATTAAACCCTACATACATTCTTAGCAATACTTATATCAACATTTCGTGATTGTGTAATAACGATCAAGATATATATATACCGTTATGGAAAAATCCCAAGATTATTTAATCGCTTAGATTATATTGCTCTGAGACCATCCCGAATGCGATCTTAGAAAGATCTGATAACAATTGTTGATAATAGTTAGGCCATTGGAAAATTTGATTATTTTGTGCCTGTAGTGCGTGTCGCGGCTGAGGTTCGCGCCGTGTTCACGTTATCTAGTCACGTGAAATCGTCTACCGGGTGCGTTGTGCGTAGTGCTAGTACACCGTGCGCCTAATTATTGCACAGCCCGACGCCGATACATTCTGCTTTTATCTGACGTCCAAGTACTCGTGCCATGTTATACAACTCAAAGTCGCTCTTGTCTGATGTCTATTTAGAAAATCTTGTAACACCTTGTCAGTCAGTATTGAGGTTTACTGGTGGTAGGTCTCTCATATATAGTAAGAGTTCATCTGGGTGGGTACCACCGCAATGTCTATTTCTACCGCCAAGCAGCAGTGTGCATGCACTATTGGGTTTCTGTTTGAAGGACATTGTAGCCAGTGTAACTACTGGACATAATGAGACTTAACATCTTATATCTCAGGATGACGAACGCAGTGGAATGCCACACAGTACTTTGTAAGTCATGGTGCTGGATGGTGTTGCTACTGTTTATGGGTGGTCGTATCGCTTACCATCAGGCGAACGGCGTGCTTGTCTCGTCATTCAATGCCATAAAAAAAGGATTATCATCTATAGGTTTTGCTACTGTTTATGGGTGGTCGTATCGCTTACTATTAGGCGAACGGCGTGCTTGTCTCGTCATTCAATGCCATAAAAAAAGGTTTATCATCTATAGGTTTTCTTGTCTTTCCACGATTATCAAGTTGGGTTTTTTAATCAATTCGAGTTTAGGTAATATTGCATCACAAAAACCGTCGTGGAGAGGCAGGTATGGAGCTGCCTCTTCACGTCATCGTCGTGTCTAAATAGTTTGTTTAGCCATTAGACACCGGATTTTACATGGACTTTATGATACTTAATTACTTGACATGGGCAAAATTGTCCTAAAGGACAGAGCCAGATAGGTTTTTCTTTTAATTATTATGTCAATCGCAAACGATTGTTCCTACTGCCTGCATACTATAATAAATCACGGGAGACGAAGCACATCTTTGCGCAAATGCGCTTTGCCAGGTTTCCTAAAAATATCTATCTAAAACGCGTACCTAAGGATATTTCTGAACTGTTAAAATTAATCATTAATAAATGTTAATTGGTAAATATTTAGCATAATATTATTAGTAAGTAGAGACTACCACTACGAAATTTAATTTTTCTAAATATTTATGTAATCTTACCCTTTTCAGACACAAATGACAATGCCTCTTTTTATCTGCATAATCTTTAGAAGACATGACACAGCACATGGTATATTACCACATTAAACCCAGAGCAAATACTATGCAAAATTGTGCGTCATTGAATACTTTGTTCAAACAAGTGTGCCTGATTGTGTTATCAGCTGTGCCTGTAGTCTGTATGCGATGTGCTTGTGTGCTGGCGCGGCGTGAGAGTGCCGCTGGCGTCGCGTCGCGTCAGCACTCGGCCCCCTGCGGCCGGCGGGCGGCTCGTGCGCCGGATTCAGCTGGTTAGCTTATCACCGCCGCGTTATCGCCTCCGACGCGGCGCCCGCGCCGTATCGACACTAAACTTTATTGAAGGACTTCTCACTAAAGGTCCGACACGTTCCTCCTTACTGCACGCTTGATTGATTACACCAGTTGTAACATACTCAGTATCATTTATGTATTTATACAAAAAATTGTGTTATTCTCAATTGGGTTCATTTTCCATTTTACTTTTAATATTCTTCTTTTTTTCGATGCTAAATGGGTGAGGATTGGACCCTAAACAGTATTAATTACCAACTGTTGTCTTGCGTCTTGTGAACGTTACAACTTCACAAGTCAAGACCAAAATGTTGCTTAATTTTTTAACGCTGCTTCTTCTTACTTTTGGCTGCGTGTTTTCCAGTTGATCTAACTGTACGTAATCATGAGATAAGTCCAAAAATTAAGGACCTTCAAGTTTTTTTTATTTTTTTATAATGGCATTTGTGTTCACATTTTGCCAATGTCAAGTTTGGTTTGTCTATTTTATTATCTGTAGTATGTCGAAGTAAAGCAGTGGCTACCTTACCAAGACTTTATCGAGGAGTATTGGCAGCAACAAAAAAACACTTGATTAGCACAATTATTTCAATTCACTTCATTTGAGCTCTATAATAGAACTATATTGGATAATATACCACCATAATTATGCAATATAACACTAAATATCACCGAAATAATGAATTAAAACAAGAGCACCTCATGACACTTCCAAGTTCCCGCCAAAACTCCGACATTCAAGCTATAGCTAATTACTGTAACTGATACCTACCAATATAGTCAAAATTAGAAACCGGATTAAGTACATGCAACATATGCATTTGCATTTTCCTGGCATATTTTAAGCATTTTTAATGCTTACAATATGCAAGGAAAATGACAAAATATGCAACATTAATTAAAGAAAAGAAACTAACTATTGAGTTTTTACTAGAAATCAATATTTTAATATTCATAATTCATAGATTAGCCATTTTAATTTTAATTTTATTAGTGGTCACAATGTAGGACCGGATTAAGAATGTCGGGGCCCCTAGGCGTTGGCCCCTTGACGCCCCTTTGCCCTTTCCTGACTTCCTAAAAAATATTTTTCGTATCGCAACAGAATTAACCGTCAGCAAAAAAAAAATATATAGTTTTTTTATAACTTAAAATATTTATTTATTTATTTATTGTTTTATAAGAGAAACATACACACAAAGAAAAACATGACATAAAACAAATTAGGTAGTACATGGCTCAATTAAGTTTCCACAGTTCAATTCGCTCTTAACGCAAAACTGATAAATCGTTTTAATTTAGCAATTCAGAGGAGGCCAGGGAGAGTCCGCAATCCTGTAATATCGTAATGAATGCCTCCTCCTGGACGGTCTGGAGAAATCAGCCACAGAAAGCAGTCACCTCAGAAGCTACGCATGAAATTTAAAAACAAACAAGAACTAAATAATATAAATATGATCCAAATATGTTCCAAAACGTATTGAAATAGGATGTAAAAGATAATCAAGGTAATAATATTGTAAAAGGGTAACGGGTTTATTAAATACGCGTTAAATATAATTTTCTCTTTTTTTTTCGGGACGAAGGGCACCTGGCCCATGCCGGGCCCCTAGGCAGTTGCCTAATTTGACTTAAGGCTAATCCGGCCCTGCATTGTACGCGTTGCGTTCGCTTGATGCCGCCGTACGACTATCATGCTAAGATCTCGGGTTCGATCTCTGGGGCGGGCAGTGATATTATTGGGGTTTTTTTGTACTTATTGTCTGTGACAAAAGTTGGCTTGCCGCGTGAAGTAATTTAGGAATAATTTCAAATATGTACTAGGCTAAGGTACTAGGTTATTTTTCTGTTTAGCTACTTTTAATTTGTTTGGCAACAATGCAACGTAACATTTCACTTTTTGTTAGTTATTCTAACGAAGTAATAATATGATAACGCTGACAATATTCTTATATGTATAAGCTTATAGCAATATTCTTATGTTATTAAACATGTGCCGTATAAGTAGAATACTCATATGTTTACTTGGTCACCTATCTCACAATGTCCGGCGGGGGCATCAGCGGCCGCTGGGTCTAACCGGTTCAATATATCGTCGTACAGACTCTAGTGAACATAATTTCATCACGATGATTTAATAATTTACATTTTAAAAGTTAAATAAAACATCGATCACGACTTTACGTAACATTCCAATATGTATGAAATAATATTTTGTTATTTTTCCTTAACGCAGTGAAATAAATAATTCCTAAAATTTATTGATACTGTATTGCAATACTTCATAATAAATATACCCTAATATGTTTATAAATAAATGCTTATCTGTACCATACAGCAGTAGAAGCACAGATTACGCCATAGTAGGTAGAAGTCTGTATTATGAGCTGTGTGGGACTTTGAATCCCACAACACACAGACTAAAAACAAAAATTTGCAGATATTACTTACATAATATTATACATTTCGTCCGGGAGTCAAACCCATGTCCTCTTGTTTCACAAATCACAACCTAATAATGACCGCTGTACCACGGTGGCTGAAGCTGATTTGTCATAAATGTTTATAGGATATACTAGGATTCCAACTTCCATTGAGTCAATAAAGTAAGTATCCATTTTTTCACAGTGCGCAGTAGTTGGGCAACATATGTCTAACTCCTCTCTATTCTTCTATTCGACTAATTAGTGCTCTCAGAGACTCGCCGAGCTTCACCGCTTGGTTTCATTAAATGCGTGCCACTGCCGATCCTGGCTTACAGGTGTTGCAGTGGTGGGTTTGAGGGCGGGATAGTCTCGTAAATCCGGAGTAGTTAATGACGCGGTTGGTCACTATGAACCTATTTTATGCACCCCAGATGGATCCTTTTTTTAACGTTGCGTAGACAAGACTACTTAGTAAGTAAACAAGCGACGTGACGTCAGTATTCTGTGAGATAAGAGCCAACTTCGTTAACGGTTAATCAGGATGCTGTAAACATAAATAGCTACAATGCGCCTCTACTGCTTACAAAACTATTTTATTGTTTTGGACGGTGGTGGAAATCACTGAACAGTGAACACAGGTGCGCATACTTTTTGTCGGCTTAAAAAAAGATATACCTACTCCTGGGGGCTGGGCATGTATGTACCATTTTCTCACATTCCTATTTATTTATACGTACAATACTATAATATATTTTAATGAAATGAAATAATTTATTCGAACCCATAAAATGTTATACATTATTTAGATTCCGTCAATATTAACTCTACCACCAGTTCGGAAAGCAGTTCTCACTAGAGAAGAACGGGCAAGAAACTCTAGTGTTGCTCTTTTCAAAATCAATTCAAGGTATAAAATACAATGCATTATGTAGAGAATAAAAAATATACAATTCAGTATTTGTTTACTACGGATATCGCAAACTTTTGGAAAGTTTTCTATATTCTTACGTACATTAAATTAGCGAATATAAATTGTGATGCTACTGTCATTATATTTGTTTCTTTGAATTTTTCTCTTAGAGAACATCTAGAGCTTAGGGAGTAGATAGATCTTATAGCTCGCTTTTGAAGAACAAATATAGCGCACCTTTAGGACGAAAACGACGCAATTCAAAAAAATAAAAAATTGGGTTATCGTCATGAAATGACTTAAAACTGGTACCTTTTTTATGAAAATATAATAAATAAGGGACCGATATAATAGTTTTGTCCTTTTACCGCTTGAATATGGCGGTGTTTGAACTATTGTTGTATTTAAAAATTCGTTTTAAGTAATTTTATGACGATAACTCATTTTTTGGATTTTTTGAATTGTGTCGCTTTTATCCTAAACGTGCGATAGTATTAATGTCGGCAGCACCACCCCACAGCAAAATTCCTTACTTTCATCAAACTATGAAAGTAAGCAAAATAGACCTATTTCGCTGTTTCAATGTGTTAATTGGCGTATCCTGCTCACTGCAAAAACTGCGGCGATCAGCTTTTTAGCTAGTACAGATATATGAGGACCCCACTGAAGTTTAGAGTCCAATGTGATACCCAAGAATTTGGTTGTATCCACAAGGCTCAACTCGTCACTATTTATGAAAATGTTAGCGTTAACTTTTTTGACATTACGTGTGACGAATTTTATACATTTATTTTTTTCACTATTTATACTATAACTATAGCACTCAGGAGTAATGTAGCTTCCTATTAGTGAAAGAATTTTCAAAATCAGTCCAGTAGTTCCTGAGATTAGCGCGTTCAAACAAACAAACAAACTCTTCAGCTTTATATAATAGTATAGAGTATAGATATAGATTCATAAAAATCAGACAAAATGACTGCGTGCCTTGTCATTCAGTTTTATGAAAAAAAAACATGACAAGCAATAAATATTCCTCGAGTAATGTAAACAGCTTTGTAAGAACTTGCGCAAGTTAACTTGGTGGGTCACTTGCAAAAGCGTTTTGCTAAAGAAATATTGCCGCTTGTGTAAACGCATCTGGAAGTTCTTGCGCAACATATTGCTGAGAGAACTTGCTAGTCTAAACTTAGCTGTACAAGCTCAGCAAGTTAAAACTTTTATCTGCACGCAGAATAAACTGCAAGTTCTCGCGCAAGTTGTCAAGTGGTGTTTACACATACGACTGGCCAGAAGTCCTGCAAGCTTCAAAATATTGCAGAAGTCAGCTTTCCGTGACTGTTTTAACGGTAAAAATAGTTTGCGCGAGATAACTTCTGCAAGTTTTCTTGCTAGTCTAAACCCCGCTTTACAGTACATGTAAAGGGAAAAATCTGAAAACCGTAAATACTTATAACAAAAAAGAGCGAATTTACAAACTTTTTACATTTGATTAATTGATTCATTAATTTTGGCGCACTTTTGAACCTATACCTATACGTAGATACTTACCTCAAGTTTGTCGGAACCACACGGAAGTTACATAAACATGGCCCAGGTACTCACAGGCCTGTGCGGTGGCCCACTTCTGCGAGGTGGTCCTCTCGCAGAAGGAGAGTGCCGAGAGGGATCGGGAGCGAGATGATCCCTCCCGCCGCCAGAGGAGACGAAGGAGGCGCCGGGTGGACGACTGACCGGCGTCTCCCGCCCTGTGGATTGGGGGCGTTTGGAGAATTCCACCACGGTATCCCCTGCCTGTCGTAAGAGGCGACTAATAGGGGCCACCGGGGGTCGCGGGCGGGCGGCAGGGGGCCGTCCGTCTATAGTTTTGTGTATCTTTTTAGCACATTGTTGCGACCCCCGTGATGGACGGCAGCGTGGAAGGTAGGCCTCACGCTGCCGTAGACGCTGAGAGCGTCCTTCGGTGCGCGGGGGCTTCTTAGCCCCCCCCACAACAGGAGACGGGCCGCACCAGGCGGCACCGCGCAGGGGCGGTTGCGGACGACAACTTAGATACTTTTCGTCCGAGGAAGCCCGCAGCCGTCCCTAATGCGCCGAAGATGGCTACCGCGGAGTTTTAGTTGGTATGCCGTGCGTTGTACATAGGTTAGGGACTCGGTCCGGCGGTCGCCCGACGTTTTCCATCTCTCCGGGCGGCTCAACGCCGGGTCGTAAGGCACGGTGAACCCAACATAACCGCTCGGTCGCCCCCCACGAGGGCCGGGCGGTAGTGGTAACGCACTTTCTCCGCGAAAAAAAAAAAAAAAAAAAAAAAAAAAAAAAAAAAAAAAGGTACTCACAGGCCTACCTGTGCCTACTTTTTTTTGTATTGATTGTATTGTTACAGAAATTTATGTATTTATTATCAGACAAGCACTTATAAGAAACTGATAAGCGCCTCTATCCTGTTAATATCTATCTATTTATATTTTTAAATTCGCAATGTATCTACATCTAGTTTGGTATTCCGAGCTGACACTATATCTTCAGGTAGCTCGTTCACGCTTCGACCATTCTATTATTTACTTAGAAATCTTTCTGAGGGTTGTTTCGAGATCTGGAAGTGGCGAATTTGAGGAGGTGACCCCTGTGGCGGATATTTGTATTTGAAATATCTAAAAGAAATTGAACCTACAATAAAATTAAAACGTTCACTTGCGCGACGATGTCATTCTTATTTTAAAATATGTGTCAGATGATTTGTAAAGGTATTTTGGCGGCAGTTACTCAGCAATCTCAGTGTGAGCCGATGGCTGGCGATAAGTGTGATAAGCGATAACCGTCTAATCCTTCGTCTGAACACGCGTCACGCATTCGCCGCGATCACGGAGCGCACACGTGAATACCACGCTTTATGCGCCATTTTGCCAACATATTTAGCATAGGTACCTACTTCATAAAATAATACGACTTGCAGACAGGGAGATACTTACGATAGGCATAGATAGATTGATTGATTGCGTAATATATTATTATGTCCATCAATCTATATATGTAAATATAAAAGAAAGTTGTGTTAGTTACACCATTTATAACTACCTAGAGAACGGCCGAACCGATTTTCATGTTCTTTGATATTTTGGATTTGTATCCGTTCTGAATAGCAGAATAACTATAAAAAACCTGACCGTTTAAAGTGGGTCAAAATCGCGCCCAAAGGAGTCGGAGTCGGAGAGTTACAAACATACAAGTGAAGCTAATATAAAGCGTGTAAAATACGGAAAAAGTTCACGATCTAGGAAATTACATTTTCTCATACATGGACCTATAAAAAAGGCGGACGGAGTCTCGCTAAACTAAAACTGAAGCACAGCAATGGCGGCGGCGTAACTATGTGTGCGTAAATGAATGATTGCCATAAAAAACAAAATTTCCCCAATTTTTAACACTAGTTTACACTACAATATTTTTCCAATTTTAGGTTAATTTTATTGAAAGTCGTTTTAATAATTTTATTGTTTGCAAGATGTAATTATAATTAATTAATTTATATATTATTTAGCTTTCTTTGAAATTACCGTGATAAATAATAGCCAAACATGTGTGATTAGTAGGTGTGTAGAAATGAATGAGTCTTACCGAAACACTAAAATTATGTTTCCTAACTAATGCTAAGTCACACACACACACTCACTCACGCCTTTTATCCCCGAAGAGGTAGGCAGAGGCGCAACTAGTGCACCCACTTTTCGCCGTGCGTATTCCGTCCCGTGATATGATAGGGGGCGAGCCTATCGCCATATCGGACACGAATTCCATACTCTGGGCTGGTACTGAACTTGAAACCCAATATCACTTTGGCCGACCCGGAAATCGAACCCAATACTACAGCATTGCAGTCATACTACGCCATCGAAGCAGTTAAAAGGCTAAATCAAGCAACGTAAATAATTAAACTTTCTTTAATTTGCATTTCTTTTTTTTATTATCTATGTTGCGTTAACTTTTTGTATAACTGCCTCTTACTTGTGTAGGTCTTTGAGATGCCCTCTTATTTCGATATGGGATGAAATCTAACTGTAAATTTTTTTTGTGCAATATATTTAATAAGATTTATTTTACGATCTACACTCTCCTATTATATTAATTAAATCACTCCTCCATACTTCATTTCCTGTAGGAAACCTACAAAAAACATATACCTAATAACAACCTATACCTATTTAGTTTAAAAAACAAAATCGTATTTGAAACAAAAAAATCACGTCTCCTATACTTCGGGGTAATTTACCCGTCAAATAGTTGACAACACTGGAATTGTAGGCTGAGGTTTTGTGTTACAAAAATAAATGATTTTAAATATCAATGAATGTTGATCAAATAAGTTTTAACATTACTAATTTACCTATGAAATGTGATCCCGTGACATTTGTTCTTGGAACCACTGTGATTTCGACAGCATTTAACTACACAAGACGGCATATTTTAATTATTTATTTTTATTCTTAAAACGACTTCATTCAATTGAGGTTTGTTGCGTAATGGCGGCCGTTTGACATACTTTGGTGTGAATGTCTGCGCGATACTCGTGCGTATAGGCAAGCTGACATACTTTGGGTGCTTCAGTTTTTGTTTAGCAAAATTCCGTCCGCCTTTTTTTATACGTCCATGTTCTCATACATTTTATTTGTAATTTTAAAGAACGAACATGGCGTTCTTTATTTTATCCTTTGACAGGTGCTTCAGTTGCACAGTCCCTTTGGCGATCGCAAAGACTACCTATATTATAATGTCATATTACCTCCTTTCATTGCATGCATGGTATATGTTCATGGTATGCATACCGTTGCACTTAGCCGTTACGCGATTAGTTAGCATCTTTTTTGAGATTTTATTCTGTTTTCAACCGTGTTTGTATAAATTAATTCGTTTTTATTAATTCTCTTCATCCGATTTTTTTCTGAAATTCATCAGCGAAAAGTGATTTCAAAGAGGTGCGTTCCAACTCTCAATTTGTTGTGATTAGCCGTATCGCATCGACAATTAGTCCTTTCGATAGTATTATAAATTTGCTCTTTGATTCATCCAATCGATAATTTGCGTATACAGAGAAAACTGTTCTGGACTGTGTGATTGATTTACCAATGCGTAATAATACCGCGATTTAGAAGATCAAGTCTTTTCCATAAGGCAATGGCGGAGAAACATTTGGCCAAATCAAAAAAGTCTTTTGTGCCTTCGTAAACTTGGAAAAGTTTATGATCGTGTGCCAAGGAATAAGCTGTGGTCAACGTCGTCATTAAGGTATGGGACTGAGGGCCGCTTGGTGAGGTCATTGAAGTCTCTGTAATCAGAACTCCAATGCCTGTATCAGGGTGGGAATGCTGGTATGGCAGAAGAAGCACGTTCCATATTTTGCTCAAAAACGACTGGACCCATTTTAAAAATTCTTTCACCTACATAAATCTACATTATTAGCGAGTATCATAGGCTACTTTTTATACCGGGAAAAGATAATTCGGGACTTTTATACCATACCTACCGGAAAAACGTCTTCACGCGGGCGGAGCCTCGGACAAAAGCTATACTACATAAAATTGTTAGATGTAGTGGTACCAACTTGAACCTCTCATCAAACAGACTGTCTAGCTCTTGATTAGTTGCGAGTAAAAATTTGTGTTATATTAGAAGAAAATATAAGTCCTTAGACAAAAGAAAAAATAGTCAGCTTTATTATATTACAAATATTGCATCTGCAACTGTTTGGGGGAGGCCGAAGTTGAGCAGTGGACTTTGGACCTACGTGGCTAAATATGGTGATGATGATAAGTAGATACTCATAGCAACTCGGCATAAAGTTGGTCGCGATAAATCAATCCCGTGCTCAATACATATATCTATCTTCCCATATAATTTAGATTAATTAGACTTAAATAGCGTATTTTAAAAAATAATGAAAAATAATTAATAAAATATAGCAGTTTTAGTTGGTTTCTAACACGAATGCCGAAAATCTGATAAAATTACTTATAATCTTAGCTTATAATGATAAAAACGGATACCTTTTCCTGGGCTTTTCCTATATCTAGGACCCCGGAAAAAAATAAAAACAATAATGATTCAGATGACTCACCATGTATGTGTTTTCGAAGTCTTCAACTTTGCTGGATAAATAATACTTATTTGTAATTCCGGAGTAGGTACAGTCTGGTACGACCGGTAACGGGTGCACCGGTGATAAACGGTAACCATTGTGACTTTTCCCGCCAAAAGATCGTGACTGATTCGACCACACGCGAACTACGCCAAAATAAAAATTCAAAAATAGCCGCCTCGATTATACCGCGGCGAAATTAAAATAGTCATACGTACATATGTATGAAATGATGCTCAAAGCTCGAACGGTGTGCGTGAACCAGATTTCCCCCCCTACAGAGTTTTCATAGGGTTTAAAATATAACTAGGAATAGGTATTACCATCGGGATTTTTATATGAAAACCTGACTTTTTTAATGTGATAACTAACAACGGTCTTTCAAACTTACTAAATTGATCAATGTTGAGGATTATAATCTTACATAAAATACGTTTAAAAGTATTATTGAAGAAATAAAAACGTTTTAATTCGGTAGGAATTTAATCGTTTTAAAAGACTACAGCTGTATTAGACATTGGGACATTATCATTATGAGCAACAGTCACAGTATGACCAAAGGCTTCCCTCAAAGATTTGCAATTTCTTCCCCCAATGCAGTTATAGATGAAAATTTACATTAATTCACTTTATCAAATCCGGGGTACATTTGTTGGGCACATAAATCATATCAATCAATCATAAATGAAAAAAAAAATTTTTCAAAGATGTTGGAACTAGGCATAGGGAACACGCACGAACTATAGGAGGCAGCACAAAATCAACTCAAGGGCTAAAAATAAGCTAAAATATGTGGATAAAAAAGGAACTTTTCAAAGTTATTTTTATTATTCTTTTATTATGTCAAAAATGATAAAATATGGATTCCAGCTGAATATTATTGATCATGGGCGTATATAAGGGGGGGAGGAGTTTAGGGGCTCTGGACTTAGCTCTAGACTAGAGCTAAGACTCCCTTAGCTTCTAAAATGTTCGGGCCACCAAACATGTCCACACTCTAATATATTACGTGACGGGGGTGTATACGGTGTCATGCAAGGCAAGAACCCACGCCACTTGAATTTTTACATCGTAGGACCCCCCCATGTGAAAGCTATAGCTACGCCCGTGTTATTGATATTTGATACCTAGCCTAGCGTGGCCAGTTATCTATCTAATATATTTAAACGAGCAATTCTTGTATCTATATATATATATATATATAGATACAAGAATATATATATATAGTTAGGATAAAAGTTTTGTAACGGTATTTGTAGCGTGCTAACCAGATATGAAAATCAGTCGAAATGTCAAACTAATAGTGGAAGTGTCAGTTGGGTGTATAAAAAGGCTGCCGTATCGATGTGCGCTCTCATTGTGGCTCATTCCAGCTCATTCTGCTCATTCGTGCTGAGTCTCGTAGTCGATCTCAGTCGTAGTCTTAGTGACAGTTGAGTAAGTTGATCATTGACTTTCATGCTGGTCGGTTAGTTGCTGATATCTTTGTAAAAGTATTTCTGTTAAATGTGTTTATGTAAAACCAGTGATAAATGTGTTAATGTAAAAACAGAAATAAATTGTTTTTATTTAAATCAAAATGGCTTCTGTTTCTAACTTCAGAAGTGGGATAAACAATCAATGCCCACAGAAATAGATTGTGCTCACTACATATGTACGCTATGTGGAATACATCGTACGATGGAGATATTTGACTATCCGCAATTTACGTGAAAAAAGAAATTGCGCTGAGTAATATCGGAATAAGAACTAGACTACAACGTGGATTAAAGTGGACAAGTGTGAAACATAGCCATCGCATGTTCAAATGAACAAGGATCTGCGTGTGTACCGTGATCAAACTGTTTGTGTACCGCGATTAAACTGTTGGTGTTCAAACGTTCCTGTTGGTGTTCAAACGTTCCTATTGGTGCTCAAGCGTTCCGGTAGATATGCTGCCTATGGTGTGTCGCAGCTGGTGTTCTGGACAAATTGAGCAGGCTGTCAACTAGCGGTTAAATGCTTACTGCTGCGTGGCATAGAATATTCATCGGTGACTGTAGAAGAAGTGTGGTATCGTATGACCCGTAATCCTCGCTTGAGGGTTATGGTTTCCTTTATTTCTTCGTAATCTCCGCAAATGTTGGGATCTCGTTTTACCACGTGGTGGTGACTGGAGATTCTGCCCAAACCGCTTCGCATGTAGATTCACTTGTCTTAGCAATGAGATGGCTGTTCAGAAAGTTTAACGCCAGATTTTAGTTAAGGTCAGAATAGGCCGAACGGTATGTTGCTGTTGTGATTTTTATTTTTGCAGGAATTTGAGATCCATGCAGTGTGTGTGCACTGTCTTCGCAATGCGGAGCGGCGCGGAACTGCGCGCTCGAGCTCGCTTAAAACTGCGTGCTCTTGGCGATGCGGTGCGTTGCTGAACTGCGCGCTCTTGGCGCTGCTGAACTGCGCGCTCTTGGCACTGCTGAACTGCGCGCTCTTGGCGCTGCTGAACTGCGCGCTCTTGGCGCTGCTAAACTGCGCGCTCTTGGCGCTGCTGAACTGCGCGCTCTTGGCACTGCTGAACTGCGCGCTCTTGGCGCTGCTGAACTGCGCGCTCTTGGCGCTGCTGAACTGCGCGCTCTTGGCGGTGCTGAACTGCGCGCTCTTGGCGCTGCTGAACTGCGCGCTCTTGGCGCTGCTGAACTGCGCGCTCTTGGCGCTGCTGAACTGCGCGCTCTTGGCGCTGCTGAACTGCGCGCTCTTGGCGCCGCTGAACTGCGCGCCCCTGGCGCCGCTGAACTGCGCGCCCCTAGCGCTGCTGAACTGCGCGCTCTTGGCGCTGCAGGCTGCGCGAATACGAAACGACACGCTCCACTATGCTTAGAGTGGCACGGATATCAGGTGATTGCGGAAAAACTTATTTGGGTGCTGTCTAATTTTGTATGACTAAAGTTTTTATGGAAATGTTTTTAAAGTTTCTTGAGGGGTAAACACGTTTAAGGGAAGTTTTGTCTTGCGGTCAGTATAGTTTTTGTTTTATGTCAGACATGCTATCCTGATCGACGGATACACTTCAAGTGAGGTATGGTTTCATGTTATTGGATACTGCTTTGGAGTGTGATCGGGCATGTGATCCTAGTACATGGGACGTACTTTGGGTGGTTGTGTTTTATTTGTGTGCTCGGACACTGTCGAGAATTGCTCGGACATGTGGTCCTGGAGCCGTGTATTACGCCGTAGTACATGTCACGAACAGGCCGCTGATGTGTGACGTGTTTGTTTGGCAAACATCGTTTGTCTTATATTGAGAGGTTGGGTTGAAGCATGTTTTTATGTGGGACCGATTCACACACGCAATGCTATGTCTCACGTAAGTACACGTAGACCTCTAACTAGTCGTGAGAGGCACTCCCCCGACGGGTCCTGCCTCAGGTGGTTGGTACAGATATCAAGATGTTTTATATCCGTTGTGCTTAGATTTTATTACGTTGAACTATTGAGTAATTTTTCTCATGTCATACGAGCTGTCTTACTTTATTTTGTTATCTTTTTGGATATGTTTTTGTGCTTTGGTTCTTTTTGTACGCAGATGCAAATGATGAGCTTGAGGAGGCTGGCGCTCCTAGCGACGCAGTCTTCTGAAAACTAAACACCTGGTGGCGTCTGCGAGCATCAACCAAGCACGTCCGGAACGCAGAGTGAAGAGCCTGCTGCACCATCCAGCGTCGTGGGGAGTAAAGAAATTTCGGCGACTTCATTGCCAATTCTGGAGACTGATCTTCAGAGCTAGAAGATGGAGCCCGAGGACGGACTCCCGTCAGGAGAGGCCGAGTTAGGATAAAAGTTTTGTAACGGTATTTGTAGCGTGCTAACCAGATATGAAAATCAGTCGAAATGTCAAACTAATAGTGGAAGTGTCAGTTGGGTGTATAAAAAGGCTGCCGTATCGATGTGCGCTCTCATTGTGGCTCATTCCAGCTCATTCTGCTCATTCGTGCTGAGTCTCGTAGTCGATCTCAGTCGTAGTCTTAGTGACAGTTGAGTAAGTTGATCATTGACTTTCATGCTGGTCGGTTAGTTGCTGATATCTTTGTAAAAGTATTTCTGTTAAATGTGTTTATGTAAAACCAGTGATAAATGTGTTAATGTAAAAACAGAAATAAATTGTTTTTATTTAAATCAAAATGGCTTCTGTTTCTAACTATATATATATATAATTGGTTTCTCGGAAACGGCTCTACCGATTTGGATGAAATTTTGGATTTTTATAGTATGAGCTCTAAAAATAAAATTGGAGTATTCAGTTTTTTTATCAAACTTGTGGGTTTAGAAGGGGGGAGATGCTAAACCGCTGAACCGATTATAATGAAATTTGGTATAGGGATATCTTGAATGTTGAAAACAAATATGGGATATTCCTTTTTTTGTTAACTACTATTTAAGGGGGTAAAAGGAGGGAGAAACTAAACCGCTGAACCGATAGTAAAGAAATTTGGTATGGGGATATCTCAAACCTAAAAAAAAACATAATATATTATTTATTTTATTAACCCATAAATTAAGGGAACGTTGTACCGATTGTAATTAAATTTGGTATGGGAATATCTTAAGACTGGAAAATAAATATGGGCACACACACACACACGCTTTTTATCCCCGAAGAGGTAGGCAGAGGCGCAACTAATGCACCCACTTTTCGCCGTTTGTATTCCGTCCCATGATGTGATAGGGTCCTTTTATCCCCGAAGAGGTAGGCAGAGGCGCAACTAATGCACCCACTTTTCGCCGTGCGTATTCCGTCCCATGATGTGATAGGGGCTCGCCCCCTATCGCCATATCGGGCACAAATTCCAGACTCCGGGCTGATACTGAATAGAAAAATCCCATATCATATTGCCCGACCTGGGGATCGAACCCGAGACCCCAGCATTGCAGTCGTACCGTAATACAACTACGCCACCGAGGCAGTCAATAAAGTCAATAAATATGGGGTTTTCATTCTTTTCTTTTACTCCTGACTAAACGGGCTTCGCATATATACCGCCTGCTCGTCTTAAGCGTATGCAGGTATTGCAAAACATTTTTCTTCGACACCCTCTTGGTGCCCCGTGGTACGTTCTGTTACGGGGACCTCCACAAAACACTTTTTAAAAAACAACTTTTTATTTTACACAAGGAATACACTTTGAATGGGAGGTCCGAAGGCAACCGTCACGCGAGAGAGAATTAAACAGACTGCTGGGCCCGTGGTGCCAGCAGGTATATATACTATTAAGTATTGCTGACGGTGATAGCTTTAGGGCTGTCACAGCCAGAATCCTTACATGACAGGGGTATAACACCTCCCCCTTTAGATAGAACTTATGGGGTTGATTTTTCCCAAAGTTCGTTAGGAAAATTTAATTACAAGTGAATCCGAATTTTTGGTTGTATGGATTCACTTATGCTATTCGATGGCTCGGGCTCATCGATTACAGGGACTTCTATTTGAGGTCCAAGGGGTACAGATTGGAATGTGACTGGTTTGCCTTTGGATTTACAGCAAGTTTTTATAGGACTAAATTTATTATAAATTTTATAAACTATAAAAGAAAATAATATAAAAAACATGAAAGTGCTTAAAATTGAATAATGTGTCCCATATCGAATAATGTGTGGAGTATTATTTATTTTATTTAATTCGGATATTGTATTTTCCAATATTTTATTATCCACGTGAATATTGTCCAAATCAATATTTCGTAATTGGATAGGGGGCACATTTGGTTTTAATTCTCTGAACTTATTAATATTACAGCAGTTGTCATGGATTAAACTGAAATTGGACATAGCAATGGGCATTGTTATATTTATATTGATTTTGATAGCAGTTAGGGTTGTACCTTTACAATAACCTGTGCAGCCATCAGGGATAGTAAGTAATCCTGTACCTATTATGTCCAATTCTGTTACACTTGGGTTGTGACAGTCCATGGAAACTCTAGCTGGATCGGATTGTATGAAAAGCCAGCGACCATCGGATAACAATTTCCATGTGTCGAGTTTTCCATGGAGTAATGTAGTTTTACATTGTTGTGGAATTACTGTTAATACGCGGGAAATCACTTCACTTTCACATGAATGTCTTGCGTCAGTTGCGAAGACACTTATAACGTCACAAATATATATTCCGCTTATAACTAATTGACAAGAGTTCAAGTTATCTAGAGCACTGTATTGCGCTTTGTCTTTGGTCATTGCTAGATATTTGATATCTGGAATAATTAGGCTAAATGAGTCTGGTTTCTTTGGATTGTGCGGCACAGGTAAAGCTATTACATGGTATAAAGAAAATTCATTAACAGATACAAGGGGTATTTGTAACACAAATACGATTTTCCCATCATTAAAATAACATGTTACTTTCGAGATATTTAATAGGTTATGGATATTACTTAATTCTAGGGATACAGGAAATTCTAAGTCGCTAGATAGGTGTCGATGACTATCGGCAAGCTCGTGATGCAAATCTAGGGGAGTTATAATAGCGGGATGTATAATGTTTTGGCTACTGAATAAAACTGAATCTGTAAGATCTTGTAACTGAGCTGATAGAGTGAAGATTGAAGTTGAAAGTCTATCCATTATTATATTGATATATGTTTGTAATCGTAATTCATTTACTTCGGTGGTAACGTTTTGCAGAGTTGCTGATAGGTTATCGATAGCCTTAGCAAGCATAGCTTCGTTAATTTCGATTTTTTGTAAGGAATTATTATATGATTGTAAGACCGATGTGGTTACTAGGATATTTTCTTTCATTAAGGAAGCCAGCTTTGCCTGATTGTTCTGTAAAGACTCTATGGCCTCATTATATTTGGACGCATCATCCTCATCCAGTGTTCCAAATACAGTTTTTAGTATGGTCCCTATTCCTCCTATCCAAGCGCGTTTTTGGCGGTGTTCAAGAAGATATGATACGGAGGTAAATTCCTTCTCCATGTCATAATAGCGGGCGAATAAAGGCTCCAACATATGTTGTGGAGCTGTGGAGTCTATTATAGGAGTTTTCTCGAACATTTGCTTGGATTGAATCAGGGCGATTTTGATATTATCAATATGAGAACTAAAGTGAGAGACGTCTATTGGCATCAAGACGTTGAATTCGCTACGACGAACCTTCAGAATGCCCAGGTGATCAAAGTAAAGGCCTGGGCCAGATGTAATTGGTTGAACGTGATTTGTATAGGATTGGCCCCATGTTGGAGTTCTGTAAAGGGTAAGTGTATTTTAATATATTGTATTTAAGGAAAATGGAGGTAGTAAGATACGCGTTTATAGGTAAGTAGATCTTATGATTATATATTTACTAATACAAAATTTATTTACAGGTGCTTCGGGATATCGTCCTAAGGTAAGTTAATTAACTTATGAAACTTAATTAACGATTTATTTTATTTACAGGGATGCTCCAACGTCGGCAGGTTTTATTTGGTCGACGTGATGTGTTATATGACGTCGATTAATTAACAAGGTAACAGTATTATTACTATTTACTTTAATGATTTTATAGGGTCCTTTCCAGAGTGGTGAGAGTGCTTTACGCATTCTCAAATGATTTTTGAGATACACAAAGTCTCCAACTTTGTATCTGACCGAACGAGTACGTATATCATAATGGGATTTCGAGGATTCTTTGGATTTTTGTATATATTCTAATGCTTTTTCTCTGGAATGTTTTAATCGATTTTGTAACATACGGACATAGTCAGGGTATGTGGCTCCCGGGGATTCATCATAGATGGAGTTTGGGATTACTGGTTTACTTCCGAACATTAGTTCGTAGGGCGTGAAATGAGTAGTAGAGTGAACAGTAGTGTTATAGGTAAGCATGGCTGTATAGACATAGCGGGCCCAGTTTGTTTGGTCCTTATCTGTAAAGGATCGGAGATATTCTTTTAAGGTAGAGTGACTCCGCTCGAGAGCACCTTGAGTTTGCGGGTGATAGGGAGATGACCAGAGGTTTTTTATTTTGAGGAACTCACAGGTCTTTTTAAAGAGTTCGGAATAGAAATTGGTTCCTTGATCCGTCAGGATCGTTTTAGGAATACCAAATATTGAAATATAGTGAATCAGGCATTCACTTGTTTCTTCTGCGGTGATGCTTCTAATTGGGTATGCTGAGGAGAATTTAGTAAGGTCATCTTGAACAGTGAGTATATATTTTAATTTTGCTTGGCCTGACTCAGGCAAGGGTCCCACGATATCGAGGGAGATTCTTTGACAGGGCTCAGTTGATGTACTAGTTATTTGCATCGGGGCACGATTTATCTGTCTTAGAGCTTTATTGGTTTGACATTGTGGGCATTTTTTTACAAAGGCCTCGATGTCACTGCGCATATTCTTCCAGTAGAAATTCTCTTGGATTCGCCTTAACATTCGGGTATTGCCGAGATGCCCAGCGATAGGGATATCGTGATTTTCTCTGAGGATTTTCGGAATTTCGGATAACGAGGGATATATGATTTTTCCCTTGTATATGTGTATGGTGATGTTGGTGTCGTTGAAGATATAGAGAAACATGTTATAAATTTTTATGAACTGATGCTTGTCGAATGGGTTTCCGAATTCTGTTATGGCAACATCCAAAGCATTACCTTCAGAAATTTTGACTAACTCATTCTTAAGAGAGTTTATACTCTTATAGATGTCGCAGTATTGGGATGTATCGAAATGGTAGACTTTGAAGAAGAGAAAGTAGAATGTTTTGCTTTCGTGTGTGAATGAAACAAAAGAGTATAGAGTTCTTTCTTTATTTATAATTTCTTTGTTATCGGGTAGAGCATCGAGGATACCCTGGACAAAAGGATTGGACTCATCAAGATCTATGGAAGTAGGTAATACCATAATCTTGTGGTTAGATCTCATTATATCCTCATTGTGTTCTCGTATGGTTGTATTAAAAGAGATATCTTTTTTCGCCATTATTTTCAAAAAGGTAGGGTAGTCAGCGACGGGTGCACTTGGAGTAGTACTCGGGGATGATTCTGAAATTGGACTATCAGCTGTTTGCTCAGGTGAATTCGCGGTACTATCATCAGTTTCGTCTCTTGGGACGTTGGAAACGTTAGAAGGAGGAAGGATGCCCTCGAATGGGTTTGATGGATTTAATGATAGTAAATCGTCGGGATTAAAAGACGGGGACATTAGGTTGTCAAGGTCCACAGAGGGTGATATCAGATCACCCGGGTTTTCCGCCAAGGCTGCCTGACCATCAGGATTGACAGGCGGTGATGTCGGGTTTTCGGAGTTGTCGGGCGGAGACATCACGTCATCAGGATTAAATGATGGAGGTGACACTAATAGATCCATCAGGTCACTATCTAAATTTCGATCAGAATTTTGCGCAGGGGTTATTTGTTCATCTGGACTGAAATGGACTAGATTGACAGGGAAGCGAGATAGCGCGTCAGCGTTAGTGTTTATTTTCCCTTTCTTATAATGAATTTCGTATTCGAACTCTTCTAACTTCAAGCGCCAACGGACGAGACGTGATCCAGGATCTTTACAGTTAAAGAGCCATTGTAATGGCTTGTGATCTGTGACAATTTTAAAACTGTGTCCGTAGAGATAGGGTCTGAATGTCTTGGTGCCGAAGATGATCGCGAGGCACTCCTTTTCGGTGACACTATAGTTACACTCAGCCTTGTTGAGAGTGCGAGAGGCATATGCGATAGGTCGGTCTTGACCTACTGGACCTTGAGAGAGGATGGCTGATATTGCATAGTTCGATGCGTCGCAGGTTAGCACAAATGGTTGTGTGAAATTTGGATAGGCTAAGATGGGGGCAGAGACAAGCTTTTCTTTAAGCGTCTCGAAAGCGAGCTGCTGTTCATTCTGCCAAAGAAAAGGGATGTCCTTTTTTAATAGGGACGTTAGAGGTTTGGCGAGTTTGGCGAAGTTAGGTATGAATCGTCTGTAATATGATACCAGGCCTAAAAAGGATTTAATGTCTTTGGGCGATTGGGGTATTGGAAACTGGGTTACTGCCTTTGTTTTATCGGTGTTTGGTTTTACACCGTTTTCATTAATAATGTGGCCCAAATATACGACTTCTTTTCGAAGAAATTCGCATTTCTCGGGCTGGAGTTTGAGATTGAAGTTTCGGAGTCTATCAAAGACTTTCTTTAAAGTGGAAATATGTGAATTTAGGTCATAGGAGTAGATGACTATATCGTCGAGGTACACGAAACATCTAGTACCTTGGAGGCCGGTTAGGCATGTGTTCATTAGCTTCTGAAACGTGGAAGGGGCATTTTTCAGCCCGAATGGCATTCTGTTGAATTGGAAATGTCCCTGAGGAACGGAGAACGCTGTCTTTGGGGCATCCTCGGAGTCAATGAGAATTTGATGGAATCCAGATGCCAGGTCCAGAGTGGTGAAATATTTACTATTTCCCAACTGGTCTAGGATTTCTGATATTTGAGGAATGGGGTATGTTTCTCCGATGGTGATGTCATTGAGCTTTCGGTAGTCAATGACGATACGCCATTTCCTTTGACCCTGGGAGTCCACTTTTTTGGGGACTATCCAGATAGGAGAGCTCCAGGGGGATGACGATGGTTGTATTATGTTATCATCGAGCATCTTTTGGATTTGAGTTTGTACTTCCTTCTTGTGGCATTCTGGGAAACGATAGGATTTCGTATGGATAGGAGCGTCGCTATTTGTTCTGATCTGGCGATTCAGGGCTGAAGTATGAGATAATTGATCATTGGGCATATGGAATATGTCTGAGTACTGAGAGCAAAGTTCTACGAGGGCGTCAGATTCTTCTAGATTGAGGTGTTCAGTTTTGAGCGAGTTGATGACTTCAGTAGTGCGATCTAAGTGACCGCTCAAATTATTCTTAGGGCAGATTGCAAATAGATTTAATGGTTCGATTTTTAATTTCAGATTTGATTTTATGTTTATGGGTGATTCCGAAGTATTTACAACTGTCAGGTTGATTCTTTTATTTTCTTTAATGGTAACCAGACAGTTAGAGACTAGTAGGTTATCCGACAAATGTTGGTCCAGAATCATTCCTTCTTTCAAATTGGTATTCTGTACCGAACATTCGATTACGGTTTCGGTGCGAGGCGGAATCACGAAAAATGGGTCAACAAAATGTAGCTTGATTTCTTCCTTTCCTATTCTCAGAACATCAGATGTATAATCTATTTGACAACCAAAGAAGTTAAGGAAGTCTGACCCTATGATACCATCATATGGCAGACTTATATTTTTTATGACATGAAATTTAAATGAGACGAACTTGTGTTGCGTTAATTTCATTTTAGATGTTAGGTGACCCTCAGTACTTGTGGGTTCATCACCCGGATCTATGCCTTTGAGTTTGATTGGTTCATTTGTGAGTTTTAGATTTTTGTTGATACTGGAATGTTTTAGGAGGCATATTGCAGAGCCTGAGTCGACGAGTAGGGACAATGGAATGTCTGCGACTGATGAGTCCAATAGGACATGAGGTAATCGTTTTTTCGAGGTATCTAAATTGATCTCATAGATTCTGGATGATTGGGCATTAATTTGGGGCTGGTTACCCGTGTAGTTGGCCCTGGATTTAGGAACTTGAACGCTAGTTTGGGGCTGGCTACCCGTGTTGTTGGTCTTAAGTTTTGAGATGCGGACATTAGTTTGGGGCTGGTTACCCGTGTTGTTTGTCCTGGATTTGGGAAATTGGACGTTAGCTTGGGGCTGGTTACCCGTGTTGTTTGTCCTGGAATTGGGAACTTGGACGCTAGTTTGGGGCTGGTTACCCGTGTTGTTGGTCCTAGGGTTTAGGATGCGGACATTAGCTTGGGGCTGGTTACCCGTGTTGTTTGTCCTGGATTTAGGAACTTGGACACTAGCTTGGGGCTGGCTACCCGTGTTGTTGGTCCTAAGTTTTGAGATGCGGACATTAGTTTGGGGCTGGTTACCCGTGTTGTTTGTCCTGGAATTGGGAACTTGGACGCTAGCTTGGGGCTGGTTACCCGTGTTGTTGGTCCTAAGTTTTAGGATGCGGACATTAGCTTGGGGCTGGTTACCCGTGTTGTTTGTCCTGGAATTGGGAACTTGGACTCTAGCTTGGGGCTGGTTACCCGTGTTGTTGGTCCTAAGTTTTAGGATGCGGACATTAGCTTGGGGCTGGTTACCCGTGTTGTTTGTCCTGGATTTAGGAACTTGGACACTAGCTTGGGGCTGGCTACCCGTGTTGTTGGTCCTAAGTTTTGAGATATGGGCACTAATTTGGGGCTGGATACCCGTGTTGCGGCCCTTGAAGAATGGTTTTGGAATGTTGGTGTCGGCTTTAGGTTTGAATCTCGGGTGACACCGAGCCGAGACCCTTAAGCGTTTAAATTGTTAGGGTCGGCAGAAGCGTCGACCTCGTCACGGCCTTCGTATTCTTCTGAGTTATCCACGAAGTTGATTCGTGGAGTTTGCCTATATGTACCCTGGGATGAATTCGTGTTATTCATCTTGAAACGATTGTTAGCATACTCCCGTTTTCTGCAAACTGTGATATCGTGACCCGGGATTTTGCAATAACGGCAAAATGCGTTAGGGGATGATTGGCGAGCAGGGTTATTATTATAACCTTGTTGTGTAAATGGCCTCACCGGGGGCTTAGGGAAATTCTGCCTGGGTTTGTTGTCCCTGGGATCTGGTTGTGATCGCTTGTATAGACTTTGTTGGATACGCTCTTCTGATTTAGCGAGATTAATCGCTTCGTTGAGCGTCTTTGGGCCCCTGCACCTCACGATATTGGAGATACGGGGATGAAGTCCCATGAGGAAAGGGTGCAGGGCCAGGTCTTCCATAGCCGTGGCGCGGCCAGGAAGTTCTTTCAATTTGACGTTAGACAGCGTTACTTCTGTTAATAGTTGTGATAGATTTGTTTCTACGCGAAGGGCAAATTGGTTTACATTGTCTTGTGGACCCTGTTTGCACTCTTGAAGTTCGGTGAGTAGGTGAGCGTAATGTTTACGTTCACAAAACTGAGTTTTAAGGAATTCCCTTAACTGGTTCCAATCCTTAAAATCCTTGATAGAGCATGCAATTTCGGCTTTTCCATGGAGTTTACTGTGTATGTATTTAAATAGGATAGGTTTCTGGGCTTCTGAAGCTAGGTCGTATGCGTTGTTACAATTAATTAAAAATGAATTAACGGTCTCCCGGCTACCGTCATACGGTTTAATGAATTTAAACAGGGTATTCAGATCCATTTGGACAAATGATGGGGTTGATTTAGTAGCCCTTGGAGAAATAGGGGCTGATTTGGTATCGAACATGCCCTGTTCGATTGGGGCCGTATCAATGGTCAAATTTTTGAATTCGGATGTTTTCGCGTCTTTCTGCATTTTAGTTATTAAGATTTCGAAGTTTCAAGATAAATACACACCTAGTATCACTTCAAGACACACACAATAAAATATAGTAATATGGATATAAGATATACTAGAGCAAAAATTTTAGAGTTTGTTAAGAAACCACTGGGATTTTAATAAAAATAAAATATTTCTAAAAGTTGAGAACCTCTGGATTTGTGCTCTAGACAAAACAATGACCAAAGACTTACAGTACGATTAACACGTAGACGGCGGATGTAGATATGGCGAGTAGGCACATTACAGCTGATAAGGCGCTCGGCAACGGCACGCTGGAACGGCGACGGCTCCGATTCGAAGAATTCGGCGATGACCTTGATTTATGATGAGTCCTTTGGGACTTATTGGAAGGATTTCAGGAGAAGCGCCTCGCTATGGCGCTTATGCAACGCCGGTGATGGGTAACTGCTGTCAAGGATGCAGTCACTTTGCGGATTTATCGATTGCGGTTCAGGATGCAATTTTCACGCTGTGTGGAATACTTTTCCTTTTCAGGAACACTGGAAAAGCTTGTACCAGACGTCAGGAAAACGTGACGGTAAGTGTAGCACTTTCACGCACTTTCACTTTTCACTGCCTTTTAATTTCACGATGATAGTGAGTCTGTAGGGCGATGATATTTTGATCGCGGGCACTGGAATTTTTTCCGGATCCCACCGCTGCCACCAAAATGTTACGGGGACCTCCACAAAACACTTTTTAAAAAACAACTTTTTATTTTACACAAGGAATACACTTTGAATGGGAGGTCCGAAGGCAACCGTCACGCGAGAGAGAATTAAACAGACTGCTGGGCCCGTGGTGCCAGCAGGTATATATACTATTAAGTATTGCTGACGGTGATAGCTTTAGGGCTGTCACAGCCAGAATCCTTACATGACAGGGGTATAACAGTTCGCAATCGCAACCTCCACGTGGATACTAACATGCCGACCATCAGGCATTTCATGCAAATGACCAGCAAACGCTACTTCGACCGGGCGGTTAAACACCCAAATACGTTAGTCCGCAAAGCGTCAATATACACTCCAATCTCCATTCGACCGCGCCAAATGGAGACGGCCGCGTTCAGTCCTAACCGATCTAGAGGACGATATCACTCTGGCCATTCCCAGTAAGAACGAGTTCCTAAAACTCCTACACTCCACACGACCGCAGTTCCGTCCTCGCCGCCGAGGACCTCGCCGCGTTCCCCGTCGCCCCTCCGACCCTCCTAACAGTTCCGGCCCGCGTGCCGAAGAAATAAATGGATAGGATTAGGTTAAACACCAACCTTCCCCACTAATCGTTGATGTCTCATTCTCTCCCAGTGACTGTCCTGAGCCGAGGTTCGTAACCCGTTAGTGGGTTGCCCTCAGCATGGTTACTTAAATCAAGGGTTGCGAGCGCCTAAAGCGTTCACCCGAAAGTCCGGTGTGGCCAGAAAAGCCGACTCGCGTCAGGCTACTGGCCGTTAAGGTAAAAAAAAAAAAGAAACTAAACGGGATAAAAGAGGTAGAAACTAAACTCCTGAAATGATTGTAATGAAATTTGGTATGGGAATATCTATAACCTTAAAGATAATTATGGGATATTATTTTTTAAACCCTTAACTAAGGGAGTTAAAAGAGGGGAGAAAGTACTGGTGCCTGAATGTATTGCACAGTATGGGGATTGGGGATATCTTGAACCTTGAAAATGAATATGAGATTTAATGTTTTCACTAGGGGGCACAGAGATGCCTGAGTAAAAATATGGGATATTCATATTTATTAACCACTAACTTAGGGCAGCTAATGGGGGGAGAAAGTAAACCGCGCAACATATTATTAAGACCCAATTTGGTGCGGATATAATTAGCTTAAACCATGATAATAAATATAGGATATTCGTCATTTATCAATTCGTAACTAAGGGTGGGTTGCACAAAATCTGACGTTAGTGTTACCGTTAAAGTTAACTTTAGCAATGACAATAACAATGACTACTGAAATTGACAATTCCTCTGTTGCACCATTGCTGTAATTGTTAAAGTTAAAGGTAAACGAGTGACCAGTGAAATGATGCTATATTACCCCAAAAACTTGCACGGGTAATATTTTGGCAATGGCAATGATTTAATATAACTATCAAATCTTGATGAAATATCGATTAATTATTCAAATTTCTATTATTACGTAGGTACCTAGTATGTACATCCTCTTTGTTTCTATCATAGAATTTCAGCGGAATTTTTTGCTCCACCAAACTATTTGGATAGACCCACTATCAGAATCGCTATCATTGCTTCCCACAATATTTCGCGTACTAGACATTTTACGCAGGTATTTAACAGAGTATTTGTATTAAAATAGGGTATAGGACGTTATTATTGCAAATCGTTTGACAAATAACAATTAACTATACAGAGTATACACACAGATTACTAAAACTAACCGTAATTTTAACTTTAACCGTCCGATACTGACCGGTCAATGTTACTGATATTCGCGACGTCATTTTGACAATTGTTAATTTTATGCAACCCGAAAATGGCTTAACCGAAGATTTGACAGTTGGTTAGACCTTTGTTGTTGTTAAAGTTATTTTCTGCAACCGACCCTAAGTGAGGCAACCGATGAGAAATGAACCATGTATCTGCTCGTGATGTAATTCAACATAGAAAAATTATTGTAGGGTGTACATAATTGTTAGGGACTCGGTCCAATGCTCGCTCGGATGATGCTATACTCCCGAGTGTCGACATTGGACCGTAAGACTGTGTGAAACCAACATGACCGTTCCACTCACCCCCCAGTGGTGGTAGCGATAACGCGTTTTTTTTCCCACGAAAAAAAATATTTAAAAATTATGAAATCTGACATGTAATTTAAAATCTGAACCGCTAAAGAACCGTCTTTTTTTAAATTAGTAAGGTAACTGTAGGTATCGACTCATTTTACTTCAGTCGTGAATATTTTCTTAAAATGGAAAATATTATTAGGACCATAGTAATGAATAACATGTATAGTAGGTATTAAAAAATCACCCGAGCAAGGTTCACCCAGGTACTTTTGATATTTTGATACTATTGAAGCAAAATTAGAAGGTTAAGTATGTTCCCTTAATTACAGATTTGTTATATGAATATTATCTTTAAAACACCTTTATTTTTATAAATAACGTAATAAGAAATTTCTAAATGCTTTTGGAACTCATAAATATGTATGTTTTATACACTTCGATCAACAATACCACTGTTGTATTATTGATACCAGTGGTATTGTTGATCGAAGCTTATACAGCATTTATTATTTTTGTCGAATTTCACATAATCAGGCCATGGAATGTAAGTAGGTACTTAGGTACGATTCTTGGGAATATAATAGAATTTCACACCATTTGATTTGTTTATTTTTATGTTTTGGAGCATCCAGATACACAACAATACATTATCAACAAATTAAAAGTTATTTTTAACCGACTTCCAAAAAAGGAAGATGTTCTCAATTTTTTTGGTATTTTTTTTATGAAGAAATTTTGGGACTTGTGATCAAAAAAATGCAACAAATAGTTTTGGCAGTCCTCTTTTGACCTGAACCTGACATTGCCTAAAGAATTCTGAAGAGGCTGAAACAGGTGGAAATCTGAAGATGCAAGGTCAGGGCTATACGGTAGATGCATTAATACCTCCCCCAGCCAAACTCTCTTAATTTTTGCTGAGTGGCTAAAGATGTGTGTGGTCTAACGGTATCGTGATGAAAGACCACACCCTTTCTATTGATCAATTCCGGCCGCTATCTCTCAACTTTTTGCTTTAATCTCATTAGTTGTTGGCAGTAGAGATCCGAATCGATGGTTCTGCCCGACACTAAAAGCTCATAATAAGCAATGCCATTCCAATCCCACCATACACACAGCATCACCTTTTTGCGAGTTATCCCAGGTTTTGCCACAGTCTGTGAAGCCTGGCCGACCTTTGACCACGACCTTTTTCGTACGTTCTTGACGTACGTGATCCACTTTACATCATCAGTTATCAATCTCTTCATAAACGGTTCGGTTTCATTATAATATATAATAATACCAGCCCTGTATTAAATACTGCCCACTGCTGAGCACGGGCCTCCTCTACTACTGAGAGGGGTTAGGCCTTAGTCCACCACGCTGGCCTAGTGCGGATTGGCAGACTTCACATACCCTCGAAATTCTTATCGAGAATTTTCAGGTATGTAGGTTTCCTCACGATGTTTTCCTTCACCGTTAAAGCGAACGATAATTGATAAACAATACACACATAACTTCGAAAAATCAGAGGTGTGTGCCTTGGGTTTTGAACCGCCGGACATTGTCTCGGCAGACCGTTCCATTCCCAACTAGGCTATCGTCCACTTTTTACGTATCCATAAAGAATCGCAAATGCGTACATGGTTCATTAGGTTGCTTTCAGTGAGCACGTGTGGCACCAAATATCGAGCTATTTTGTGTACACAGCTTTTTTCAAATGGGTCAAAACTGTTTTGTGGTCAATTCTCAGTTCTTCAGCTATGTCGTAGTTACTGAAATGTCTATCTTGCTCCAATTTTTAAAAAATGGCGTCTACTTTATCCGTTACAGGGCGACCAGACCGAGGTGCATCTTTGATATCAAAATATTCGGACTGAAAACACTTAAACCCACTTTGTGCTACTCTTACTCACACTGCATTAGTTCCATAAACGTCACAATTTTTTTAAGCGGTTTATTGTGAATTTTCCCTTTTTAATCGACTTCCAAAAGGAGGAGGTTATCAATTCGTGTGTCTATTTTTTTATGTATGTACTTCTCTGATAATTGGGAGCGTATTTCCTTGATTCCTTCTTTATTTAGTAAATAAGGGTCTCGAAGTGGTCCCATTTCAATATATTATGGTTTAGGGTTCATCATTTTATAATAATTGTTTTAAATGTATCTAATTTCTTCATTAGAATCACTCATTTTGACAGAAAGAAAAAAATAATTAATGAAAACAAAAACCCGACTGCGTCACTATCTGCCTTTATTAAATTCATTGAGGAACTGAAAAGATAGAAACAAGATTTTAATTTGAATATTATGGTTTTGAATAATCTTAGTTGACAGTGTTCACAAACGCTGTCGCTATTATTTTACAGCTCACGGTATGACTTGTAAGTTTTTAATTATGGTTATTTTACCATTTTTCATTAGTTAAAATAAAAACCGTTCGAAGCGAGTCACACTAAGGAACCGCCCAGTACATGCGCCTTGCGGCACCTTCGTACTTTGGTTCATCTATCTTCTAAACGAATCGAGATACCAATCTATATTTTAATGATTTTAATGATATTTCTATAATACTACAATGTATGTTTTCAGGTTAAAATATAAAAAAATGCGATGTTGGAAAAAACTGACTTTTAATATTAACTTCCGGTTTACTATATGAAAAAAAAAACAAATTTAAAATATTAATCAATTTCTAAAAAAAGTAATTAATATTCTCTAATAAACACTGTTTGGACGATAGCCTAGTTGGGAATGGAACGGTCTGCCGAGACAATATCCGGAGGTTAAAAACCCAAGGGCGAGGTGTGTGACCTCTGACTTTTCGTAGTTACGTGTGTATTGTTTATCAATTATCGTTCGCTTTAACGGTGAAGGAAAACATCGTGAGGAAACCTGCATACCTGAGAAGTTCTCTATAAGAATTTCGAAGATATGTGAAGTCTGCCAACCTGCACTAGGCCAGCGTGGTGGACTAAGGCCTAACCCCTCACAGTCGTAGAGGAGGCCCGTGCTCAGCAGTGGGCAGTTGCATTGCAATAAACACTGTTTACTTATTGTTTAATCCATTTGGTTAACTAATTTAATAGCTATTGAAAAATCCGTTCCTCAAATTATAACATAATATTTTTGAAGTCGCATTAATTCGTAACTAGGATAAAAAAAAATGACGTAGGTACATTAATTCAAGTCCCATAGGAGTCTATTATAAACAAAATCTGGAACCAGACATTTTTTTCGTTGTCCGCTTCACGTGAAATGCCATGTTATTGATGGTGACAGAAGATGTCCATTATTTTGATACGTATTCTTTTTGCGCATCTTCAGCTCCTATATTCTAAATAGTACACAGGTTCCTGCGTATACTGAGAAATTCGAACGTCCAAACTCAGTAGGGGCGACCTAGGAGGGTTGTGACAGAGGTGAGTTGTGACATAGTCGATTGCTTGCATACTGTGGCCGTAAGCGAGCTGGCAATTTCGTAAAATTGATGTATTTTCGATGACTAAATTGATGCGCTACGCGTCGGCGACATACGGGGATCGGTTGTACGAGTACATCATTCAAGCACAAAAATCTGCCAAAAGTAAGTTTTTTGTTGAAATTTTAATAGCTTACTATTGAATATATTTAGCGTTACTGATATTGTGTTGTTAGTTTTAATATACATTGACCATTCAGCTTCAATAATATCATAACTTTTCTTATGGTTTGCAACATATTTTGTAGTTATGGGATATTCAATATAAGTAAGGTCAGGGGGGTTAATTCCGGCGTAGTTTTTGCATACCTCACATTGATTGGCCCATATTTCAATAACATTTTGTCTTTTTACTTGTGTGAAGTTTTAACGTACTTAAGAATTTATTAATCTTTTATATGCACTTAAAGTATTTAAGGGCGCATTTACAAATTTCCGTAGTTTTGAGGTACCATTTATTGAATCAGGAGTTACGCTTATGAGGAGATCTTGGTATATAAATAAAGATTAAACATTCCTCTTTGCTTATAGCATATAGAAATTGTATGGTTCCATACAACATTATCACGTAAATACGTTTATTCTGGAGCAATAATCGCTGAAAATGACGAAAAATAGGGTCGGAATCGGAACCATTATACCTTAAACTAATGAATATTTTAATATAAAACCGAAACAATATGATGGCTTATATAGTCTTCTCGCTTTATGACTAATTATTTTCAAGTCGAATGAAATACTTTTCCAGTAAAGAGAAAAAATATAACCTGAATTGAATTTCTTCATACATTTTCCAATTTCGGGCTGTCATTCCGCGCTGAGACGCGGCCGAGGAAGCACGGGTGTACAACTTTTTTTCAAAAAATAAATACGTAATAAATTGATCGCGATGTCATTATACTACGAATAAAATAGTTGATACTATTTCAAATTATTATTTTTCAAAAAGCAAGTATGAAAATTTAATATTACAATAAGTCAATACAAATTTGATTTAATTAATGAAACATTCATTTATTTTAATGCAAATATTTAAATTTCATTATTAAAATGGCATAGTATTTTTATATTTACAAAATCGATAAGTTTTGCAGTATATGGTATTTACTATTTATCTATTTATAATTTTTAGTATCGGTGATTATTTATTTTTAAATTTTACTAGGTTTAGTTCGCATTTTTGCCCGCGTTCAAAGCCTTTCCCGGTACAAAAATATCTAAACACTCAATACTACAGTACTACAGTTCAGCCACAACTACTCACTAGGCATGGCTGCTTCGGTGAGTAGCTGTGTCGTATCGTAGGTACCGAGGTGTCGGCTGTGTGTGCCATTGTGACAGTTGCCCGCTGGATACGGCTTAATATACGTTTGAGTTTTGCCCAGTCTGGAATGAGGAGCGCAGCGCTCTCAAAGCAGTCGTCAGAGGCGGCCTCTCGTTGCCAGCCGTGGTCGCTCCCATGGTCGGCAGTCAGGAGGTCTGGCGTGTGTTGGCTCACTTCTGCGAGATAGTCCTCTCGTAGAAGGAGAGTGCTGAGAGAGTTCTGGAACGCGAGGATTCCTCCCGCCGTCAGAGGAGACGTAGGAGGCGCCGGATGGACGACTGACCGGCGTCTCCCACCCTGTGGATTGAAGGTGTTTGGAGAATTCCACCACGGTATCCCCTGCCTGTCGTAAAAGGCAACTAACAGTGGCCACCCGGGCGTCGCGGGCGGGTGCCGTCTCTAGCTTTGTCTTTTTAGCACATTGTTGCGACCCCCCTGATGGACAGCAGTGTGGCAGGTAGGCCTCACGCTGCCGTTGACGCCGAGAGCGCCGAGATGCACGGGGGCTCCTGAGCCTATATCTCACTTGCTTTACATGGATGATCTCAAGTTGTTTGCATCAAAACAAACAGAATTGATTGAGTCGTTAAAAATTACTGAAAGATGTAGCAAATAACTCAACATGGAGTTTTGTGTAGATAAATGTGCGGCTATCCATATGAAGCGAGGAGAGGTCGTGGTCTCTGGCGACATACAAGTCTTAGAGACTGTAAGACTTAGATCCCTTTCTGAGACGGAAACTTACAAATATCTGGGTATGCCTGAGGCACTGGGGATTATGAGTGCCGACGTAAAACAATCGCTGAATGACCGTTTCTTCGGCCGCCTGGCAAAAGTATTTAACAGTTTTTTGTCAGGTGGTAACAAGATTTGTGCTTTCAACGGTTGGGTTATGCCTGTACTCATGTACTCTTTTGGTATACTCAGAAAGAAAGACTCAGACTGAATTGGACGCCCTGGATCGAAAGTTCCGGACCCTACTGACTGCATATCGTATGCATCACCCACGGTGGTCAGTGATGAGGTTGTACATCCCGCGAAGATGTGGGGCTGAGGCTTACTTAATGGACTTGCATAACCGCGAGGTATGCAATCTCAGGAATTATTTCCTCCACAGCGAAGTAGGCATGTATAAGATTTTAGTCATGGTGGATAAGGGATTTATCCCACTTTCCTTGGCGAATGAGAACTGGCGAAAACCTATGGCGATGGGCATTAGGGAACGCGATGTGATATGGAAGATCAAAGAACTATACGGTCGGTTCTATCGGGGCCTTGTCGTTTCTGCTCATGGGTTGATACCAGAGTCTCGACCAACACCTGCTGAAGCTCTCAATTGGTAGTTGGGTCAAGAGCCAGATGCAGAAAGTAGTACTTCTAGACACCGCAATGTCAATGTCTTTTTCTATCGCCAAGCAGCAGTGTGCATGCACTGTAGTATTTCGGTTTGAAGGACATTGTAACCAGTCTAACTACTGGACATAATGAGAGTTAACATCTTATGTATCAGGATGACGAGCGCAGTGAAATGCCACACAGTATTTTGTAACTCAACGTGCTGGATGGTGTTGCTACAGTTTATGGGTGGTCGTATCGCATACCACACGCATTGTGAGGAGATTCCTCACTTTGTATCCCTGACTATCGGTAGCTTGGGTCTTGAGCTTCGCCATCGGAGGGTGATACACTTTTTTTTATATTTTTATATGTATAACCTAATTAATTTTTTTTATATATAAAAATGGTGGTAGGTCTCTCATTATGTAAGAGGCCGTCAGGGTAGGTACCACCGCAATGTCTATTTCTACCGCCAAGCAACAGTGTGCATGCACTGTTGTGTTTCGGTTTGAAGGACATTGTAGCCAGTATAACTACTGGACATAATGAGACTTAACATCTTATGTCTCAGGATGACGAGCGCAGTGGAATTCAACACAGTACTTTGTAAGTCAAGGTGCTGGATGGTGTTGCTACTGTTTATGGGTGGTCGTATCGCTTACCATCAGGCGAACGGCATGCTCGTCTCGTCATTCAATGCAATAAAAAAATTTCTATTACATGATGAAATTATAATAATAATTATTATTAAACATAATTGTAAACATTCGACAATTCCAAAAAAATAAATATGGGTGAGTAAAATAATAACTTCAAGTATTAAGATTAGCTCGTTCAAATGGAAAATCTAGTTTAAATCGGTTTCGATGTGTGCGCGTGTAGCAAAGCGCGTTCTTGTCATTCAAATATCTAAAATCGAAGATGTCAAAAATGTAATAGCGTCCTTAATGTAGCTCTCTTTAGAATCAAGAAACCAAACTTTTTTAAAATCTTGGCCACTAGACGGATTTTCCCTTCAAAAACGGGGAAATCCGTCGTATGGGTAGATTACATGGAAATCGCTCGTTATTTGAAAGATACGCGTTATAAGGTTACGTATAGGTGGGAGACAGTCAATGATGAGCATAAAAATCTTAAAAAATAAGGACTCGTTCCCGTTTTATGTGCAAATAAGTTTTTCGGGGGCTATTCCGGCACATTAAAGAAGGCAGGGGTTATAAACATAATATTATTTGGTGCACTACAAAATGAGAAGACACCATTCCAGGGTTTTTTTACCTCCTGAAGACAGTGTTGTTCTCCTGTCACATATTTTTAAATACCTGATACATTATAGAACCCTAAGGTACTCTTTTTTAAATATTACAAGTGTTAACATTAGATGCGTTTTCGAAAAAGGTTTACGACGTCTGAAATGGGGGCTCGATCGTCATATGCCGATTTAACCCCATCCAAAATAGATGGAATATGGCACTTGTCCATTTTGAGGTCATACATTTATCATGTTAAATTATTTACTATTTACACCATTTTCTAGCAAAACAACGACAAGCTAGGTTTAAACGGACATTGAACTTTATATATTACAGTCTTTTGACACTATAAGTTGAATAACTTTATATTGATCTGCAATATAATGGCTTTAGACGTCACTCATGTTTCACTTTTAAAATGCAAATGAACTTTAATGTTCATTTTATTCTTTCCTATAAAGACTTATGACACTTAGGTGATTTTATTCGGACTGAGAAATTATGCTCTTTTATCTATACGGCCATCAAAGCTATCCATCGATTAGAAAGCCCGTAATTGCAAAAAGACGGATTCACCCCGTAGACGGAATAGGGCCCCTTGACCTTAATGCAAAATTTTTGTACCTGGGTGAATTGTGACAAGCTGTCACAACTCTCCTTGGCTATTTTTATGTATGATAATATAGTAATATTGTTTTGTTTGCTAGGTTATGACGCGTTGTTGTTTCAGAATGCCAAATATATACATATAATGTGTGGAAGACTAAGGCATTGCGAGTAAGGAAATTTATGAACTGGCATAATTTTGAGGAGATAACATTAAGAGGATAGAGACAAACACAAAAGACAAAAAAAGTGATGGAATACTGTGAAACTGATGAAGATGACGCAGAAAATAAATGTTTCTGTTTATGTTGCCTTAAACCATTTGCGAATAGCAGGTCAAAAGAGGTGTGGGTCCAGAGCAGCGAGTGTGAAGGATTGTCACTTGAGGCTTGTACTGGAGGAGAGTCACAATATATGTGTCGTAATTCTTTATCGGATTAGATATACATATAATTTGAATTTTAATCTCACTTGTTTGCCACAATATTTATTAATTATTATAGAGAAATTAATATCAAGCTTGTTTACTAAACAAAGCAGTACGTATGTATAAGGGTATATATTATATACCAACTATTCGCACCAAAGGCAACTAAATTGTTGTGATTTAATTTAATTTTAATTAAATTCATTTTATTTACCATTAGCAATGTTTTAATTCAATTTTCCTTCATAAAATGCTCTTATAAACACTTGTCACAACTTACCTTGACCTATGTCACTACTCACCTCGGTACTAGGAGAGTTGTGACAGTGGGATTCGTTTTACGTTTTGTCGGTTTATTCATGAGCCATGATTTTTTTTACTTTTTTCTCTTGATTTCATATAATGTAAAGAACTAGCTATCTTCGGTTAAACATTTCGCAGAGCTAGGACTATTTTTAACTGAGATATGTTAACTTAGGTAAAATTTGTCACAACCCTCCTAGGTCTCCCCTATCCTAGGATTAAGGAGTGGTTTTTCTCCTCAATTTTTCGTATTCAAGTGGCTATTATCTTAAGACGGTATTAATAAATCAATCTCAAGTTTGAGTTACATCTCAAGTAGACATAGTGTATTAATATATATGTATCTCAAACTTGAGATTGGTTCATTAATACCACCCTTAGATATCCTTTTTTATTAAAATTATATTTTACAGGATTTTTATGTAAAGTTAATTAAGAATTTGATATTTTGTTTCAATATTTATGGTTTCTTGTAGTTAAATAAAACAGCGTTTTCCTTACAAAATCAGCATATTTATTGCCAATCATTTTGTCATTTATATAAATATACGTTAAACTGCTGTAACCAATACAAATATAATCATGTGACACAAAAACTATTGTTTCGTGCGTTGCAATAATAAAATCTATAAATGACAAATCAGGAAAAATATATAATTATCATGTTGTAATTGGTTTAACTCTACTAAAAAGTACAATTATGGCTCACTATAGCCATAATGGCCATCCAATCAAAGTCGAAATGACAAAGGCAAAGGACAATAATAGATAAAAAATACTCCCTCCGAGTATAAACAGTAAATTTTTGTATATCAGTTACAAAATATATGGTATGGTGCTATGTATAATAAGGATGGACAAGTAAAGAAGGTATATAAATGCTGTTTGTCTTATCTAATAGGTACGTAAGTAGGCCGTAGGCGTACCGCGGAGGACCGCCTTTTAAGAGGATTTACTATTATAACAAATTACTATAATAGCAGGTTTTTGAAGTACTTTCTTTAGGTAACAATGTTTTCACATCTGCTCTAGCGTCAAATTAACATGTGTTATGTTCCAATTTAATTAGTTGATCCATAAATATTATATAGGTACTAGCTGACCCGCAAACGTTGTTTTACCATCAGTTACTGACCGGGGTTAAAAGTAATTAAAAAAATAGGGGTTGATCGTAGAATGGTAAAAATTTAGGGTTGTATGTATTTTTAAATGCTGTATCATAAAAAAATAAAAACAAAAAAAATATTTTTGGGGTGGGCCACCCTTATCACTTAGGGGGATGAAAAATAGATAACAACCTATTCTCAGACCTACCAAGTGTGAATATAAAATTTTATCAAAATCGGTTCAGCCGTTTCGGAGGAGTATGGTAACAAACACTGTGACACAATTTTTTTATAGATATAGATAGATGTAACGGCATTCTTTGGTTAAACAGACAGGCATTAATTAAATATTTTCAACAGGTATTCTGCCAATAGCTTCCAGTTAACTATTAAGTGTTTCATTCAAGATATAATGTATTATTTTTGGTCGCGTTGTTGTTATTTAGAAAAAGGCGTTAAGTACATAATTGTCGAAACATATTTTTTTCATCAATTTTGTTTTTTTTATTATTAACAGTGGAACACAATATAAAAGCGTACTATAAGATATATAATGATCACCTATTATACGACTTATTAAGTATAATATAAAGTTTTTTAGGCCTTTCGATGTTTGAACACTGTTGTATACTTAAGTACAGGTGTAAAATTGAGCTATTAAATCACAATAATTACTTAACAAAATGCAATATGTAGATATAAAACGATGACACAGAATAAATAGGCAATACAGTCAAATATATAATTCAAAAATAATACGAAATGCTAAAAGAACACAGGGTTACAGAAATAAGTTTAAAAAAAAAAAAAAACTAAAATCAAAGTTGACTTCACGTCGCTAATTGCTATGTTACTAATAATAGGTACCTAAAATATGGATAAGCAACAAAGCGAAGCCTTAAATTATGTCTACAGTCAATAATAATAATCTTTACGAAATGATCATACCACTTGACTACCATTATTGGAAAATATACTGTTCTTTATATTATTTTAACGTTATTTCTTTACAATCTCTTTCAGTAAGTCGTCAGTCACTGTATACCACTGGAACATGTATTTCCATGTGGTTTTGTTTAGCATAAAAATATTTTTTCGTGTATGATCTTCAAACTAAGTACTCGGCAAAGATTGTTCTTATGTATACAATATTAAGTAGGTATTTAATAATTTGAGCAATGTTATCGATCATAATTTTAAGTCACTTATGTACCTACTCACCAAGTTTATGCATAAGCTAAATAATAAACAGAATTCTGAATTAAATTCTACCTAATATTTAAGTGGATTCACAATATTTTTTAAATCAGTGTAAAACAAATTTAAGTAGAATTGTTATAGTTTCTGGTACGGTGTTACGCATTCAATTGGTTTCAAATACATATTTTATAATTATCTCGTAAAAGTATATGTATTTATTTGCATTAACGGGTTTTTTAATACATCAATGGCATCAACCTATAAAATCTGCGTCTATCAGGACAACCAGTATATTCCTTTGTTTTAACAGTAACATAGTTGTGTAACATAGATGCTTATTAATAAGGGACTTTAACAAGTGTCTTTTAAGGTCACAAATAACTTGTCGCAGATTTCACAATAGTGACAACGAAAATACCTCCATCATATTTTGTTGAGATAGTAACAAGTATGTGGCCATTACAAGAAGCTAACATTTTTTATTAGGTAATTTAGTCACAGTTTTTCGAGTCACTCAATAATTTTGGATTGTTTCGATTTATTTCCATAGCGTTCACCAACAAATTCTTTTAAAATGCTGCATAATATGTCACTGTTACAAAACACATAAACGCATATTGGTGTAGGGGACAAGATTAATTTCACATTCACATTCACTATCTCAGTCGTAATCGACACGATTTTACCAAAGTTGTTATTGATATGCTGGCTTTTCTTTTTTATCTCAAGCTTAGGCCGCAAAGTTGGACCGGTGAAGAAAACACGAGGAATTGTTTTGAGCGGTAATGCATACACACTTTTCAGTTGTCTTATGAGTTTTTCGGAAGAGTAATCAGCGTTATGTGGACGGTCAATTTGCCCCGTTGCGTAGGAACGGGGCCTCTCCGGCCCGACATTTGGCACTCGGTTAACAAGCTTCCGTAATGTTCTCAGATAGTACTATAACCTGTTTAATCTCTATAGAGACAGACACAAACTTCAATTTTTATTTGTGTTTTAGTAGTTGACATAGAGTCGATAATAATAATATGAAAGCTTGTATTTGCGTTTATTTCGTACTTTATGATACCGAGTTTAAGAAGTCGGTCCCACAGTAAGCGTCTTAGAATTTCGATTCTGAGAATTGCGTTGCATGTGACGCTGTACCTCTGTGGCCAGAACAAGCATATAAATAGCAGATTTCAAAACTGGATTGTTTTGGTGTGAGATCGACGGTAAGCCAGGACGGATCGTAAATGTAATCGTGGTGTCAGGTGGTGTGAGTGCGGGCCTTGTGTGGTACGTGCGCTAGTCACGCGTAGGTCTCGCGGAAGCGCTTGTGCAGGTGGTGCGCGGCGTTGAGCAGGCGGTGGTGCAGCGTGAGGTGCGCGTGCGCATGCGCGTGCGGCGCGCAGGGCGGCGCGGGCGCGGCGGGCGCGCGCAGCGGCAGTGCGGGCAGCGCGGCCTCCGCGTCGGGGTGGCAGAAGAACGCCACGCAGTGCCGACCGCGCGCGCGCGCGTACGTACCCGCCGGCACCACCACGCGGTGCATCTGCACCACGACAACAACAACAAACATTACAACGATCCAACTATACACATTATACCTCACTACATTTATAAACAACTTGAGAAAGGTTGACGGCGGGTGAAAGATATGAACTTCATAATTTTACGAATATCATATTACGTCGTATTTGTATTTATAACAAATGTACATGGCAAAAAAGTACATTATTATTTTTGCTATAAGTATATTTCGAAATCCCAGAAAGAACTATTAGGCATTAATATTTATCTTAGCTTTATATTTTAGCTTTATATGGTGGAAACTAACAAGAGCTGGAAGGAGATTGGTGGTCCACGCGGCGAGCAGTTCTCCACTTTGTACGAGGACGGCGCCAGGAAGATGACCCACAGCTTGCCATTTGTCACTACCGTTCAATTTCACCTGGAAAATATAAACATTAAATTTTATTTCACCCCATAGGCCATATGGCAATAATAATATAAATAACTCAATATATCTTGTGCTACTTTAAACAATAAGAATAGTATAAACTGATAATTCAATTGTGGTAAAATTATAAATGAATACGCCATTCATCCTTTTCTCGATACTTTTAAACCTGCATTTAACTGTATGTAATTGCACAATAAAGCGAGTGTTGTAACCTCAAGCCCCCCCTCGGAGTCCTGCGCGAGCAGCGTGAAGGTGCCGTAGTCAGCGTGCGCGCCGCAGCGCGTGTAGGCGACATCGCCGGCGCGCGGCCGCTCGTCCTCGGGCGGCACGGGCGGGTAGTACAGCAGCCGCATCGTCGACGGGTTGCGTCCGTCGCCCTGCATCATGCCCGCGTGGCACGCCAGGAACGCGGCCGGCGTTACGCCTGCAAACATTACGTAGTCATCTGTCGTCAGTCAAACACACTAACTGGTGGTAGATCTCTCATATGTGAAAGTCTGTCTGGGTGGGTACCACCGCAATGTCTATTTCTACCGCCAAGCAGCAGTGTGTACGCACTGTTTCGGTTTGAAGGTCATTGTAGCCAGTGTAACTACTAGACATAATGGGACTTAACATCTTATGTCTCAGGATGACGAGCGCAGTGGAATGCCACATAGTACTTTGTAAGTCAAGGTGCTGGTTGGTCGCTTACCACCAGGCAAACGGCATGCTCGTCTCGTCATTCAATGCCATAAAAAAAAAACCTCCACTTGCCATTAGGTGTAGTGGGGTCACTTTGGCACGTATAAAAAAAACAATTTTAACCATAAACAGTGGACAGTAGTCCGCGATCAAATATTAGGTACTATGTTTGGGTTGGGCGCCGCGCCTATATAATGTAAGTACTAACTGAATCAGATATTGCGCTATAGTCATTCTGCGAACTGATACTACGTTAGTAAAAAATATCGTAATCTTAGTAGTTATGTAATTATAATAACTATAATTATAATCGGAAATTACGTACTGGTCACACGCCTTCCAAATAAACATCCTTCCATCCATCCATTCTAAAACCTACTAGTTTAGATATAGAGTACGCAAGGAAGGAAATTGAAAAACGAAGAAGACAATTAAATAAGCAAACGAATGAATATTATTTTGTACAATAAAATGCTGTTAGGATTATTAAAACATGGAAAAATGTGAAAAGTACATATCTACACACAAATAATGCAGACGAGGCATGTAATCTTCGAAACATTTTTTTCAAGCTAATCGTCTTCGGTAAATTATTACAGACACACAGCTCTTTTAAGCGGGATTTAAATTAGCAAGAAAACTTGCAGAAGTTATCTAGCGCAAGCTATTTTTACCGTGTAAACAGTCACAGAAAGCTGACTCTGCATATTTTGAAGCTTGCAGGACTTCTGGCGAGTCGCATGTGTAAACACCATTTGACAACTTGCGCCAGAACTTGCAGTTTATTCTGCGTGCAGATAAAAGTTTTAACTTGCTGAGCAAGGAAATAACGTGTTTTTTTTCTTGTTTCATACGAAACCGGCTATGGTCAAAGACCATGCTGTCAAGTTATAAATTGGTAGCATTACCGATATATCTACTTTTGTCGCCAAGCAGTAGTATACATGCACTATTGTGTTCCTGTTTGAAGGACATTGTACTCTTAAAAATTTCAACAGTAACTTAATGGTTTGACATGTATCTAGCTCCTACGTTGCGATCCTTATGTATAATGTATATTCTCTACGACTCTACTGCACTAGATGGTAAGTCAGGCACCGTCAGTCGGAATAGTAATGCGGGCCTGTTCGAAACCGGATAGACAGACTGATTCCGGAACGCGACGCACTTCGATCTACTATGGGCGGTTTATACGTCGAGTGCAATAGTAGCTATCGGGCGCATATGAATATCTTACTAATGTTAAGGTTAAACTGGCAACTGAGAGCAGTAATACATTGCACAAGAATTTCACATGCGTTAACACTAGCACCAATTTTCAACAGTTATATACATGCGTGATGCGACTTGCCGCAAGAATAGCAAATTTCAAAATTTTCCAAGTCGTGATTGGCTTACGCACAGCTTACTTGAGCGGTATAAGTTGTGATTTAATATGTATAGATGAGGCGTACCGAGAGCATAGGCGAGCGCCTGCAGCAGCACGCGCGCCAGGTTGGTAAGGTCGTGCGCGAGCGGCACCGCGTGCTTCGTGAACTCCGGCACCTCCTCCTGCGCCGGCATCGTCGCCGCGCTCAGCGACGTGATGTTGAACGAGTGCCGCAACTCCTGCAATGCGACAACCGTTATAATAGCCGCCAAACAACTTGAGCACACTACCAAGTGGTGGGAGATTTTTTGTGTATGTAAGTGCAGCTACACTAACATACAAAAAATATCCCCCACTACGCGGTAGTGTGCTCAAGTTGTTTGCCTATTGTACGTGAGTGACGTTCCAGTCGCTTGGGATTGCGGCTGAATTATGCCCTTGTCTCTAATATGAATAAAACAGCGTATATGGGGTGATGTAGGTAGTCTCCCCATAATATTGGCGGGAAATTAGAAGGAATGCTTATTAAATACGCGATCCTCTTAACCTGATCACTAATCAGAATACCTATTACTCAATACAGTATTGCTCGCGTCACTGACCGCGTGAATAAGTTTTTCCGGGATAAAAAGTAGCCTACATCACTCAGACTTGTAATGTAGATTCCTATTAGTGAAAGGATTTTCAAAATCGGTTGAGGAGTTCTTGAGATTAGCGCGTTCAACCAAACAAACAACAATGCAATGCAATGCAATCAGCCCTGTATTATATACTGCCCACTGCTGAGCACGAGCCTCCTCTAATACTGAGAGGGGTTGTTTTTGTTTTTTTTTTGTTAGTGAGGCTCTGCGCCTCACCCTCGTTCCCCCTATCCAGGACAAGGGATATTATGTATGTTTTTTCTTTTTCTTTTCTCTTTTTTTATATTACTTATACTTACTTCTAAACATTTATATCAGTATACCTTAATTAATTTAATCTTTACATCTATCTATTATTTAATCTTCGTATCCTCTAGCTTCGCTTATAATCTTTACGTCACTACTTATATTAGTACATATATTCTTACTTATTAGTTTTATTACTAATTATATATATAATTTAACATTATATATTTAGTAACTTATTTCTACTTATTATAGTTGTGTCAATTTAAGCTTGCCGGTATGACAATTTATTGACACTTCACTTCATACTATGTGTAGTGAAGAGAACAAAAAATCGGTTGCCCGAAATAATCGATTCTTAAGTGATATCGATTTCTTGTTCAGAGAGTTTATAATCGATAGTCAAAAGGGTAATTTTTATATAAATCACTGTTTTAATATAATTATTATATTCCATTCATCATCATCAACCCGTTACAGTCCACTGCTGGACATAGGCATCTCCCAAGACACGAATTCCCAAGAATTATTGTGACACGTTCGCTGCGTCCAACGGGTAATCTAGTCATTATTAATGTAAGATGCAGATAGGTATTGCTAAATAATTTTCTTTAACAATTTGGTATTTGTTAACTATTTTTTAAGAATAATTCAACTAAAATCCTATCATGTTTTATTAATTTTCGTCACTGGATAATTCTAAATGATCATCAGAACTGTTTTCGTCTAAATTAATAATAATTTCTTGCTCCAATAAATTATCTAAATGTACGTCTCTCTCAAAATCTGCTATTATATTTTTTCTAGTTTTTTGAATAACTCTACACCAATCTTGCTTCGTCACTTTTTTACACGCTTCATTGAGGAAACCCATCATTTTTTTTTGTAGAAAATGGTGGCTTTGTATTATGTCGTGCAGCGTATCCTGTAAAAGAGGTTTTTTTTATGGTATTGAATGACGAGACGAGCATGCCGTTCATCTGATGGTAAGCGATACGACCACCCATAAACAGTAGCAACACCATCCAGCACCTTGAGTTACAAAGTACTGTGTGGCATTCCATACATACATCAATCCATACATCCATACATTCTTACAAACTTTCGCGTTTATAATATTAGTAGGATATATTGTACTTTTATCTAATACATTGTACTAGACTGTTTTAAAAATGCTCTTGAAACATATTTTAATAAATATATGTATCTAAACAACAACTATTGACCTGCTTCAGTTGAAAACTCTATCGTGATACATCCTGCATATAATTTCCAAATTTCGATTTTTCTCAGTAATCGTTTATATTTCGTTTCCAAACGATTAAAAACTTTCCCACCGCTACGCCCGTGAACTGAAGGATACAACATTGTAAAGGCGTCGCGTTGATTTAAAAGTCAAGATTAAATTCTTTATTTCGGTATATTTTTACAATATTATTTCAAGGTTAGCACATAAATGTTATACTCATTGCTATAATTTATGGAGAACGTGGTTAATATTTGCAATTATATAGTTGAATTTTTAACTAGTCTTTCTTTTTTTAACATGTTTGCGTTACGCAATCGACGGAAACAACACGACCTTATGTTTTTATACAGATGTGTTACTGGGTTTTCTCAGTGCAATCATTTGCTAGAGCGCTTTGGGTTGTCGATACCATACCGGCTGCCTAGACAGCCGCGAACTGAACTCTTCCACCTACCACAAAGCCGAACAAATGTTGGGTATAACTCGCCCATACGTAGAATATCCACTACCTACAATGAAATCTGTGCCAAAGTGCCAAATATTGACATATTTTTTGATTCCCTAAATATTTTCAATAACAAATGTAGACGTTCCTTTAGATCAAAAGTTATAATATTAGACTATTTACCCGTACCTCCTGCGGTTAAGCTCGGTACCATACCCCAATTTTGTGACGTGTCCGAGATTGCTAAATATCCCCCGCACAAACACAAATTACTGCAAAATGCCTTCCTCAAAAGAGCCAGCTATCAGTTTAACAATATAATGTATGATATGGACTTAGATCTTTTTTGCACAAGTATTCCAAAACTTAAAGAATCATGAGCGATGCATTCTTCCTCTGAGTTCGGTTCTATGCGTTGTTTAACTTAGATAAATATATTTTTAACGGTTCAATTTTATATAATATATAACAAATTCTTAATATCTTGCTTCTAGAACACTCTAGAAGCAAGATATTAAGCAATCGTATGTGTAGGTACACACCTAACCTATAAGTGAAAACTTTTAACTGGCCTTTTGTCGCTATTATAATCTTATGTACTATCATTTGTATTAGCTGTAAGTTTTCTACAACCAATAAAATAAAATACTATGATAATTTATATATTTTTTAAGTAATGTTGTGTACATCTGTAATTGGACATGTATTAGTTTTAAGCCTAAGTAAAGTGTATTAGAGTATTAAATATACGTGTACTGTTGATGTACCTTTTTAAATAAATAAATAAATACTTTTTGGGTAGACGTTCTCACAAAGTTATCGCGTCGCGAAAAAATTTAATTGTCATACCGGCAAGCTTAAATTGACACAACTATACCTTATTTCCTATTAGTTTACAGTATTTTATGAACCTATGTACTACTAATTTTTCCTTAATTATCTTATGTATATTGTCTACTGTTAACTTATAATCTATCTGGCTTTCTAAATCAAATCTTTCTTTGGCATGGATGGGACAATCGAGCAGGAGGTGTGGGACCGTCTCCTGAACGTCAGGGTCACACAAGCACGCCGGGCTCTCTTTGCACTTGAACCGATGCAAGTACTCAGAGAACCCGCCGTGCCCAGTGAACAGCTGCGTGAGGACAGGATCCAGGACGATCCGCCTGACGACCCTGTGCGCCTCGACTGCGTCCGGAAAGAACAGCTTCGTTACCGAAGCCGTCTCTCCGTCCGCGTATCTCCGGCTCCATTCGGCAATAGAGTCCAGACGGATCTGTCTCTTGACGAATGAAACCTGACACTTGTCTACTGAGAGGGGTTAGGCCTTAGTCCACCACGCTGGCCTAGTGCGGGTTAGCACTCTTCAGCTTTATAATATTGGTATAGATTTATTTCCTGGACTAATGAGTCCAGGACCTCGCCGAATTTATAGTACACAGTTAGTACACCACATCATCAGACTATTAAGGCGTGTTTGGTTTAACATAATATTTTGTTTGTCCACAGGTAAGATACCTTGCATGTGACGTGTTATGAAAATTAATTACTTTTTACAACACATTTTACAATAGTCGGTTTCTAACACTAGAGCGGTCTGCGGCAGAATTGGTCCTTACGTCACCTCACGCAAACAATATTCACTAGCTGTAGCCTGAACTAAGCAGAAAAGTGAAAGTCAGATACTTGGTACCTACAAGTTGCAACAACCTCTTCCATGTGAATTTGGGGAAAGTCTTCTGAATGAAGTATGTTCACAAACATTGTGAAATTAAACAATTTTTTTGTTGCGTAATAGTTTTTAAACCTTTTTAGTGGTATCGAACTGCTCCATCCCCGGACGCACATAGCCGTGGTTGTTCATCGGGTCGCGCAAGTATTGCGCTTGACATCCTTCGGGAAGCGCGCAGAAGTTGTCCAAGTCAGCATATACTGATTTAAGCTGAAACACAGATATCATAGATAAATAATGTGATACAGTTTTTTTAAAACAATTCGCTATTGCATTTTACGTATCTTTTTTTTAAATTGATCGATTTCAGAGATAGTGAAGATTGAAAAGACAAGCCGTCAAGATATTATACATATGTGATAAAGCCCCTGCGAGAAAACAATGTCGGTGATTTAACTTTATTAATATTGATGCGTGAAGTTGTATCATATTTTACTGGTGGTAGGTCTCTCATTATGTAAGAGGCCGTCTGGGTGGGTACCACCGCAATGTCTATTTCTACCGCCAAGCAACAGTGCATACACTGTTGTGTTTCGGTTTAAAGGACATTGTAGCCAGTATAACTACTGGACATAATGAGACTTAACATCTTATGTCTCAGGATGACGAGCGCAGTGGAATGCCACACAGTACTTTGTAAGTCAAGGTGCTGGATGGTGTTGCTACTGTTTATGGGTGGTCGTATCGCTTACCATCAGGCGAACGGCATGCTCGTCTCGTCATTCTATGCTATTAAAAAAAAAATGTAAAACTGGTACCTATCTTTGAGTTGAAGATCTAACTTAAATGACAATCCCCTTTATTTACAGGGAACTGGTAACATTAATAATGAATAACATCGTACAGAAAATATTAATATAACATACCTTTTCGTCAGCAATGCCATGGTTGACAAGAACAGCGAGGCCTTTCGTGCTGAGTGCCGTAAACAGTTGTTGACCAATACGCCTCACCACCGATTTCATAGGGCACACATCAGTACCTGCAACAAGTTGGGTCACAAATGAAATTTCCAGCATAACTAAATATACAGAGCAGTTTTATGCTCGTTGAAAATCGTATTGCCCCTTTTTTTTACAGCAAAAGGCTAATAAACGTCAAGTGGGTCAGGTGGGTAAAAGTGGTGATAAACGTCTAAAACATGTAGACCAAGGAACTTATAATGCTGTAAATTAGTATGTAAGTATTCACATTCACATCAACCATTTTAGGCTCTTCATGTGTGGAACAACTACAAAATCAACGTCCTACTTTGTGAATTTCTATGCTATTACATGACGGTTAATTAAAATGCCTAATTGCCTTACAGTTCACTATTCTTTCCCACAGACTTTCATTCGATTAATCACTGGTTCGACGTCTTCTAAATTGCAAATAACGGGATACCGTTTTCACATGTATTGGCAAAACGTTTTATTTGCAAACAAATCACACCTCGGCCAGGTTTACCTAATGGAGCGCTCAGCCCGCCGCATATTTACTTTACCCACATTTCTTATCGTGGTACGTGTTACAATAACGTCCTAATTTACATCTTTACTATTGCTAAAAAAACCTGAATACGGCTCTACTTTCTGTTTTTTTTTAGCAAAACGTACCTAAACGGTTCTTCCTGTGGTAAGTGAATACTTACACAAAAAATATTCTTGAGACATTGTGGGTAACTGGGTATATTCCCCACCTTTAATGAGAGGGTAGTTACGAAGAGGGTCCTCTCTGACTTGACAGTAATACTAGTTACTACTCCGGTCAAACTGGCTTTATCACTTACGTGTTTATGTTGTCTATTGCGGTCTATTCTCTATGGTACTACTACAAAATAATAACTATTCAGGTCATATCTAAAACTTATATGTAATTAATAAGCAATAATTCCATATTAAACTTTGAACGCCATCAATTATTATCACTGTATAGTTTGATTTTAGTATTGTAGTTACATTACTTGTAAAATGTTTTGCAAATATGTAGGTAGTAGGTACATCTGTTTAGTACATCTGCATCCTTATATACTGCGACCTGAAAGATGTTGCATGCAAAACGCCGGTTCACCTCGTCTTGCACAATATGAATAAAATATCCGTCTGTACATATACTCGGAGTTAGCTGAAGGTCTGGCCCTGACACCGATCTGTCGATGGCATGTAGGCATACTGACATATATTTTGAGCAATCCAAAGTTTCAAATGCTGTCGTTTTATACAGGCACTAAAACTAAACCTATGAGTGCAGCCTCGCGGTAGATTAGATACATTTGTTAACGTTGACGTACTAGACGTGTAGATGGTACGGCCTTGATTTAAACACTTACGGCCTTATTCATAAACAGTTTATAAACCTATTTTAGTTATCGAATGTTTTGTCTTCTTCGAACGAATTTTGAATTGAGTTTGAAGGAAGAAGACAAAACATTATATTATTCTTATATTAAACAATGTTATCCTGTAATGAATTGCGTTTGAGTTAATAGCATTTCCTATCTACATACGAATCATTGTAAACAGGAACTTCAGTATTTATAATAATTCTTCTTTCTTTTAATTGACTTACATAAAGGGAGTATAGTGAAAACATTGATGTAATCCTATGTTACGATTAGTTCAGCCCCTAGAACGAAACATAATGGGAAGTGGATGAAATAATTGGACTAAATTTAAAACGCTATAAAGCTGTTGCAAACGTCTATTACGATAAACATTTTAGCAGAATGTAAACAAAATGTAAGTTTAAAGAGATTTATATGTTTACATAAGTACGTACTAAAGTGCTTTTTCAATGTTAGATGTTGATAGGATAGTGCATCGTGAGCGTCGGTATAGTAACCTGGTAGAAAGGTGACCAAAAACTAATAGGATTATACTTAAAACTGCGTTTTGTGTGTATACTTTAAATTAGTTATGTATTGAGTACTGACTGCCTCGGTGGCGTACTTGTATTGCGTGTGCGGTAATCAGACAGTGATATTGTTTCTTTGTGTTCAGTATCAACCCGGAGTCTGGAATTTATTCCCGATATGGCGATAGGCTCGCCCACTATCATCTACCATCATATTCATGGACGGAACACACTTGGCGAAAAGTGGGTTCCCTGGTTGCACCTTCACTCTGTCCAATCCTTCGAGAATAAAGGATGTGTTTTTGTTTTATTTAAACCCGTCAACACCCGCTTATATATAGCTATAAGGTAATTTCCTTGTATAAATGGACACCGGTGTCCACCGCGGGCGTCCAAGGATTACAGGTAAGTTTTTCATTCACCTAGAGACTCGCCGAACCTTAGTAGGTACTTACTCAGTAACAGTCTTATCCATATCACTGTCGATCCTAGGCCTATACGAGTTGCATTAGCGTGTTTGTGGGCAAGACAATTTCTAATGAAATGAGTAATATTATTCAGTATGTTTTGTGTATGATGATTCATAGCGAATCGCGAACCGCCCATACGTCAACGAATTTGTAAATGAGTACATAATTTGATTCATCGCTGCAATATAATCTACAAGTACTTGTACTTAATTATATGAGCAACTATTTGTCCTTCTTACTCATTAATTAGAATGTTGATGTTCGTTTCTGTAGTGCCATTTTTTTCTAGAATTACTATGTAAGGTTATCGCCACGATTAGGGAATTTAATGGAGAATCGAAGTGAGATTATTTTTCAGCAACTCTACATAATGAATGCTTTCAATTTATAAATTTCCAACATTATTTACATTTATAAAAAACATGAAATATAGATCTATTAATGTAGCCAGAGTTGTATGCCCTTGGGTTTTGAACCTGCGGACATTCATCTCGGCAGTCCGTTCCAGTACCAACTAGGCTATCGCCGCTAATAAGTTATGTGTATATTCTTTGTGAATTATCGCTCGCTTTAACGGTGAAGGAAAAGATCGTGAGGAAACCTGCATACCTGAGAAGTTCTCTGAATTTCGAAGGTACGTGAAGTCTGCCAACCCGCACTAGGCCAGCGTGGTGGACTAAGGACTTAACCCGTTCAGTTGTAGAGGAGGCCCGTGCTCAGCAGTGGGCAGTATATAATACAGGGCTGGTATGGTATGGTAATGTAGCCAATAGATATGGCTGAATGTTTGAACACGGCGCGTGCATAATTCTATTATATTTAGATGGATAGTACGGGGGCCACCCGCGCTGACTCTTTATCTCGTGTTGCCAACATGGCATGTTTCTCAAGAATATTAAGTTGCCAGTAACGCGACACTAATTCCTTACACAAGTAATTGTATCCTTGTCGTGTTATGCATATCGACAGCTGGGTGTCAACAATATACGAGCACAATGCAGGTGTAGTTTCCACGTTGACATCGATTTAAGACGAACTAGTGGTCGCCCACTGGTCGATATTCGACCGCAATTCGTGTCTTTTTTCTGCAATCCTATAGAGGAGTTTACATAAATGCACTTTTATTATGTCAAATCACACACTCCTCCGTGAGCTCAATGTGCTCAAAATGGGGTACAAAGTTTTTGATTCACGTATTAACATATGTATAGATGTGTTGATCTATAATGATTGTATATAGTATATGTACCATTTGCTATTAAAAATAAAATAACTAATAAGTATTAAAACGTGCCTTAACACATTTTACATTTCGAGGATGTCGCAACTAAACAAATAGGAAGATAACCACGAGAGAGTTACCTGATCCCAATGTATTTTGATTATAATGCATACAATGCAACCTCCATCCAACCTCTGATAGTTTAACTGCTGCTTATTTTCATCCTGGACCGTCGAATAGTCAGTCACTCATTTGCTTGTCCCTTAATAGATGGGAAAATATGAAAGAATATTAAAACACGAAGTATGTTTTTGTTGCATTGCAAGTACAATCACATACAATTGAAATTATACGAGTATGTATTTGTTTACAAAACATTTTTTTTAATTTGTTTTGTTTGTATTGGTCTTGTTTACAATTTTTATATAGTTATTTACGCCGCCTAAATAAGTGAATGAGTTATTAACAGAAGATATACTGGTCTCTCATAATATGTGAGAGTCGGTCTGGGTGGGTACCACTGCAATGTCTATTTCTACCGCCAAGCAGCAGTGTGCATGCACTGTTGTGTTTCGGTTTGAAGGACATTGTAGCCAGTGTAACTACGAATAAACTCTAAAACTACTGGACCGGTTTAAAAAATCTTTCACCAATATAAAGCAACATTATCAGCGAGTAACATAAGGTAGGTAATAACATATAAGTATACATAACATAACTGCTTTTTATCCCGGGAACATATAAAGCGGCACTTTTATCCCAGAAAAACATTTTCAAGTGGGCGGAGCCGCGAGCAAAAGTCTAGAGACTATCCCGCCATCACACGCGCCACTACAACACCTGTAAGCCAGGATCAGTAATGGCACGCATTTTATGACACCAAGCGGTGAAGCTCGGCGAGTCTCAGGGAACACTAGTCTGTCTTTATCCCGCAACGAAATTAATCAAATAGAAAGATAGGGACGAGTAGGAAATATTAATTGAGCAAAAGTCAATAGTCTAGTTAACTTTAATCACATACAGACATCCACTGCCCGTTCGCGAAGTGAAAAATATCAAACACGCCAACAACTTTTAAAGGCCTTCTTAGGGCCACTTGTACGTTCCTGGGTTAACTTAATAGCCTCGGAGTTAACTGCTAACTCAGGGTTAAACAAATAATTTACCTTGCACTATCAAAAGTTAGGAGTAAACCTAGGGTTAATTTCTAAATATTTAACCCACCGATGCGGGTGGGTGGGTTAAGTCGCTAACACTGGGTTAGTCGCTAGCATTGGGGCTATGTTCCGCTGTATAATATTAAATTTTGTGATGTGTTTAGTTAAAATATTGAAATGACCAATGATTCTTTATTCTCTGATGATGACGAAGAAGTATTGAGTATATTAGTTCAAGCTTCTATTACAGAAGGGTCGAAGAACGGTCAGATTATTGTAATTCACAAAGGGACAAAGAGTTCCATAGAAGATTTCGACTTAAAATAGAAAGCGTGCTCTATTAACTAAACAAAATGAAATATAAATTGCAGTACTCACACAATGATATGTGATTTACATAATTTTATACATATTTTTGGGTACCAATATACGTAATCTATTAGATATTATTTAGTAATTTTCTAACCCAGCTTGCAATTTTATCATAAATGTTAGAATTTCAGAGGTAGGTACAAAGTTTTTTTTTTTCAACGGGGCTTTATCACTTATGAATAAATTATTATGTGCACTATGGTTTTATGCTACTGAATACCATTGCATAGTATTTTACTTGCATAGCTACATCCGTATTATTATTATTAGTCACATTTTTGGATTTTGCTACTATATCACAAAGAGGCATATTATCACTAGGTTTGAAATTAGGGGCAAGTAAATGCAGTTTTTTATCCGTTTCTTCAAAAACAAATTATTTAACACTTTCTTAACATACATAAACCACAGAAGTGAAGTGACACGAAATAATACGATTAAAATAAAACGTCATTAACTGTCATAAACCGAAGCACATAAAAGAAAGCCTAATATACATTGTACTGTAGTGTAAAAGATATAGACATAAAAGTTAAGTTTTTTGTTTATTCATTCATCTTTAGTCGGATTACAATAGAAACGATTCCACATTTCAATGTTGACAGCTAAAAAAGAAGCAATGTCAGGTTTGTTAACCCAGTGTTATTTTAAGAGAGAGTTAAAATTTAATTGTCTAACCTCGAGTTAACAAACTCTGCATTTGCTTATTTAACCCTAGTATCGCGCGCAAGTGGGCCTTAGAGTAATAGTCGTATTCTTTTAATTATATACCTTGACTAGCATTGCGCGCGGCTCCGCCCGCGTGGAAAAGTTTGTCCGCGATAAAAAGTAGCCTATAGCACTCAGGAGTAATGTAGCTTCCTATTAGTGAAAGAACTTTCAAAATCGGTCCAGTAGTTCCTGAGATTAGCGCGTTCAAACAAACACACAAACTCTTTAGCTTTATATCTTAATCTTAATATATATAAATCTCGTGTCACAATGTTTGTCCTCAATGGACTCCTAAACCACTTAACCGATTATAATAAAATTCGCACACCATGTGCAGTTCGATCCAACTTGAGAGATAGGATAGTTTAAATCTCAAATTATAGTCGCAATTTTAATTTATTGCTAATTATTTGTCTGTTATTATTTGACAGTCACAATTATCTTAACTCCAAATGATTCTAACAGATGTCGATACCTTTCGACTGGGTTGAGTAAGTAATCAATAGATGGCGCTGCTATGAATGATTCTAACAGATGTCGATACCTTTCGACTGGGTTGAGTAAGTAATCAATAGATGGCGCTGCTATGGTAAATCTACGAACGTGTCATATAAGCTACATTTTAAGCGGGACTTTTATACCGGGAAAACTCATTCACGCGGGCGGAGCCGCGGGCAAAAGCTAGTATTAGTATAGATATACACTGATCGTTTCAAACGCGTCGAAAAAAATAGAGGCGAACTGTTCCCTACTAAATGAGTTCGAGTGAATTACTTTTTGTTGTTTTTCATAGATATAATTATCTCCCCGTTTTAATAGAAAGCATGTAATAACTGGTATCATTCTGCGCGCACACAAGGATACACAGAATGATGCGATAGCGTATAAAACAGCTGTCACGCATACTAGCTTAAGAAAAGTTGGCCCATTTGTTTTAGTTTCATTGCAGCGCGTCACTCTATCTAGGTATATAATTAATCAAAGGTCGTATTCATGATTTTAATTTATTTAATTCGTTTGTTAAGCAACCATGGTTTTGATTTAGTAATAATATTCTAAACATGGTTTACCAGTCATCGACCTACTAGAAATCCAAGTTCGTCGCAAGCATTAAGTATTACTTATATGATATTGTTTTTAAATATGTTGCGTATGTTAAACAGTAGATAATAATCTTATTTTAATAAACATGTTAATGTAGATAAGTCATTATAACATACACACTCACGCCTTTTTATCCCCGAAGGCGCAACTAAGTGCACCCACTTTTCACCGTTATTCCATCCCATGATGTGATAGGAGGCGAGCCTATCGCCATATCGGGCACAAATTTCAGACTCCGAACGGATACTGAATTCCAGAAAAATCCAATATCACTATGCCCGACTCGGGGATCGAACCCGAGACCTCAGGATTGCAGTCGTATTACGTCATTATATTTTAGATTAGAATAATATGAGGCTTGAAGCACCAGCTTTGCATGTTGTTACAGCAATGATAGATGCGCATATATAAAATTTTCTTAAAATAATCGGTTTTATTTGTAAATGTTGTCTTGTTAGAGTGACGATAGCCTAGTTGGGAATGGAACGGTCTGCCGAGACAATGTCCGGAGGTTCAAAACCCAAGGCACACACCGCTGACTTTTCAAAGTAACGTGTGTATTGTGTATCAATTATCGTTCGCTTTAACGGTGAAGGAAAACATCGAGAGGAAACCTACATACCTGAGAATTCTCTATAAGAATGTCGAGGGTTGTGAATTTTGCCAACCCGCACTAGGCCAGCGTGGTGGACTAAGGCCTAACCGCTCTCAGTAGTAGAGGAGGCCCGAGCTCAGCAGTGGGCAGTATATAATACAGGGCAGATTGCATTGTTATCTTGTTTGCAATTTTTTCTTGATGAGTTTTAAGTAACGATAGTAAAAAAATATTTTTTGTGGAAATTTTAAAAATACATGCTCCTTTATGGTCGCCATCTTAACAATAATAATATCTGCAAACGTTTTGTGTAATTCATAGTAGTTGTCAACGTTTTATTTTTCTTTTTTCATAAAGACCGCTTGTCTGCATTTCTCATGGTTGGGATTTTGCCAAACAATTCCATAGTTAAGTAATTTCCAGTAACGCTGAAAGCTTCAACTTAAATACTTATTCCTAAGCTGTTCTCTAGCCTGGTGTAATTCTTAAAGACAACACCTCATGCTAATATCATAAATGAAACCAACATAACTACTGCCTAACATGTTTGTATGCTCTACCGACAAAAGAACATAAGTATTAAAGTTACCTAAATTAAGATTACGTCATAGCCTGTTGCTAATATCTGACGTCGCGTTTGAGAACAACGCACATAAAACAAAGAATCGCGGAAGTCTGCTTTGAATAAAACAATTTACTATGCCTATAAAAAACAAATCCTTCAATTTGAATTACAAGAAAACTTTATATTTTATTTGGATAACGTAAATAACTGATCACTATGTCATTATCTTGATATTGCTCTATGTAGAGTTAACGAGTGGCGAAAACAGCAGACACAATATTGACGATATCTCTATTCCCAATCAGCAAATATGAATATTCTTATAATATAAATGGTGTGTACCTAGTAAGTATGTATAGGCAAGTCTAATGACTTATAAACCGGTGGTTGCAGATGTTATGTAACTTTTCTTAGATAATATTGTATCAAACTTGATTTTATTCCTACATGTTTATAATGTAAATCGAAGAGCATGACGAAAGTAAGGTCAAACCCCTCAAATATCACGCAGTCGATGGATGTGTTAGTTTGCTCATCACAAAACAATTACAGCTGCTTGCTTCGACGTCCTCGGCTAACTGACGTACACGGCGATTTCTCGTCAAGTATATCGTAATATCAAAGTGCAAGGACTCAACGCTGCTAATACAGGTTTAGTGTTCATTAGATAACGTTTGTGTTTCGCAATGAAATGGCGGATATGGGACTCCAATAAATTCGCCAATTCGCTAACAACTAATAAATCTCATTGACATATCTGCATTTATCGTTGCGTCGACGTAGTTATGGGGAGATAAGTGAAAACCGGCATAAGATTTAAGACAATATGAAACATAATACGTAAATGGGGTGGGGCGAGTAAAGAATAAAGGAGCTCCTCCAGTCGCCACGAGTTTATACTTAAGTAACTAGTGAGTAGTTAATACTCAAGTAACATTTCTAGCCAGTAAACAAGTTTTTGGTCATTTTCATAATACCGTAGCCTGAAGAAGCAGCTTAGTAGGCCGGCATGATTGTGTCGAATGGCATTAGATAACCATCTACTGCCATTCGATACTCTATCTGGACGGCATCGCGCTTACCATCAGGCGAGGTGCAGTCACTTTGTCGTGCCCGAATAAAAAAAGCAATGAGAGGTGTCAAGGGACACCCGGATGGAACGAAGTTCCTTTCGATTAATTAGTGAAGGAATTGTAATAAAATTTTATTTATATAACAGAGTGTGTATATATATAAATATTTTCCTATTTCCGTTCCAATACATAAGTTTCTAGAGAAAAAAACAAATACGTGTGGCACTCGGAGACTACCGCGGTAAAGCTATTGCATAGCATTTTTATCACAAATTTTGATTGACTAAACACAAATTCGATCTTACGCTTACCACATAAAGTAGATTTTTAAACGCGAGCAAAGCACGTTTATTCTTGTTATTGATAAATGTCAGTAACCAAAGTAGAATAAATAAACAAAATGTGAAAAAAGAATGTTACGTTCGATTCTTTTGTACTCGTGCCGTGCCAACGCTGGGGAAATAGCTTCTACGCAATGTATTTCAGGTTCATTTTAGATTAGTAAGAAATGGTTTTAATGACTTTAATAAATAAAATAAATACAAATATACTCGTTTCAAGAATTATAGCTTCTACGCATTGTATTTAAGGTTCATATTAGTAAGATAATAGCAAAAAGTGTCGTGACAACTTTCCGTCCAGCCCCCTTTCACAACGCGCAATAAGGAACTTCGTTCCAAAAAAAAAAACCTTTGAAAACTAGAAACTAGTTTTGGAGCATCTATCTATTAATGTTATACATATATTTGAAATAGAATAGGAAAATTACTTATGTTTCTATTATTTGTCACAAGTTGTGCAAGTATGATGAGTAAATTAACACGATAATTGATAACTATATTTCACAGATAAAATTATTTATTTATAGCTTGAATAAAAACGTTTGTTAGATTAAATGATACGTAAACAAATATACCTATGGAACACTACATGAAAGTCATTATAAATCGTCAAGATACGGCAGAAGAAGCCATGGCAGGTGTAATAAAGAAACCATAAATAGACGTCTGTACAGCTCTATGCAAAATATGGTCGCAGATTGTCATATTAGTGATAATAGTACCGGTAGAACATTTTTTATTTAATTTCCAATGACAAGGGTATAACGATTTAGACCGATCATCGCTCTTAATAAAATTATAACATCGCGGCATCGGTTGAGTTTGGTTTAAATACCATATTTACTTACGAGTTTCTGTGAAATGTGAAGCCACATAGATTTACCTAATAATAGAATGATTTGTCAAGAATCAAGATCATGAATCAATCTATCTTATATAAAAACTACGAGCTGTTTTAACGTGGTGTTTATTTAACTTGGACATTGTTTGAGGCTCAATATCCCTGTTTGTTGGTCACGGGTGATCGTTAACACACAGCATCGAATGACCTACTATGTATTTCGTTACCCTGCACACACTTGGGCACTATAATATCTCCTGCGTACCTGACTGATCTCCGCTCAAATTGGCCGCCGTGGCCGAAACTGGCTAGGAAGATTACATTTCGTTACCCTACATTCTTCAATACGTATGTGAAAACACAATTAACATAGCGACTAGGTCTTCGGGAGATTCCCGATAAGTATCTCAATCAGTAAGATGCTAATAAAGAATAAGGAAAATCACATCTATATATTATACTTCAATTGAGTAGTTATTAAGGAAAACTGAGTTTAGAAACCCAACAACTTGTACTGGATTTCTATTGAGTTCTGAGGTTTTGGATAACTGTTTTCGACTTAGTACAATTTTTAATATCGTCTGACAGACAAAAGCACAGTTGAAACTTGTGGCTAGACTTTACGAGTCTACAAGCATGAAATTTTACACAAGAAATTTACTAAGAAAATGTTATTTTAAATGTGCAACGAAATCCGCCTGCAAACGAAATTGAAGGGACCACCTAATATGGACGCTTTATGCGATATTCGTTAAAAACGACAATCTTTTTCATATAACTTGCGGGGCTAGTAGATAACGTTTTTTTTTTATTTGTTCCATGCGGAACGGTCTAATGTCAAAAACCATGCTGCTAGGTTATAATTTTGTAGTATTACTGATATGTCTATTTTTGCCGCCAAGCAGTAGTATACATGCACTATTGTGTTCCTGTTTGAAGGACATTGTAGCCAACGTAATTACTGGGCACTTAACATCGTTATGACTCAGGATGACGAGCGCAGTGGAAGTTCTGGAAGTTCTTGCGCAATATATTGCTGAGAGAACTTGCTAGTCTAAACTTAGCTTTACAACCGAAACCACTATAACCGGTTTCTGCTATTTCCCCTGAAAAGGTTTAATACGATCAGGCTTTTCAATATAAAAAATGGTAAAATTGTAGAAAATTGAATGGCAGAGTCACGTTGTTGACATATTAGTCTACTCTTAGCCAGTCTACTGTATCTTTTAACCTGTTTGCTAATTAAGTTTCTACTGCCGCTAATGATTCGTTACTATTCTAGAGTTCATTATACACAGGAAAAAGGTTTATCTTTTAGGGGCAACAAAACTATATTCAACCAATAAATGATAGTTATAAACGTATATTATTAATCCTTCCGCGAAACACTGTAAAGCACTTAACACAAAACACTGACTGATAAAGTCTCAGGCAAAGACCCGTTAAGTGAAATTTATCGTTGGTTTATTGTAAGTTATAACGTTAGTAGAAACAATACATCTATACTATATCTATACTAATATTATAAAGCTGAAGAGTTTGTTTGTTTGAACGCGCTAATCTCAGGAACTACTGGACCGACTTTGAAATTTTTTTCACTAATAGGAAGCTACATTACTCCTGAGTGCTATAGGCTACTTTTTATCCCGGAAAAACTTTTCCACGCGGGCGGAGCTGCGCGCAAAAGCTAGTGCCGTATAAAATTTTCTATAATTTATTGAATAGCGTATTCTTCCCTAGCAATTAATGTCTAAAAATAATAAATCCTAGTTAAACACATAATAACAAGTTTCTTTCTTCATTTATCATAATGCTTTTGAAAATCTTTTCATTACTTCAGTACGTTATTTTGCAAACAAAATTATTCTAAAATTTATATTTTGAGGAAAACGTCTATTAAAATATGATCAAGTTCAAGGCTCAAATGTTTTTTTTATAATTTAACCCGGAAGAAAATCACCTCTACTTATTATAAAATATATTTTATTAGATGCAGACCTAACTTAGAAAATTATTAGATAAAAACTGATATCAATTGCAATTTACAATATAAGCCCACACTTCAGCCTAAACTAATAAAGTAATTATAAAATGTTAATCAAACTATTTTCATAAATGCGAGTTGCGATGAATTATTTTGATAAATTATCTCGTACAAAATATATCTATAAACTATAAAGTCATTAATGAAGAGGAGTACCTATTCTTTGTCATTTTTCTATTGTTAAGTAACTAAAGTATTTTAAATATAAACTGACAGACAACGTTTTTAATCGAGTAGTATCAAGAATATAATCTATCAAGTTCTCATTTTACGAGTGAAGAGTTAGTCACTGACATACCGCACCTTTAGGACGAAAACGACGCAATTCCAAAAATCGAAGTTTGGTTTATCGTCATAAAGTGACTTAAACTGGTCCCTTTTTTAAGAAAATATAATAAAAAAGGGACCATTATAATAGTTTTGTCCTTTTCCCGCTTGAATATGGCGGTGTTTGAACTATTGTTGTATTGAAAATTTCGTTTTAAGTAATTTTATGGCGATAACTCAATTTTAGATTTTTTTTAATTGTGTCGTTTTCATCCTGAAGGTGCTTACGTTTGTGTCATTAGTCGTTTTATTAAACATTCGTCTTATTGCACAAGGGTAATTAATAATCGTCTGTATGTTTGGTATCCATAATCTTGTGGATAAAGAACGTCAATCTAAACGTCGAGTGTTTGTATTGGACATTGTTTAATGACGCGTTCACACGTGTGACGGAACAACGTGAAGTTTTATCAGAAATCGTGTGTTGTAAAAATCGTTGGTGTTGTAGGTAAGAACATGCAAAGTACGTGTATCAAATTTCTTAATTTTACGATGATTGCAAAAAAACAGTTAATTATATTTGGGGAAAAATAATGGGGGGAAACTTCCGAAAAAATTGAAATAAAATTGAGACTATAAAATTAAAATAAGTTGTCAGTTTTTGGAAACTAATAAGCTAAGCTAACTAGTAAGCATAATATTATAATATTGAGAAAATGTTCAAAATATATGCACATAAAAAATGTACCTACCTATTTAATCAAATGGCCTAAATATATTATATTTCATCACTTTGTTAGTTTTCAACACGTGGAAAATCATAGATAAATAAAAGACAGAGAGTAAAAATACATTGAGCCGTGTCCGTTCGAGCATATAACGCGGTAGGTATTTTTATATTGACAACAAGAAACCAATCTATTGAATGGTTAATAATAAACAATAAAAAAAGGTTGTGGTCACAATTTTTCGTTGAATAACTTTTTCTAGATGCTCATAATATATTTTAATTAAATACGAGTAGACACGGCGTTGTGTTAGTCATATTTCTGGAATTTAAAAATCATCCAAATACTTATGAATAACATTTCAACTAAGTAATACATAATATATTTAGCCCTATTATTTTTTTCACAGGTGTAGCTAAATATTTTATATGTAATTTATAAATAACGATATCGCTAAATTCCGCTTAAAAAATATTTAATTTGAAAATATAAAGATACTTCAGTTTCCGTAATTATTCTTAAACCTATATAATATTATTTTGTTTGTTAATTTACATTATATTGTACCTGTGATTGGACCATTAATATTCAAGGGATTTTTTATTTGCGTCTAAAACACATGAATATTTAAGTATTATTTTATTTTGGTCCTTGTTCAATTTCCTTAATAGTTATGTATCAAAGGTATGAAAGTAAATTTAATGGTTTTACCTTATTTCATGCAGCAACAGATCGACAAGTTTTTTAAGTGCATACTGAATACAGATAGTATAAGGACCAAAGAGTAAAGTTACTAAATGTGATTGGCTTTTTTCCAGGAAAAACACGATAATAATGTAGAACTTTTATTTCAGCCGAGCGAAGCCACGAACAAAAGTTAGAATTAAAATATTTTTACCAGGTTATAGTACAAGTACAAATAAAAATATTTATAACGTCATAATAACAAAAATATTCAAGAACAGTGCCCAAATTGTTGGATATTTTTCGAAGCCTCTGGTTTTTTTTTAAACACATGTTTACTTTGATAAATATACTTACTTGCTGTATTTTATCTAAAAATAATATTGCTTATATTATTGTTACTTATATTTTTATGATAAACATTACAGGTTGATAACACTGCAGTAGGTATCTTCTAATTCACTGTAAATAAGTGTTATGAGCGAATAAAGCAACACAAGGTATAAAATTCATAAAAATACCGCCTCTAGATCCTTTACTATAAATATGCAATATGCTTTAGAGTTTAGAACCATAGATAAAATATGGTCAACAGCTAAAATCCGCGCGGGTTTTACCTGTCTTACCGAGTAGACATCGGGGTTTTTCCTCAGGCACGTAATTTCCTACCTTAAAGTTATGAAAATTGCTACTAGCGTTATAGTTATTATTGTACTTACATCTATCTGATCGTCCCAGATGACGCATTTAAGTAGGTGTAACAGTGGTATAATAAAAATTACCAATCGCTATATCTTTCAGTAATACCTAATTTGTATTAGAACGTTATTCATTGTTTCATGGATAAAATGCGATTGGTTATGTTATCTGGCACAAATTCTAATCTTCGGCCCCTTATGTTGATTTTTCCATTCAAAGATATCACAGGTTTCGATCAATTCTGATTTTTTATAGCGTGGCAGCTCTTACTTTCTATAAATACATGTCTTTGGTTCTGGAATTACTTATGTCTAATAACCAAATATTCAAAATTATAAAATTTAAATAGCCATGACATTAATTGTTTCTGAACAATTCATTTTATTTGACTACTGGTAGCCTTTACTTATCGGTTATAAATTCCGCGTTGTTTTGGCTTATCAAATTAGCGATAAATTGTTTGGAAGGTGCCATTTTTGATTGAAGACTTACGAATATTTTTGTATTTCTCCAAACAATGTACGTTTTTCTAGTTTTTTAGGTTATTATCGACTATAAATGTGCAAGAGTAGTAGAGTAGTTCAGTCAATAAATTTTACCATAAAAATATCACAGTGAAAGTACGCTGCAGCTCCTAGATTATGAATTCTATAGTAATACCAACCCATAATATTTAATATTTTTTACAGACGGAGAACTCTATTCCATTTCGTTTTCCTCTTAGTCGGACTTAAAGGAGACCCATGGAGCACATGTAAGTAATTCTCGGAATATTATTATCCTTTGTGGTCTTCATAATAAAAAGTGCCGCACGCATTACAAACACCTACACTTAAGCATACTTTGCATAAACATTTTGCGTTCACTTGTAACTGAATGCTTGTATATTTTGAGGAAGACCCGCAAGCACCACTCGTGTTTTGCGGTGAAGTAAAAATAAGTGGTTCTTATTACATGGAAAAGGGTTGTCTATGAATACAGATAAATTCCTTCAGGTTCTAGCATTAGAAATGTTTTTGTCGGTTGTCTAGTAAAATGGCCCCAAGGTAACAAACGCGACAAGGATAGAAAGTGAAATCTATTTAGAGGTGCCGTTCACCGATTACATTCTACTTGTCTGTCGGCTCTAGGTATTGGTGGTTGTTTTTTGCTTAGTCTATTATTCATACGGAACGCGGACACTGAAAATAGGCATAAACATTCTATATTTAAATTTAGACTGAATATACGCATCAGGTTATACTTTGGACTGTGGGTAATTTTATTTCCTTGTAATTTACTGAGATACGTTGAAGGCTTTTTAGATAATACGTCATACATGCAATCGTTGTATTTAACGTAGTTCTTCTGAGTAGTCTGTGTATTTGCCCAGAAAATAACATTAATAACACATATATATGTTTTTGTTTGCTAGCTACACTTTATACATAGCGTGTTCAACATTCAGCTAGAAATTAGGATTACAGTTAGGTATATTTTAATTGGTTTGCATTGAATAGGATTTTGGCACAATAGCCACCAAACGGTTTCTGTAACGGTCAGCAGCGAAACCTTGTCAGTTGTCTAGCCCCATTCGTGATTCGGTCGCAAAATAGCGACACAACCTGCAACCACAAACGAGATATGCCTCGTCAGTTACTTTCTCGGCATTGACTCTTGAACGTTATCTTGACAATTACCTTGTGTGAAACATGTTTTTTTATTATTTAACTTTGGCTAAGTTGTTGATGTTCTGTGGAATTTAACGAATAATATTCATAACATAGAAAAAGCAAACTAGATAGATTTAAAGAAATATACCCTTCAGTTCAGTCTTAAGTGGTTTTTTTTTGTCTATGCACCACCCTTGGTTGAGGAATAAATAAATATTTTTTTATCGAAAGTAAAGGTTAGTATCTATTATCTATTTAACATCGCCACTTATACGACTAATTATAAATTCGTTTTGTTGTGCGAAGAATATTCTGTTTACTTGAACTTTTCGTATATTATCGACTATTAATAATGATAAGTACTATAGTAGGGACAAACTAATATGGCCGGTATGACATGACACGGTTTTGAATTTTTTGGGTAGACGATCCCACAGAGTTATCGCGTCGGGAAAAAAATTGAATTGTCATACCGGCCAGCTTAGTTTGTCTGAACTATAATATCGGAAATCGATTTAATTTCACCCATAATTATATTACAGTTATCTTGGCTGAGTGTTCTCATTAGAGATCGTTTTCCGTTAATTGTTCTATATCATAAAGAGGAACATTTTACTATCGGAAAATCGGCATATAATTAACTGGGTAGATCACTGATCACCACCAGTTAGCATAAGCATCCACAATACAGAAGTAATATTGCATGCGTCGCTGACTAGGAAAATAACGAAGACTGGGAAGATGGTGCATTAATCTTTTGGGGCCTTCGAAAATCACACGGCACAAAATCCAAAAACTAAACTTATTTCACGGCATTGGTTTCATGCTTGACTATTAGTTGTTACTACTCATTCAAGGCGTCCTATGCATGCTCTTAAGTCTAGACGAAACAATGGCTCTACTGGCCCTGCCACGCAAATACACATGTTCTCTCTACAAACGATCACTTGTTTGAGTTTAAATACCGAGTCAATCATGAGGACTCATTCTCACGTGCTCCTCCATCGAGCCGTCAATTAATGGAATGCCAATACAAATCAATACAGATTGCATCCATGCAGCACTCGACGTGAAACGTTTAGATGATTGCAGATGCACAACCTCATTGACTCTCGATGGTTGACCTTAATATACCGAATGTACCTAAGCACTTACATAAACCAGATCACATGTCAGTTAATTGACCAACTTGTAAAACAAGTACATAAATCATAATGGAACTTTAAAGTATCGTATCTCACTTGCGTATCACGAAATGCCAAGTATTTTAAAATCAATGCATTACTTAAAGACTCGAAAGCTAGTTAGGTTCCTTATGGAGTATAGGCAATAGTATTCAAAAGGGTCGCCGGGACTTTCACGTAGTCAGAACCATGAGCAAAGGCTTTTGATATAATATAGGTGGAATCCATTATTTCATTTGGAGAATTTTCTTGTTGTCTTTCATAATCTTTTAAAAATTAAACAAAGGTGTAATACAAAAATGTGCATAGGTAGATAAAAAAATGATAATTAAATTCAATTAGCTAGCTAATTGAAAGGAAGAATTAAGATAGTGCCAATTAATGATTTGCAAAGTTATGTTTATTGTTACACAAATAGAGATGATATAAGTTGTTGTACATAATATAGAGCAGTACATTTGTATAATTTAATAAAAAAAAACCTTTTATTTTAATAGTTTGAACCCATAATTTATAAGTAACAAAATATCGGGTCTTGAGCAACGCATAGGTGTAGATAACCAGAGCGTCTAGTGGCCACGTCCAAGAACCGTTGTGCAACTCAAAAAACAAAAGAACTAATTATTTTTATGACACGTGAGAGGAACAGCTGGTAATCGAGTAATTTGTTTACTGTTTGCATTATGTATACGTGAAGGAAAACTTTGCACCCTTTTTAAGGACATTGCGCGCACGGAGGGGTGTGACATTTGGCATAACTATAGTTCATACTTAATATAGCGAAGGAGTGCAGACATAATAAAATGTATCTATAATATGTGTTACAAATATATTAAATATAACGGTCGAATTTCAACCACTAGACCCCCACTAGTAAAATTTAATAGAGGGAATTGGACACTTTCTATTTGATGTTTCCGTACGGGTAAGAGACAGTTTAGTGCACTCCTAGAGACTCGCTAAACTTCGCTGCTCGTAATCGTAAATTATATAATTATGCGTCCTAATACGAGTCCTGACTTAAAAGAGTAAGCTTTGCATGCGTGTGTTTTGGATGATTCCGCTGTCAATGAGTAATTTGTTTAGGTACAGATTGCGCGAAGAGGAAAAATAAATTAATTCGACCATGTCTATGTTCCGCGTTCATGACATATTGAATTGCAAATCGATTAAAATTAATTTATATTTTCATATTAAATGATATGCATATTCCTTTGTCTCGTTGGTGGTAACAAAGAGGTCGTAACAACGTTGGCAAAGATGTACACAAATGGCGCAATATACAATGGCTGCCGCGTCAGGAGGATGTACAGTGTACGGCGAGCGATGGTGGCGACTGCGAGGACAATAGCCAGCTTGATGCGACATGCGCGTGCCCATAAACAGACAAGTGGTTCAGACTTGTACAGCTTATAAATAGTGAGTATGTATAATAAATTAATTATTGCATCAAGAAATGCATGAAAAAATACTGCCTCGGTGGCGTAGTTGTATTACGGTACGACTGCAATGCTGAGGTCTCGGGTTCGATCCCCGGGCCGGGCAGTGATATTGCATTTTCCTATTCAGTATCAGCCCGAAGTCTGGAATTTGTGCCCGATATGGCGATAGGCTCGCCCCGTATCACATCATGGGACGGAATAACGGCAACAAGTGGGTGCACTATTTGCGCCTCTGCCTACCCCTTCGGGGATTAAAGGCGTGTGTATGTGTGTGTGTGTGCATCAAGAAAAGAAATCACTAATTATGATAATATAAAAACCACTAATTTTGATTATGTAACTGATGGGATATTTATAGGCCCGCTAATGATAGAATTTTCAAAAAATACTTACTGTTTAATGTAATCCATTTAAGTATAAGTAATACATTTTATTTAGAAGTTTATTAAAGCCACAAAGTCTAATAAGGAATAAAGTTAATTTAAAAAATACTTTAAATTAGCCTACCGCGAATGGTGCCGACTACCGAAACTTTTATTTTCACAGGTTCGCTCTCGCCCTCAGGACACGCTGAGTTTTACTATAAATAACATAATACGAATTGAAATAAAACTATTTTGCTGATTTTATCGCAGTTTTTTAATTTATATTTACTCCCGCTGTAAACGAAACGTCGCGTCGGGAGAAAATATATAAATTAAAAATCGCGATAAAATCCGCATAATAGTTTTATTTCAATGTCTAACATTCGCGTAAATATAAGTAATCATTATAATACGAATTTCGAAGTTATGTGAAGTTTAGTAATTAAGATTACGCTAGCTTACTATATCATTAGTAAAGGAGATAATGTCCCAAAGTTCGACTGTACCTCTGCTTGTGAATTTGGGTACCTGATAATTAATTAGCCAACTATATTTTACCTACATAACTTGACAACTAAAACAATGCTTTAGGAAATTTCCATAAGAATAGATTATAAAGTCTGTATTTTTGATATATATCTTAAACAAATGAGGACAAAGCACTACTACACTTGAACAGACGTCATTTGTGCCTTCTTACCGTGAAGGTGACCTGAATGTCTCAATAACTAAACATGATTTTAAAGATTTTTTTGTTTATAATTACTTTTAAATTTATTTGTGGCAAAAAAGATAATGTTAGGTATTTGTTTTGTTAAATAAAGTCATTAATGATGATAGTTAGTACTCTTCTTCTTCTTTTGAATAATGACTTCCACCGATATCTATCGGTGATTTCGCCAATGTCAAGTAATAATAAATAACAGGTACAAAACAATCAATATAAATTCTTAGAACGTCCGATGATAGTTTCTCATTCATGTAAGTAATTTAAATAAATCTGACATTATGCGGGAGGTGCTTAAATGTAGTAAATCAAAGTGAAAGAAAATAATTTAGTACGATAAAATAATTCTCAATAATCTTGGCGTTTCGAACCCTAGGTTTAATCGGTTTGCTGTGCCTGTCGATACGCTTTTTACTATGCAACGTTAGTTAATCTAGCTTCAGTTATTGTTCTGAGAGTTACATAAACATACATATTAGTATTATGCTGATTGCCCATTCGTAATAATAATGTTGCTAAAGAATATTATATATAACAAAATATGATGAGACTGTATGCATATTGCATAGCAAGTACACAATTCGAAAAAAAAATACAAAGTAGCGAAATGTAAAAGCAAACAGTCGACCCAAGTGGGTGATTGATGATTGAAGTTGATGATTTTTTTTTATTTTAGAAACTGTTTCGATATGCTTGACTACTTATAAAGTATACCTATTAAAAGTGTACTATACCTTAGAACTTCCAAATAGACTTAAGGTAGGTGATCTTGATCGTTGCGGGAATAAAAAGACAGCACTTAACTACACTAGCAAACACGGAATGATTAGAAAGTACTGTAGCGTGGGTGGACTTGTGTTAATTGGTACTGGACACTGGTTTAAAAAGAAAAGTAAAGCCAATGCCATTTATTAAGCTATGTAAATAAAACTTTGTTTAAATAAACCTTCTTGATTTTAGGAATATCCAGCCGCTTACTATGATGTAATTAACCTTATAATGTAAATTTTGGTGTAATGTTGAGGTTTTTTTTATTGCATTGAATGACGAGCCGAATTTGCCGTTCGCCTGATGATAAGCGATACGACCACCCATAAACAGTAGCAACACCATCCAGCACCTTGACTTGCAAAGTACTGTGTGGCATTCCACTGCGCTCGTCATCCAGAGACATAAGATGTTAAGTCTCATTATGTCCAGTAGTTACACTAGCTACAATGCCCTTCAAACCGAAACACAACAATGCATGCACGCTGCTGCTTGGCGGTAGTAATAGACATTGGGGTGGTACCCACCCAGACGGACTCTTACATATGAGAGACCTACCACCAGTAAAAATAATAACAATTATCTTATCAGTGGTTGAAATTAATAACCTGAAAGGCCGAATAACCGTGTTTAATTATTTGCAACATCATATTGTTACAGACAGATAAAAAGAAAAACGGTTTCATCAAATTCGAGGAAGCACCGGGCGCATGACGCGTGATATTACGGTTTTTATATGATTAAACTGTGCTCGTTGTCAGGGCGACACTAGAATCTAGATATACCGCATTATGTAGTTTAGAATTTAGATTATAAATCGGTACTCAAGAGAAGTCAAGTCTCAAGACTAAAGTGATTATTTTTAAAGTGAAATATCTATGTTTTTATTATACCGTAAAATGTTATTCATATCTATTTGCGCCTGTGATTAACGAATGAACGCGGATAAATAAAATAGATAGTTGATCCAAATTTTTTACATACACAAACAAATTATACTATTAGACGTAACATTCAGACGCAAAACGTTGTTATAGCATTACCAGATAACGTAGATATTTTTTTTAGAATTTATGGTAATATACATGAAATGACGCAACTGCGTTCGTCTGGGTTCCGGGGGCCGGTTAGCTGACGTGGTAGGTGGTAGGTGATAAACTATAACGCAACCGAATAACTATACTAATTATAGCGCACATCATTTTGAGACCTGAGGGCTTAGCCAAGTAGCACTGTCTACGAAGCGTTTCGTTTTACTACTTTTATATTCTACTATGCAAAGCACAGTAAGAGAATATCAATAAAATATTACATTATATAAAATATGTGGTGTAATTTCTAAACGTCAAATTTCGTTGCTTTTTAATATCTTGGTGATAGGTATTTAATTCTATTATATTAACCTAATGATAGACAACCATTATAATTATCTAATGTATTATAACATCTATTTTACGTGTTTCGTCAAACAAAGGCAGTTCAAAAGCGATTCGTCACGTTAAGTATTCAAGAGATCTTTTATTAAGCCTTGTTAATATTTCGAGCAAGAAGTATATACTGTCAAGATAAGTGAGGTGACGACTAAATTTATTTCATTAAAGTAAAATAAACACGAGGTAACTATGTTAATATCAAAATGTTCAATAAATGATACTCACATAAGTTTTTGTAGGTGTTGTTGGAATAAGCTCTCAAAAATATCGCTCTAACAATGAATTGATATAATAAGTATATTTATGATTACATAAAAATGAAGCGCAACTAATTAGTTGCGCTTCACGATGCTAAAGACAGGAACAGGTGGCGCAACTTGATGAAGATTACTCCAGGTTCAGGGGATCACGACCCTCAGCACTAAGGAAAACGATGCAAGGAGAAGGAGGTTTATGTAATATGTCAACATCGTTTTATTTAGTTTGAACTCCGCCTTGAGGCTCCAAAAATGGCAGGACATCGACGCAATATCTTGATTCTTATCGGCGTTGGCGCTATGACGCAACGAAGCCAATTCCGTCCGACAACAATCATTCAGATACTTTGCTGATTTATATACTCTATAAACTCTATATAGTAGAGTGCCTATCAATATTCGTTTTGCTACTGAAATGCTAGAGAATTTAGGCATTGCAATACATGCATCACACGTGGTAGTCTCTACTAATATTATAAAGAGGAAAGATTTTATTGTTTGTTTGTAATGGATAAACTCAAAAACTACTGTACCGATTTTGAAAATTCTTTCACTAATAGGAAGCTACATAACTCCTGAGTGCTATAGGCTACTTTTCATCCCGGGAAATATTTTTGTCCCGGAAAAACTTTTATACGCGGGTGGAGCTGCATGCAGAAGTCTATGTAATATTAAATAAATCCTAACTCTAGGACATAGAGTCTATGTCTTGGACTAGTCAAAAACGTCGTTTTTTTACACGTTTCCCTCCTATAAGATGTGAGTTGTCACACAAATGATGAATGGGTATGTGTGTCAATGGACGGATCAACTGTGCTGTACCAATTAACGCTACATTCAACCAGCTATTTCTATTTCAGTAAATTTACTGTAGCGTTTTTCGTATTATTTGTAAGGACTATCATATTTGCGGTTTGTGTCTGATACATAAACAATATGATAATAATTATGTAAGTAACATTATTTGCTGTTTTCAAAATAAATAATAATCAAGAGAAATTAAGTACGTAGATCAAGCATAATGCCTAGGTACAGACATGTTGTTTTATGTAGGTATAGGCATATTTCATCGTATAAGCAAAACTCAGAAACAAATGTATACATACATTGCTTTTTACTATAATATGTACGTACTGGATATCGACTTCTGCGAATAGATTAATGTTAATGCCTTAATGGTTTCTCTTAATTCTTAAGTACGGACTCTACATTTATGACGCGACTTATTTTATTGTGTACGTAATGAACCATGATAAAACACAACAACAATTAATGACCATACCTGTGGTTTGTGCCATTCACGTGTTATTTATTAACGAATCAAAATATTTTTATAACGCTCCTATATTGCGTCAATCGAACGATAAACGTTATCTGCAACAGAAAACTTTTAAATTTCGACAATTTCGTGGTGTGATTTGACCGTATCTTATCAAGTGGAGTGACAAAAGACTTGCGACCTTCACGTATTGCTAAATACTTGGAGAACAAGTTTACTGGTTATTTGATAAACATAAAAAAAAAAATTGTGACAGCCTCAGTGGCGTAGTTGTATGACGGTACGACTACAATTCTGAGGTCTCGGGTTCGATCCCCGGGTCGGGCAAAGTGATATTGGGTTTTTCTACTCAGTATCAGCCCGGAGTCTGGAATTTGTGCCCGATATGGCGATAGGCTCGCCCCCATCACATCAAGGGACGGAATACACACGGCGAAAAGTGAATGCACTAGTTGCACCACTGCCTACCCCTTCGGGCATAACGGGCGTCAGTGTGTGTGTGTTTATGTGTGTGTTTGTGTGTGTGTTTGTGTGTGTGTTTGTGTGTGTGTGTTGATAATAAACATAGCTGCCCAACCGCATGATATAAATCAAATAAAACATACATAAGTCCTCGCCTAGTGTAGTCATGGTTCGCTGGAAGCAAGCCGTCCCTTGTTAGTATTATTATAGTATAATAGCCTAATAATAGGTAAAAAGTTAAAGTCGATTAACCTCAAGGGAACGAATTCTTATAATTTAATACTAAGCACATGTTTATTGCTATCGCATTTCTTAACTAATCGAATTCTTAGGAGCTCTACTTCTACCTCATCTTTTAGAGATTTTAACCATGTTATATTCTATGACCAGAAGTGTAATAAAAGGATTGAATACATTTCATTCATTGATGACGATAATAATATTATAATATAATCTTGCTGTACTGCTGTATTGACAAACAATCACGGTGGATACGTCATCTTGAAATTGTTCGAATACCTACATAACGGTGCGTATTCTGGGTACAAGCCTATTGTTTACATTGAATAAGTATAACTGCTAAGATTAAATCTACGTCAAGAGAAATCCGTAGCTGTAACTGGTTCGAAGTAATATCAAATCCGATCGCGTGAATCAGTGACGGAGGGCGTTTGTCGGTAAACACGAAGGTACAGCGTGTTAGTTAGACCGGCAGGGCTATTACCTAATTTGCAATAGCAAAGCGATTGCGAAAATTGTACAATTTTTGCTTTAAAATGGCTAAAAACGTCAAATTCGTATTACCTAAGAGCAAAAACAAAGCGATCGCTAAGGAATCTGATTTTAACACAGTGCTGCCTCTGTCGAACAATCGCTAAACAAAAAACGCATTCAATCGCTATAGACGCGACAGAATTTGGTATTACGTATGAGTTATAAGAGCAATCAGCGAACAAATCTAACTGTCAAATAGCAAGTGGTAAATCATTGAATGTTTGGTCGTTGCTCGCTGATCGCCTAGTTCGTAACGCGGTTTATTAATTGTTTTGAGTTGATTATTTAAGTGTTTTTGTTTAAATTTGTGCTTTTTTCGATATGGCTCGCGCATTTTTATTATTGGAAGCTATGAATGAGGAAACAAGACGGCTAGAAAACCGTAATGCATCTGCTTTGCGGCGCAATCTTCCAGATGACGCCAAAGCTTTGGATCTTCCTGATAATGAATTCAAAGCTCATTATAGGCTGTCCAAAGAACTATTTCAAGAAGTGTGCAACGAATTACGGCCTTATATGTCGCAAACACGAAGAAAAACAAAAATTAGCGTCGAGTGTAAAGTGAGTAAACTTACTTTGATAATTCTGTACCTACTTATAATCTAAGCTACTTATATTGTCTAATAAATTTATTAATAAGTAGTCTTAACAATTAAACATTTTATTACAGGTGCTAACAGCACTCTCCTTCTTTGCTACAGGCTCATACCAAAAACCTGTAGGTATGAGCTACTTACATGGTCTGAGCCAAGCTAGCGTATCACATTCAGTGAATGAGGTGACGAAAGCTCTAAATTCAAGAGAAATCTTAATGAAATATATTCGTTGTCCTCAGTCACGTCAGGAAAGATAAATAATTATAAATGGGTAAGAACCTAATAAATAGTATAAAAATGTATTTAACTTAAACCACAATTTAAAGACAAATTTAATTTCTTTTAGATTTTCCAACAAATTTGGATTACCTGGCTGTGTGGGTTGCATTGATTGCACTCATGTAGCATTAATTCAGCCAAATGAACATGCTGAAAGATGTTTTAATAGAAAGCATTACCACAGCAGAAATGTTCAAGTTGTAAGTAAAAATATAATAAATACACATATTAATATTTAATTTGATTACTGACTGTATCTGAATATCTATTTTGTTTTCAGATATGTGATAGTGATTTGAATATAATTAATGTGGATGCATCATTTGGTGGTGCTACTCATGATGCATACATTTGGCGAAACTGTGAAATACAGGCTCATTTACAAGACCTGCACAGTACAGGAGAAAGCATCTGGTTATTAGGTATGTAATTAGCTATCATAACTTTGATATACATATTTATTTATTTATTAAATGTAATCTTATTGAGAAACACTTTTTAAATTGCAGGTGATTCAGGGTACCTACTGCGACCATGGCTTTTAACCCCAATTGTGAATGCAGAAACTGGTTCCGCAGAAGAACATTATACTAATATTCACTGCCTCTCGAGGAATACAGTTGAGCGTTGCATTGAACTATTAAAAGCCCGTTGGATATGTTTGCTAGCACACAGAGTGTTGCATTATGATCATCATATGGTAGCCATGATTATCAATGCCTGTGTTGTTTTGCACAAAATCTGCAACAGACATAGGTTGCCTGTTCCACATTTGGCAAATGAGGAAATAGAAGGAGACACTAATAACCAGGTGTCGGCTCCATCACAACCTGACCATAGTGAGCCTGATGAGTTACAATTGTTAGCAAGGGGCCGACAACAAAGACAACAAATGGTGCAACGTTTGTGGTCAGCAAGGAGATAATTTTTTATTGAATTAGAAATATTTATTTTGTATTAAGTACTTTCAAATTCAAATAGTATTTATTGTGGTACACAGGTAGAATAGTGGTGTTACACATTTATAATTGCAGTACAGCTAGGTTTTGGAATTGTTATGTCTGTTGAATTAATGTTTGAATTACTCTGATGCAAGTTTGGTCAGAGTCTGTTGTTGCAGCCGAATTTCATTAGTACAGTCAGCCACATAAGTAGCTGAACAAATTCAAAACTTCAAATGGCCTTTAAATGTTAAGCTGTGTTGAAAGATTTTTATTTCTTGGTGTGAATTAAAGTAAATGTCTTAATTTTATGTTTGTGAAGAAAAAAACACTTTGGTAATAAAATAAAAGAGTATAGGCGATTTAAAGTGTTGAATTTGTTCAGCTACTTATGTGGCTGACTGTACAACTGGAATCAGGCCCCACTTTTTTGAGGATATCAGACTGGTTTTTCATGAGAGTTGCTATTAACTCTAATATTATTGCTAGGCATTATAATTGGTGACATTATATTTTTATTATGCTGCTTGGTTTTCTTTTTGGGGCAGATCCCGACACATTGCTAGTTCTATCAGGAGTTGTAAAACTCTTTTTTTATTTATTTTAAACATATTGGCATGTTAAAAATAATAAAGTAGTGTAGCACATGATGTAATTACAGAAGTTTATGAGTGAAAATCTAAGTTTATGAGTTTGTAGGAAGTAATATCTGGAAATACTAAACTGATTTTGAAAATTCTTTTACCAGTACAAAGCTACATAATTCCTGTGTGACATAAAGTATATTTCATTGTGATTATTATTATTATTATGAACTACATAAGATAATTTAAAAAGAAAAAAGTTAAATATTTGACATTATGTGAAGTAATAATTTTTAGTTCTTTTCAATTCTATTAACAGTAATAAATTTATATAGTAATAGTTTTATACTTTATTTAATTTTTATTCGGTTTAAAGATATCTTTATTTTCTCGACAATGAACAATTACAGCTCTCTTACATCGAGAAATTATTAACAATATATAATATGTATAGTTAGTACTCCGTTAACCTACGTTAAATATTTACATTCATTTTTACATATTTCTCTAAAAGAGTTTTAAATAATTTTAAATTTTTACTTTTTAAAACAAGTTCTGGTATTTTATTGTACAGCTGAGCACCTTCAAAAAGTATATTTTTCTTGCCATAATTGGTCCTAGGCGTAGGCAGATGAAGTTTGTTTCGTTGTCTTGTGTTATATGTATGAGTTTTTTTGTTAAAGCTAAGTTGTGAGTGTGTTTCCTGGGTCAATATTTTACTGATTAGCATGCATGTTTTATAAATGTATAACTGGTTGATTGAAAGTAATTTTGTTTCTTTGTATACTTGGCTTGTCGGAGTCAGATAGTCATAATTATAAAGCGTTTTAATCAGCTTGTTCTGCATTATCTGTATTTCTTGTACCAAGGACCTTGCACCATTTCCCCATACTTCTTATTCATGTTATTAATAGCACTTAATTTGTATTTTTTATACTTAGTTATTAGAATTAATGCCCATTGTATAAATAAATAAATAAATGAAGTTGGAAAGGATCAGCTAGTTATAAATTTGTTTTTTCTTGTAATGTATATATTTATGGTAACGATTACAACATAAAGCATTACATATGATTAACAAACGACAATGAAATTCAAAAGGATTATTTCAGCAAATAACACATCACTAATATAATTTCTTAAATTGGATAGATTTGGAAAGATTTCATCCAAAATCTAAGATTTGGGTTGCAACATATCTTTCAGCATTAATAAGGCTTCTGCCTGCATTTTAGAGGCTTTTGCTAGTATGCGAAAAGCTTCTGTCATAACGCTAGTAGTGTTAGCCGAGGCTTCTGCTTGTATGCGAGAAGCTTCGGTCATAACACTGGCAGCATTAGCAAGTTTGACCTCAGCTTCCACTCTGCACTTCTCCAACTCTTTAACCCATTCAGGATCTATTCTTGATTGAGTTTCTGAAACAACCATTTAATAGTTATTTAAAAGTATACCTTTATAACTATGTATAATTATTTATCAATATTAACATACTTGTCCTGTGTAGATTTAAGTTATTAGATTTATAACGTGGCTTAAGTGTCCTGTCTCTAACAGGCCGACTGACAGCACTCTCTAATCCTGAAAAACAAATTTCAATTCATATTAGTGTTATAAGTATTTTTTAAACATGTTGAAATGAAAGATGAATCCAAAATAATTTTAAAATAATACCTGTGTGTAAGGTCACTTCAGGTATTTGCTGAGTAACCGTTGAAGAACAGCCGAGCATTTTTTGGAGTTTCTGATATAGCTGTAAAAATAAAAATAATGTGAATTAAAAGGTGTATATAGTAAATATATATATTTATATATATATTTATATATATAGATAAGACCGCCAATTGTACCACCTCTCTGCTTTTATTATGTTGAAATGTTATATTGTGATGTACAATAAAGTTATAAATAAATAAATATAGGTGTAGTTTTATTAAATCAACCAATTCATATATATATATATATATATATATATATATATTTATTAAAACAGTACATTTCTGTGACATTATATTATTATACCCATATGAAACTGTGCATCAACAAATTTATCATTATAAACAATACTTTTTACAAAACACTTACAAATTCTACTGGTTTGTCCTTTTGTTGATGGAGATAAAGTTTGCAGGGTTGGAGCAATTTGTGTTTGATTATCTAAAAAAAACAAAACAATTAGTATGTTAATAAAAATAAACATATAAGCTAGGTTTTTATATTTAATTCATTTACCTTCACAATATATCACAACTTCAGACATATCAATATTGCTCTGATCATAACACTGTGGTATCTCCATTTGGGTGTTTTCAATCTGGTAACAATGAAAAAGAACATTTAATAACAGGACAATATTTTATTTTTACTGATTTATTATTATCGTAAAAATGTATACAGTGACAAGTATTATAATGTAGATTGAAATTGGGAATAATTACATTTATATTCAATCAATCAATAGATGTGAATATACGTTTGTTTTGTCCTTTTGCTAAACAGCTGAACTGATTTTGATGAAATTTGGCATGGAGATTTTTATCTTGATATTCATATAGAACTGGGATCTGTTAATAATATAATATATTGTATGTATTTTGAGTAAATAATGACATCACTTACATGATTAAATATTGGAACTCTGTGTTCTACATCCCCAAACACATCCTGTTCTGCGATGACAGAGAATTTTCTTATCCGTCTCAGAAATATTTTCCTGTGTTCTGGGACCGCCACCAGTGCCAGAAGACTCCTGTCTATGTTTAGCAAGTCTGGTCTTGCTCTTGTGTTTAATATCAGCCCAGTACTAAAAATAAATATACATACAATGTTAATTGGTATATAGTGATGAAAAAATATAACAATATATGATTGTATATTACCTTTTTCCAACGCTCTCCAGTTTTGGAAGAACCTGAACCAATAGAGTTCAGCTTCATCGCCAAATGTTTCCACTGTCTATCGACAGTTTCCTTGGATCTAGCACCAAGTCCAATACCTTTGGCTAAAGAAGGATGTTCTTGTAAGAACTCCAACAAAGCCTCAAGCTGTTAATTTGATACTCTGTTCGCCATGATATGCTAAAACCATAAAAACAAAATATTATTAAATTCGTCGTACAATGAGACTGTTAACACTGTGGAACAGCGTACGCCTTACACCAAACGTTTTATTTTATGTGGCATACGTTATCAAGAAGTGCATGAAGTTATTTACTACTAGTTAATCTATTGTAATTTAATAATGTAACAACTTACCTTGTTGTTCCCAAAATACGTCGAACTGTGTAGAATCCAAAGTACCATGGGGCACTTAGTGTTTTTTTGTTAACTTTTTCAATAACAATCCATACATAATGTTTAACACATGCTTCAAAGTTTCACTAAATGTTCAATAGGCGCCCATTATTTTTTGTCGAAATTTGGAGTGGAATGTGGATTGTGACGGCTATGATTTTTTTCAACGCTGGGATGAATTCATGAATTTTCCGTAGTATTATAATGCTCTTTGTCATGAATAAAGGAAGAGAGAGACAATGTTAACCTATTTATTTATAACTAACACATGTTTTAAGTTTGACGTTAAATAGTTTCACGGATTGCCTCTTGATGACTTTTGGCGCTAGTGTGATAGCGAAAATTGCATTAAATTCGCTCCGAGCGGCCAGCGAGCGATAAGCAAAAAAATATTTACGTGATACCAAAATTGAAGACAATTTGCAATTGATCGTTATGGCTTTGCATTTGCTTTGCGATGGTTTCGTCGATTGCTGAATTTTACGTAATAGGGCAGCGGGACTTCGTTGGAAGTTATAAAGGGCCGATCGGGCATTGGCCCCACGTTGCGAACATTCCTTTTTATCATGTCCATTTGATGCTTGTATTAAATTTCTATCTATTTACACTAAATATTTAATTGCTACTTACTTATTTTTTTCCCATTCTCATATAATAATAACATTCAAACTATTTGAGCTGCAATAGTTCAATATGGGTATTGAGTTCGATGTGATTCCATTTGTGAAAACCATTGTTCCCTATGCAAGAATTTCCGACATGTGCTGACGATGAACCTAAGCCCTGGCCAACGACCGACCGGACGAAATTGTATTAAGTAGTGTTGCTTCATACTAAAATTATGACATACTAAACTACGCACATAAGTACCGTACAATGTAGAGGTACAAATGCACTTATTTAAAACTTTCCTTAACTCAATAAGAGGCTCTTTGGTCTTTGTTTACATTCGGGTAAAACCAACATAGTGAATTGTATACCTACTATTACTGCCTACAAGTAACACCGACAGAACAAATACGTTTTATCATATTCTATGTCTTTAAGATTTCATATTATGTAAAATATAGTATGTAATTATAAGTACTTACTATTTACTAACATCATTCGGAGCATGCCTACATAAAGGTACCCTATTAAGTATATTTAAGTAGGTTTTGACAGACGGGGTTTGCGTCCGGTCTTTGAACTCGCCTGAGTGCAGCATGACAAAATTGTTTATTGAAATTATTGACAACAAATAAAGCATCTATGCACAGCTGTCGGTGGGACAGCGCTCAACGAGACGTTCCATCCGCCAAGTCTGTCTACAATTATTATAGGGACGGACTCAGGTAAACGCCTTTGTCCAACCTTTAAATTCAAAGAAGAGATTTGGTCCTTCGGAAATCGAAGCAAAACGCAAGTGAAGATAATGTGCGTGTTTATTTAAGCCTGTTATAACTTAGTTGAATCTTTGGATAAATTTATAAGGTAGAGGTAATGAAAAAAAATAACATCAATAAATACAATATACTTTAGCGTTCTTATGAGTAACTCTCAGGGAGACTTACCTATGTGAGCAAGGTCGATGATGGGAATCTCGCATCGTGAGAGCAGGGTCTCCTCCTGCGGGGCCGCCATTGTCGATGTCTGTTGGAGCCGCTCTGAGTACGAGTCGCACACCTGTATGTTCACTGCCTACTCTGACTCCTTATCACTCGATTCTCACAGTAATTAGCAATTAGCGATCGCAACTTCGAAAGATAATTAAAAGTAGAAAAACCGATAGATAAGCACTTAAAATACCGAACGATACACAGAAACGTTAAAGTTTATTAAAGTTGTGAATGGTCTTTTGATTACCCCTGGTATAGAAGCGTTCAGAACTCATTTGCATAACCTTGTAGTTTCTGCTCGAGGCGCCCAGCGATCTGACGTAGCAGCAATAAGCTATACTGACTTGACACATTAAAAATTGGTTTCCGTCGCTCTGTCACACTAAGTATGTGGATACGTTGCTCCGCGTGTACGACCCGACGGCGTCGCGCGCCCCCCGTCCCTCACAACTGGCGAGTTTTGAATGTCTCTTGTGAATAAACTGGCTCACCGTGCCCGATGAGCGTTACCCTGACGTCTGATGTCGGCTCTCACTTGTATATCATCGCGCAAACTTTCGCAAGCGAACGGCGTGTCGAAACAGTTCTGCCTTGAGCACGCTGCCGTCTGGGGAAAGCGTATTGACACACGAGTGTGCGATCCGCGCGATGATCGGAGTGGCACTGGCAGTTTGCACGGAGCACGGCGACTCTCAGCCACTACTCATAGTAGGCAGCAAGCATTGTTGATTGGACTGACTCACGCAAACGACCCTCGCCCGCTGCTCACTTCGCGCTACTTTTGTCTTTCCGATTCCACGTAGTACGTATGTATACTAATGGACTAGACATGTGTTTGCATTACAGTTAGTAACTATTGGTTTATAATGTTTGAACGTAGGTACCTAACCTCAACTTGAATTTAGATTATTTTAGATTCATTCATAATATTTTGTTACGTAGCATTTTATGTTTTGGCGGGCCTATATCTCTAAGCTCGCAATACCTTGTTATATCGTGGGTAGTAGTAGGTATCAATGAGATGCTCACAATCCGATGCAATTATTCTGTCTGAAATTTGGGACTAATCACGAATGTTTTATTTTTCCCTTATAATATTATTCTATGATTTTTCCTATTTCCGCTCCGCCCGCGTGGAAATTTTTCCGGGAAAAAAAGTATCCTATAGCACTCAGGAGTAATATAGCTTCCTATCAGTGAAAGAATTTTCAAAATCGGTCCAGTAGTTCCTGAGATTAGCGCGTTCAAACAAACAAACAAACTCTTCAGCTTTATATATTAGTATAGATTAGACTTCTGCTCGCGGCTCCGCCCGCGTACATGAGATTTTCCGGGATAAAAGTCCCGTTTTATATTTCCCCGGAATAAAAGTAGCTTATATTACTCGCTGATAATGTAGCTTTATATTGGTGAAAGAATTTTTCAAAACGGTGCAGTAGTTTCGGAGCCTATTCAATGCAAACAAACAATCAAAACTTTCCTCTTTATAATATTAGTATAGAAAAACCATTTACAACGCCATCTTGAAAGTTTTATGGATTTGAAAAAAATATATTTAACAGGAGTTTGTGTTATCGGCTAGATGGCGCTGTAGCCCAATTTATTCTATTTTGCCAGGGTGGCACTTGGCGTGCTGAATCCAAAAAGTACTTTATTTTATACTGTATATATATCTATGTTACACACTTGGGCGGCATACATCAACCAAAGAATATAACACAAAGATCGCACCATAATATTTAATGTGTAAATTATATATACCCACAATCAAGGTCCACAATACCAGAAGAGACATCAGTCATGGATGCGCTGCTGTAGGAAAGGCTACACAGATACCAAAGATGGATTTTCCACGACCCCTTTGCTTTGATGCAATTTAACAAAATATACCTACTTACATAACCAAAATAGTAGAGTTCGAAAGAGGTACTTATTTATAACCAACGAGTACTTTAAAGCTTAAAGCATAATAAGGCGCATGTCCATTGACATTTTAAGGTAGCAAAACATGGTAGGTACTTGGAAGGTTTACCTGTAGACTGTACAGTTACATTTGTCAGGTAAGCTTGAGCTGAGCGGAGGACAAAGACATAGAGGTAAACCTGTACAAACACTCAATTGAAGCCAATTTTGTCGTAAGCTGCTGCTCTTTTATTTTCCTTACTTTTCACTCGCTAAAGACAATATTCAAATTTGTATATGTCTATAAACTCCTCTATCACTGGGTTCCACTTTGGAGACGCCATATTCACGGGCGTAGCTATAGCTTTCATATGGGGGGTCCTCTACGATATAAAATCATTAGTGGCGTGGGTTTTTGCCTTGCATGACACCGTATATTTCCCTCGCCCGTCACGTAATATATTAGAGTGTGGACACGTTTGGTAGCCCGATCATTTTAGAAGCTAAGGGGAGGGGGGGTTCGGACCCCCTGAACCGCCCCCTTATATACGCCCATGGCTATATTCAAAAGTATATCGCTGCGTGCCTCCTCTCGCAACTGACGCCTGCGCAGAAGAACGACAGCCACACACGCTCAGTTTACCTGTACAGTTAAACTGCACAGGTATACCCGCGGGCAAAAATTAAAAATAAACATATTTTACGGTTGCCTGCAGGCGTGTAAACCTGCACAGATGTGCAACATACACGCTCTGGTTTATCTTTAACATTCTACTGTACAGGCAAACCTGTCAGGTACACCCTACCGTGTATGGCTACCTAAAGAAAAGAAAAAAAATAATCAATTTGAGACATCAATTTCTATACACTAAAACACGATGAAAACGCACTAATAAAATAAAATACAAAATGTAGACGTGAGATTGTTTTATTTATATAGGATTGGTAGCATTATTTTACAGTTGTGTATGAGTTTGATCACTTGAGGCATCTTTCGAAATATGAAGAGCCGACGTAGCCGCCCCGCATCGCTCTCTGGACGTGTTGCTCAAACAATCTTCGGTTGCTTTGCAGCTCATCGGCGGCTTCCTTGTTTAGGGGGTCTTCTGGATTTGGTTCCTAAAATAGAAGTACTTTTTTTACACAATGGTTGCCGGTTTTGGTTGATATAGGGAATTTACTAGGAGATCAGCTTAAGGGTTGCACGGATGAAATATTATTTCGAACAGCTTGACCTTGAGTCACAAAATCGGCGAATTTAAGTCGTAAGTAAGGTAATCTTGATTCTCCGCGACAAAACATGCTTCAAAATTGTTAAAAGCTTGAAATAGTGGGAAATTCGAAACGCATAATAGTTCTGACTTCTAGGTGGGATTAGAGGTGTCCCGTGCAGCTATCTTAGTGCAACAAGATGCCGTCTCGTATGCGCCGAAGAAGGCCACCGCGGGTTTTGGTTGGTATGCCGGTGTAGGGTGTACATAGTATTAGGGACTCGGTCCAATGCTCGCTCGGATGATGCTATACTCCCGAGTGTCGACATTGGGCTGTAAGACCGTGTGAAACCAACATAACCGTTCCACTCACCCCCCAGTGGTGGTAGCGATAACGCGTTTTTACTCCGCGAAAAAAAAAAAAGGTGGGATTAGAGGTAGACATTTGTCTACATTTTGATTTTTCTTCCTTGAACATGATGTAGTACATACCAGATTTGTATGTATATTACAAACATTTTCAGAGGGTTGAAAGGACAATGACTTCACCACCCAATATCATATTATGCACTTACAATAATGTTTCATTCCTACTATGACACAAATTTTCTGAAGTCACCTAAAAAGATAAGTGGCTTAGTTGTATTACGGTACGATTGCAATGCTGAGGTCTCGGGTTCGATCCCCGAGCCGGGCAAAGGGATATTGGGTGTTTCTATTCAGTATCAGTCCGAAGTCTGGAATTTGTGCCCGATATGGCGATAGGCTCGCCCCCTATCACATCATAGAACCGAATATGCATGGCGAAAAGTGGGTGCACTAGTTGCGCCTCTGCCTACGCCTTCGGGGATAAAAGGCGTGAGTGTGTGTGTTCATTTAATAGTTATCATATTAAACAGCTAATGTAGGTACTACTTGTTTAATTACAATTTATTTCAGAACATAGATTAGAGTGTGACTTATGTATTTAGACGGCTTATAGATTTATGTGACAAATAGCATTTATCAGCACGCGGTGAAGTCGTCACACTCTTATCTACGCTTCCAAATAAATAGTAATAAAATGAGTAGGTATATATATCTAACTATATTAGCTGCGTAATATAATAGTTGTCAAATAAAGGACATGTCCAAAAACAGGTCTAAAATTCTAACCAAGACAGATTATATATATTTGGATAGAACTCCTAAAAACTAGCCTTTTACAATAAATCGTTTATTTTTAAAGACCTCCAACTTTGAGATTCATGTAATTTTATTTTGCTTAAAAACTACACATAAAATATAAAGCGTGTAATGAATGTCTTTACAAGTTAGCTTAACTGGAGGGGTCTAAAAATATTTTTAATGGATCCAAGATCCATATTTTGCCCCATTAATATCCCTAAAGTTTCAGCCTAGTTAGATTTTGAGACCCAGCACCCATACAAAAAGTGGAAATCTCCTTTACTTCATCATCATCATCATCAGCCACATGACGTCCACAGCTGAACATAGGCCTCCCCCAAAGATTTCCAGACGGACCTGTCAAAAGCGGCCCGCATCCAGCGTGTTCCTGCGACCTTTATCAAGTCGTCCGTCCACCTTGCAGGTGGACGGTCGACGCTGCGCTTGCCAGTACGTGGTCTCCACTCGAGAACTTTTTTGCCCCATCGGCCGTCAGTTCTTCGAACTATGTGCCCTGCCCACTGCCACTTCAGCTTGCTAATCCGCTGGGCTATGTCAGTGACTTTCGTTCTTCTACGGATCTCCTCATTTCTGATTCGATCGCGTAGAGAAACACCTAGCATAGCCCTCTCCATAGCTTGCTGAGTGACCGTGAGCCATCTTAAGCGGCCCATACTCAGAGGCCACGTCTCAGTGCCATATGTCATCACTGGTTGATTGAAGACTTTTGTCTGTCCTTTACTTGAAACCTGTGAAACAGGCCCTTGGTCTATTATTTCCTACCTACACAATGTTTTTTTTACTTGATGGCAGATTAAATAAGAATGACACAATACTTGTGGTGTTGAATTAGTTTTAAGACCTAGAAAGCCATATTAACTATGTGGTAAGCTTGTATATTCAAAATATAAAAACCGAATTTGCTGCCCATAAGTGTTGATAGTGGGATTCTATAATGACTTGCATAAATACTCACCAAGAATAAATACTGTAAGCCATATACTATGGAGTTAACGGTGAGCACTGGTTTCCAGTCTTCCCTGAGTATGTTCAAACACACATTACCTTCCAAGTCTATATTGGGATGGTATACTGCTGTTTCACACTTCACCTTAGGTGGCTCATGAGGATAGTTTGGCCCTACCTGTAAATATAACAAAAATAAATTATACCAGCCCTGTATTATATACTGCTTACTGCCAAGCATGGGCCTCGTCCCTCACTGAGAGGGTTTAGGCCTTAGTCCACCACACTGGCCTAGTGCCTATTTCTCATACCTTCAAAATTCTTTTTGCGGAATTCTCAGGTATGTACATTTTCTCACAATGTTTTTCTTCACAATTAAGTGTGTGATAATTAATAAACAACACACACATACATTTAAAAAGTTAAATATATATATATATATATTATTTTATTTCATTGAATGACGAGCCGAGCATGCCGTTCGTCAGATGGAAAGCGATACGACCACCTATAAACAGTAGCAACACCATCCAGCACCTTGACTTACACAGTACTGTGTGGCATTCCACTGCGCTTGTCATCCTGAGACATAAGATGTTAAGTCTCATTATGTCTAATAGTTACACTGGCTACAATGACCTTCAAACCGAAACACAACAGTGCATGCACACTGCTACTTGGCGGTAGAAATAGACATTGCGGTGGTACCCACCCAGACGGACTCTTATATATGAGAGACCTACCACCAGTGAATTGACCGTGGATATTACTGTAATATTACTTAATACCCTTATCATAATCACATATATGATGAATATAATGTAACCAAGTGTCCAAGAAATGTAGTTTTCTTTAAATGAAATCAAATTCCACTCCGTGAGTTTTGTGCATACACTATTTCAAGTGAGAACTATGCAAGTGGGATGGATTTGGCATCATATTACAACTGGATTCATGACTGACATCAAGTCAAGATTCATCCCAAGGAAAGTTTTTTTAGAAAACTGACACAAATTTTGGTAATGTATTAACTTATTATTGTGAAAATATTGACATTAATAAATCTTTTGTATAGGATTCTGCTGCAATTTAGTAAAACAAAGAAAATCTTATCGTCCATGTACTTATAACATTAAACATTTAGTACCAAAATGGTGTCAAAATGGACTTTTTTGCATTGCAATGGGATTGCTGCAAAGTTATAAAATGTCTAGTGGTAGTAATAAGTGGACTTAAAAAGCTACCATCTCATCTGAATATTGTCACCACCAACAATGGCTCCATAAATTATATTAACCCATCAGCCATGAACACATAGATGGTAATACTTATACCAGTTTGGGTCACCAACTCGTTTCCAAGATCTAGAACTAAAGAGTTAATATGGTGTTGACGGATACCTTGTGATTTTAGTTAATAAAAAAAAAAAAGAACTATACAATCTTTGTTCAAAATAAAACTAGTAATAAGGTAAACATAATCTAAAAATAATTTATACAATTTATATTACCATGAATAAGGTAAGTATATAATTTTGACACATTATTTACCTTAAAACTAAATACAAATCTGCCTCCTCGATAAAAGCCTTCATCTGGGCATATAATTAGTTTGAAATTAAGTAAATCATCTGGATCTGGAAACTCTGTACTGCAAGTCTTGGGCAGGTTTAACTCATTTAAATCTGGAAATATAATAAATTCTCATAATTTTATGTCAGGAGATGAAAATTTTTGCTCTACATATTATGTATATTAATTTCTGAACAAATACCTTCATAACAAGTCAGTTTCAAATTTTAATCAATCTTATAAACTTGTTTGCAGTCGCAAGTAGTGTCGTGTGAATTTTTATAGTGTAAATACTCAAAATAACAACCAAACTACTACACTCCTTCATGACTTTTTATGCTGTTTAATTTTATTAGAATAATATGATTTCATATTCATCTCATAGTGTAAAGTACCTTTCGTGATTCGCAACTGTGCAGCTGATGCCTTTTTTTGTGAACCTCCAGCTCTTGCCGAACCCTCTTCATCTTTTTTTTGTTGTTTTAATGAGAAAAGTTTGATCATTGTCCTAACTAATCAATAAAATAGAAACTATTAGAAATAAAACCACGATCTATTTTGACGGCTTAATTTTTTTTATGGACTTTTATTTAATCTGATCGCGATGAATAAATAAAGTTGTATTCATAAGATTTCATTGGTAATTTTTAGGAAGGACATGTAATGAATTATTTTTCGACCAATCACAAGCTTGGGAATCGACAAATAAAAATAATACAACGTTCTATACAACAAACTGATTTGTCAGACGCGAGCGCTGGTCCAGCTTCCTTATTATTTAATCTATGCTCTAGTTCCGTACTCTAGCAGCGAGCTTTTTGATACTATACACGTTGTGACGCGAGATGATTTTTTGCCCAACATTTAAAATTATTTTAAGATAAATTCTTTAAAGTTCTAAATTCCAGTTTTTTGAATGTAGATCTATGGACTTTTTTTTAATGGCAATTATGTGAATTGTGAACATTATCACCAGAGATTATCACAGACAAATAAGCGGGGTTTACATTAGCAATAAAACTTGCAGAAGTTATGTTGCGCAAGCTATTTTTACCGTGTAAACCACTGACCTCTATTATACTAGTACGCTGGACTGGACATTTGAATCGTCAAAGTGTGCCTATTTGATTTTCGCCATATTGGCGGTGATAGCAGTAGCGAGCGTCCATGGAACTAACGATAGAGTTGGGACATGGAACAGCTGATATATCGATAATGATACGAAACAGTCGATGGTTTACAAATTTTAAAAAATAACTAGAAATTGGTTAATATTAATAATTGAAAATACAATTCAAGCATTTTATCGGAACAATGATTATAACGGCAATTGGATGTACGACAGACAAATCTGTCGTTACTTATTTATTGTAGGAATAATAGCGGTTTAACCCACGTTACCACGGAATAAAAGTAGTCATGTCTTATTCAAAGTTATAACTAGCTTATAAGCTATAATATGAAAAAAGGAGTGTCTTATTTCAGTTTGTAAGTTACCACCACACCAAATTCAAATTCGTTCAGCAATTAGAACGGGAAGCGGTAAAAACAAATATACGTACGAACACATTGTATTAATGGAAGGGATAAGAAAAAAAAGACAGTTTGACGGTTGACCAAGTTACATTTTATTACGTCACTGACGTGCCCAAATTATATTACACCTGTAATATTAAGGGAGTTATTTTTTGTTGCTGCATATAGACGAATGTCTATATATTTCGTAATAATTTGTTTTAATTATATATGCAGGTGACTATTGATGTATGGAGAAAATAAAATTAAAAACCGCGATAAAAATCGTTATAATAGTTTAATTCCAATGTCTAACATTCGCGTAAACGTAAGGAATCATTATGAAACACTAATCTTCAATCTTTTCACATGTTGAGTTAAAGTTTTGACACGAGTCTGAGAACTTCTTAAAGCTTTTTGTATTCTTTGTATAACCATTTTAGATGACCTAGGAGTGGGGCGTATCGGTGATCATGATTGATATTTTCACAGATTTCGGTGTAAGACCTCTTCCTTTTCAGGGTTTCATTTAGTTTCTTGTTGTAACTTGTGTTGGGTTCTGTGAAGAATATAAGAAAATATTCAATTTGATTTCGATAAGAAACAAAATGTAGGTCCACAGTTTCACATTAAATGAAGCAACAGTCAACTGTAAGACAGAAGAAAAAAAATCTAGTTAAGACAGTAATAATAAAAAAAAAACATAAAAAGAAATTACATGAAAAATAAATAAATTGAAGATGTTGATGCCTCAAAACGGTTACCAAATAAACTTTACTTGCTAAAGGTGTAAATAAAATATAATGTGGAACAATTATAAACCAGATTAATTAATAACATGTCAGTTACAAAATAATAATGAACCTTATAAATAGAATAGAGTGAAAAATGTAAAAAACGGTAATTTTATTTTTGTAAATAGGTGCATTGACTTTATGTATAAATGAAACACCTTAAACTACCTTTAAAATAATCTGAAAACCTATAAGTCTTATTTATTTATAATTTCAACTGCCTTTTTTCACAAATATATTTGTCACTTTACCTTACATTGTTTCTAAATTCATGCCGTCAACTCGGTTTTCTACGCATCCATAATTCATTAAATCAGCTTCTCCCTCTCTATTTTCCATATGGCATAATACCTAAATCTGCAATAAAAACATCACCTTTGCAAAACATGTTACAATATACTATATCTACAAAATGCGCAATACAATAATATAAATTATTATACCCACCAGAAAATATTGTGGGCACACTGTCCTTTTTTTACTGGGTTCATGAAACATGTCTTATAAAACAATCTTCCGTAAAATGTTTAAAACATAGATGACTATTGATATTCGGAAATCAATTTCCAAATTTCATGTTTCTAAGCCATAGTTTTTGTGTAGTTGAGTCAGTTGGAAATCTGTAACAATAAGTACAACATTTATAATGACATTTTTTTTATTTTAAATTGATCTTGCCTCTCCTGGAGTAGACAGACTACATTCTTTATGGAACAATACATTCCTAACCTTATTTTATTATCAATCCTAATTAATGATTTTATAAAGGCACAGTATAAAAGTATAAATGCTAATAGAGCCAGTCAACTCTAAAAAATTATCGATATGCATTGTCGATATGAAACTTGGACAACCCTATCAAGATATACGTGCTTTATAAATTAGCTATTTGAGAACAAATAATCGTATAAATACGTTTAATTTGAGTTATTATTTACTTTTAAATGATAATTTGATCTTTACAGTAACTAAATTTAATATAAATAGCTAAAAGATGATGTAAATGTACTTACTTGTGAAATTTTACTCCACTACCTGTTTGGTAACGAGTTTTACAATAGACACAAACTCTCATGGTGGATTACTAAAAACCACACACAAATAACACTTTAAAAACACGTTTCACTGTAATATTTCGTTAAAATGCACTGACAAAACAGAGACATTCAAAACAATACGACGGCCATATGCATTATATGTCAAATTTAGTTCCGTAGACGCTCGAGAGGGGCGTTTCAAATCGGCACAAAATTTAGCTGTCATTTTGTATGGTAAATCCTGTCCAGCGTACTAGTATAATAGAGGTCAGTGGTGTAAACAGTCACGGCAAGCTGACTTCTGCAACATTTTGAAGCTTGCAGGACTTCTGGCAAGTCGCATGAGACGCATGTGTAAACACCATTTGTGCAACTTGCGCGAGAACTTGCAGTTTATTCTGCGTGCAGATAAAAGTTTCAACTTGCTGAGCTAGTAGCTAACGTTTTTTTTTATTTGTTCCATTCTGAAGCAGCTAAGGTCTCAAAGAATATACTGCCAAGTTATAAGTTTGTAGTTTGACCGATATGTCTATTTTTGCCGCCAAGCTGTAGTATACATGCACTATTGTGTTCCTGTTTTAAGGAAATTGTAGTCAACGTAATTAATGGGAGTTATAAGACTTAAAATATTATGACTCAGGATGACGAGTGCAATAAAATGCCACGCAGTACTTTTTAATTCAAAACTCTATTTCGTGTTGGTATTTTTAAGGCGATTATTTTGTTTACAATCATCATCCAAATAGCATTATATTAGATTCATAAAAATTAGGCAAAAGGATTGCGTGCCTTGTCATTAATTTTTATGAAAAAAGAACTGGTGGTATTACTGGTGGTAGGTCTCTCATTATGTAAGAGGCCGTCTGGGTGGGTACCACCGCAATGTCTATTTCTACCGCCAAGCAACAGTGCATGCACTGTTGTGTTTCAGTTTGAAGGACATTGTAGCCAGTATAACTACTGGACATAATGAGACTTAACATCTTATGTCTCAGGATGACAAGCGCAGTGGAATGCCACACAGTACTTTGTAAAACAAGTTGCTGGATGGTGTTGCTACTGTTTATGGGTGGTCGTATCGCTTACCATCAGGCGAACGGCATGCTCGTCTCGTCATTCTATGCTATAAAAAAAAAAAAAAACATGACAAGCAATAAATATTCCTCGAGTAATGTAAACAGCTTTTCAAGAACTTGCGCAATTTAACTTGGTGGATGACTTGAAAAAGCGTGTTGCTAAAGAAATATTGGCGCTAGTGTAAACGCTTCTGAAAGTTATTGCGCAACATATTGCTGAGAGAACTTGCTAGTCTAAACTCAGCAATAAACTAGAAACATTATGCCAATTGCAAGTTAGGAGCAAAAAGTTTATGGTGTCTGCATAAAGCTAGGGACGTGAATGTGCTTAAATGTTAGCATATTTGTCATATCGATATGAATTGTATAATCTTTTCTGGATAATATCGGTATCACAAATAAAATATTATCTGTGTTCAATATATCACAAATTATGACCACGCTTATTATGTAATTATAAATTCATACCATCTTTTAGATTTAGTGCTTTATGCGTATACATTTTAATATCCCAGTTGTAGTTTTTTGCCTACACCAAATAAAGATTGCTGTCGGATTTATTTTGTTATTAAATAAAAGTTGAGAATGCCCATACACGTCGTCACTTTTATGAACAAATTGTTCACTGTTGAAGGTATTCGACTGTGGAACGCACTGCCAATCATAGTGAGGTGGGTGAAAACATTGACGTCACTCAAAAAATAACTCAAAATACACTACCTTTCTCACTGGATTGACACATTAATGTGTATAATTTAATTTCAACATGTATTGTTAAATTATTATACATATATGTGTACTTATTAGTTATTTATAAGTGATATAATATGTATGTACATGTATTATGTATGTATGTATGTTATGTATGTATATAATGTGTATTTATTTATTTTTATTTTTATTTTATATATTTAATTCAGATTACATAATCCATATACATTTAAAAATCAAATTAACAAGATATCAACAACTTATTAGCTACTACATTAATTAATTGTTATGTCACATTTCCCAGAACTACTTTCATCCAATAATTTTGGAAAGGACAGTCAAACCGCTCAGCAATCATGTTTAGCATGGCGTTACTACTGTTTCTTAGGCGCTGCAGCATGGAAGACGATTTTTTGCGAATTATGGCTTGAAAGCCATCCGTTCGCGCTTCCGCAAACATACGAGACGCACTGCATCGCCACGGCAGACGCAACAACACCCTAAACGTATTGTTGTATTGCGTGCGCAGAGCTCTGTAAGCCCGTTTCGTATAACTCACCCATAAGCTACTCGAGTAGAAGGATTGGCAATAGGCTTTAAAAAGCGTCACCTTCACTGCGTTCGTACATCGAGCAAACCTACGGACATACATTATTTATACATTATTGGTTATTATTTGAAATAATTTTATTTATTATTTCATAAAATAATTATTATATTCACTAGACTGCCCTCTCTATCTCCTTTTCTGTTATCCATCCCATGGTTATCTAGAAGATATTGCCTAGAGCAATCAGACTGCCATTTCTACTTGTTTTTTTTTTATTCATTCTTTCAGTTGTGATGCTCGTGAGCAAAAACGAGTGAATAAATAAATATCAAATAGAAAACACTCACATTTAAAATTAAAGTAATCTATTCACTAGACTAGAACAAATAAATATTAAAAAAAATAACTACAATACAAAACAATTTTTAATTAAGAAAAAGTTTCTCCATCTCTTCTATGTTGCCGTGCCCTGCAGGGTCCACGATTATGTATTTTTCTTAATTTTTAAAACCTATTTAACAAATGTGGACTGCGATAGATTGATTTGATTTGATATTTATACAAAAATATTTCATGTCATAGGTACGTTCTGGTTGACATGAAAATTATCGATACGATAAAAATCTATATTTTATGCACATCCCCCTATCCCCATTTCTCCAAACTTGGCACTTGGCAGGTAACAGATATTAAGAATTGAGATTTGTCATTTGAGCGTCAGGCTTGGAACTTTACAAATTACGATTTGCTTGCGATCTAAAATATGCGGTCGAGAATCTAGATTATTGTGACATATTTGTATAAAATAATTGCTGTTCTGTGCTTCCAGTTATAGCAAAGAGCATAAGAGCATTATAATACTACGGAAAAATTATAGTGTGAACGGTGTTCAAACTAGAAAAGACATTACTGCAAAATAGTTTACCCTTTGAAACAAACTGTAAATAACATTATAAGGGACGTGTTTGCATGGAGTTTATGTATAAAAAAGTGTTTTAAAAAGATGATAGGTAAAGTCAAAGATGAATATTTTCCAATGTCATTTGTGCAGAATAATAAAGTATTTCGCTAGGTCGTGCCTATCATATCTACTACTGGTTTTAAAGTGAAGTTACAAGTAAAATTTTAATTGCATAAATCGGCAATTAACCTAATGAAAACTCAAACTCCAAGGCAGCTTCCAAGTAGTTCAGCCAGAGCATTTACAAAAACACTGCAAGCAGATTGATTGATGTAAACTGTTTTCACCCTTAATTGATGTGTTGGACAATCCAAGTTTAGTAAGTACTGTCTGTTGTGGAGATTAAATTTTTTGTTTGATCATCTTCTGGCTTAATGGCTTCTTTGATGCAGTGACAAACATTATTTAAGGTTTAAGGTTTAAAGATATTTATTCCCAATACAACAAATGTCACTTACTTGAGAACAGTATTTAACTTATGTGTACTATAATAGCTTTAACAAAGTTGCCAACTACAGTAGTCGTCGGGTTATCCATTTAATACATTCGCATTTTGCTAAAGTAAGGTCTTGTCTGCAATAAGATATTTAGCCAAGTGAGTCTTAAACATATTAAATGAATTTACATTTTTAATTGATGAAGGTATTTTATTATAAAGTTGTGCTCCTTCAAATGTAATCATCTTTTTTCCATAGTTAGTTCTGGTCTTTGGTAAAACTGAAAAGCTAGCTTGACGGGAACTACGGTGAGAAATTTGCTTCAATTTAGTGAATGTTACATTTGTATGGATATTTGTGCTCAGAACTTTACAAATGAGAATACATGTATTATAAATATATAGTTGCTTGATATTCATTAACTTGGTGTCGTTATAAATTTTATTTGTTGAGGTTAGGTATGGGTATTTGAAAAGTTGTTTGATAATCTTATTCTGGACAATTTGAATATATCTTAGTTTGGTTTTAGAAGCACTATTTTTGGTTTGTATTCAGATTAAATTACAGGACATAGTGAGACTTAACATCTTATGTCTCAGGATGACGAGCGCAGTGGAATGCCACACAGTACTTTGTAACTCAAGGTGCTGGATGGTGTTGCTACTGTTTATGGGTGGTCGTATCGCTTACCATCAGGCGAACGGCAAGCTTGGCTCGTCATTCAATGCCATAAAAAAAAAAAACAGGTTTTTTAAACTTCATTGAATGTAAACATTAGTTATGCACAAAATGTGTACAACATTGATCTTGTGGAATATTCATGTTTTTTATGTGGTATATTTTCAGGCATCTTACATTATGGCTAGTGAAGACGTAATTGAATTAGGATCTTCTGATGAGGAAGCAGAACCAGCTGTAAAGAAGGTACAAACCTAATCTTAGTCTCAATTATCTAAATTACATTACAAAATATAACACTTTTCTTTGATCTAAATATATTGTATAACATTATTTTGTCATATTGATTGTAGGTAAAACTAAATGCTATGGTGCATATTCCACATAGACTGGGCGGACTAACAATTGAGCCTACAAAGCCAAATTTACCATTACTGCATAAGAAATTTTCTGGAGCACCCATCACAATAAAAAAAGTCTCAAATATCAATCATTGCCCTTTAGAGGATAAGAGGAATAGAAAACCAGCAGCTAAACAAAAGCCTGTGGTTAGACAATGTGTAAAACCACTGAAGAATGCTATACCCATTAAACAAAATCCTTTAAATGTAAAAATGACAAATTCTCAACTAACCATTAACAAGGGTCCATCTATTTTTTTAAAGGAGTCTGTAAAGATTCCCAAATTTGAAGGGACTTCTTTTAGTTCTTTGCCTTCCAGTATAACCATTACAAAATGTATGTCTACTCAAAAGTATCCAGCTGTAAATACACAAAACAAAATTAATAAGAACATTAAAATCTTACCTAAATTACGAAGAGTGCCTAAAGTTAATGTGGTGCCTAATCCAGTAGCACCTAAATCCTCAGTAGGTGATGTTCTTACTGTAGAGCTTGATGATGATGAACAACCAAGCAACCAAGAACTTACTAATGGACCTCAGTGGTATTTGAGGCCAGAGGAACAAAACCAAAGTGAGAAAATAGAGGTGCAAAATAATACTGAGCCACAATCTTCAAAGTTCATAGAAATAACCATTGAAGACAGTCCCGTGAAAGCTGTCAACAATACACATCAAATTGGTGCTGAATTTGCAATAACCATTGAAGACAGTCCAGTTAAGTTTACTTCACTTAAAAATAAGTCTACTAATCGTAGTGATGAAGAAAACAAAGCAGCACATAGGAAACCAAAAACTAGAAAGCAATTAGAATATCCAAAGACTGATATCAATAATACCACAAATGCTGTTGAAATAGAAATAGAGCCCATGGAAGTGGCCATGGGAAGTGTAGAACCAAACAAGAATAAGGCAGTTCAAAATGATATAATTGATAAAGATGTGCAGCTCAATTCACCTCAAATAAACATTGTGCCTGAAATCTCTGCTAAAATAAATGCTACTCAAGAGTCGCAAACACTATGTCAAAAACTTGATAATCAAAAAAATGGAGACACTGAATTTCACCCTGTGTATCAAAGTTTTATAGATTTATGTTTCAAATTGGAAAATTCAGATGATATGAAAAAAATTGTGGAGAAAAAAATAAAAGGTTATTACAGGCAGGTTCCTAAAGAATACACAGAATCTGAAGAGTTCATTGATATGGTATCTACTAAAATAATTTCCATGAAGGCAGGACCAGAAAGGATGTATTTATATATTAAGGATGTTGTTGATGAATTAAATTTTAAAAGGAAAACATTCAAAGTAAATGCTGTAACTAATCTGGAAACAAATGATAAAGGTAAGAGTCTGTTGCTACTATTTTATTGCGTTTATTGACATAAAATATACATTATTATTCCTATAATTTGCTTGTATGAAAAAAAATATATTCAGAAACCCAGATGATGCATTGCAGTTCACTGTAGATGGCATAGCAATACAAGCTCTACTGGCATCTTTGGAGGCGTACTGAGAGTAACAATACTATGAGAATTATGTTTTTTTTTTAAAAACTTTTTATTATAATTGTCGTAAAGGGTCTTCCAGTAATCATGTGATGTTTTATAGTAACTTTTGTACCCCTTGGTGATATGTAGTGAGGTTTTAGACTACCCTTCCCCTACCAAAGATCACATGTATTTTTTTAGTAGAAAGAATCTTACTTATTTTAGTATATTATCTTCAAATACAGGTTAAAGTATACCTAATCTAATTTGAATCACGCGCGAAAAAATAAATACACGTCATATATCACTACCCCCCCGCCCTGTGATATTTCGTGATTTTTTCGAAACCCCTCCCCCTCCTTTCCAGCCTCACGTGATTAATGGACGACCCATAAGGGAAAGTGTCGTTTTATTAACAAGAAATGAAGAAAGAAATACTATTACATGAACTGTTGTGATATTTGATACAATATTTTAGTAAAACGTAATTAACTAGGCCTTAATTAGTTTTATTTTAGACGAGCTTTTGCCCGCGACTCCGCCCGCGTGAATGAGTTTTCCCGGGATATAAGTCCCGCTTTATATTTTCCCGGGATAAAAAGTAGCCTATGTGATAATCCAACACTAATTTTACTGGTGGTAGGTCTCTCATTATGTAAGAGGCCATCTGGGTGGGTACCACCGCAATGTCTATTTCTACCGCCAAGCAACAGTGTGCATGCACTGTTGTGTTTCGGTTTGAAGGACATTGTAGCCAGTATAACTACTGGACATAATGAGACTTAACATCTTATGTCTCAGGATGACGAGCGCAGTGGAATGCCACACAGTACTTTGTAAGTCAAGGTGCTGCATGGTGTTACTACTGTTTATGGGTAGTCGTATCGCTTACCATCAGGCGAACGGCATGCTCGTCTCGTCACTCAATGCAATAAAAAAAAAATAAAAAAAAAAAACACACAACACACATGAAAATATAAATAGACTAAAAAGACGGCACATGTTTGCCCTGAGGGTCTAAGATACTACTTGAAGGTGACTCTTAATGGAGAATCACCTAAACACTACACCCCACCGAGACCACATCTAACTATCGCTAAGAAAGTCGATGGTAGATGGAATAAAATAGGGACAAAAAAAATGTGTTAATCCAGGACATAATCTACCCGTGTGCCAAATTTCATCGAAATCGGTTCAGTAGTTTTTGCGTGAAAGAGTAACAAACATCCATACATCAAGCCATCCATACATCCATACTTACAAACTTTCGCGTTTAGAATATTAGTAGGATTATGATGGAAACAATATTATTTGATTCACGCAAATTGCACAGACTGTTAAATTGTTTTTATTAACAGAAGCAGAAAAATTCTTTTATGGCGAAGAAAGCGAGTTTGACTCTAAGCGTCAAAGGCAGATTCGCAAGCTGGAGAAAACTTTGAAGAAGTTGCACAGGGCTATCCAGAAACTAGAAGAACAGGAAGTTGATTTTGATGATGAGGAGGATTCTGTTTATCTGCTGACAGAAAGGTAACATAATGTACTAATGCTAATTATGCATTTTATGAAATCAATAAATTCCTTATTCATAGTCTGTTTGCATAATTGAAACATACATTTAATATTATAATGCACTATTTTTAGATACAAGGAAAGAATGATTCGAGTACATGCAAAATTCTGTCAGTTGACTAATACAAAAATGCCATCAGAGCCCCGGATACATTTAGAAGCACGGCCTGGCCAACCTTCCGGACCAGCTAAACGCTTGGAAAAGATGATTAATAAAAAAGTTCCTATTGGAACACCACTGCCTTTCCCGGACTTTCATGATGTCCTTAAATGCGTCCGGGAAGCAAATGAAGGGGACAAATTGTGTTGGAATGAGGCAGATATAATGGATGAAGGTAGTTTTTGATTTTACTTGACTACTGTTGTTAGAAATGGAATTGTCTATGATAACAAAAACTTAAGGCAAAGGATTATTGTGTCATTCAGTAATTAATAATGGCCAGTAATAATAATGTGCTTATGCATAAGTTGTGAATGTATTGAATTTTTTAAACATCTAATTTTACACAATTACTAGGTGTCCTTTGACTAGGAGTCTTCAAAGTCACAAATGCAAACTCGAAACAGGTTTTCATTTTAAAATGTAATGAGTGATTGGTATATTGTATTCCAGCGCGCGATTTGTTCATGAGGTGTGGTAGAAAGTTGCAAAGACGTAGACAAGAAAACGAATGGAGATTAGCAGCATCCAGGATATCAGCAGAACTCGATCCAGCGGCGGATAATGAAGAGTTAAAGAAAAAATTAGACCAAAATAAAATGGTGGCTGTTAAAAAGGAAACTGAAGTATTCAATAAGTAAGTGTAAAATGTTATTATTTTTATTAGTGTTATGTCATTATATACACATACTTGATCATTATGCATATAAAATTGACGCTCTTTACCCAAAAGTTTTGTAAAAATAAATACAAACAACAAATACACATCATGCTTTGATCCCCGAAGGGGTAGGCAGAGACTATACCGCCCTCACCCCCGCCACTGCAACTCCTGTAAGCTTCTGTCCCATAATGTGATAGGTGGCGAGGCTATTGCCATGCCAAACTCCGAGCCGATACTTTAAATAAAATCCCAAAATCACTTTTACTCGGAATTCGGACCCGGGATCTCAGAGCGGTGTTTTATCGCGCACGCACGACGCATTTCAATTACGCTACCGAGGCCGCACCAAGTAATAATCATTAACTCAATAATATTTAGATTTTTTGTTGCGGCTATCTATTTGCATCTAGATATTTATTTCTTGTCGCTGTGTATAGCTAAAGGCCCTGAAAATAAAAGAAGCCGTCCGTAAAAAAGCGGCGTATAATTTTCATGTATTATAATGTAACTGTCGTAAACGATTATTTTAATATTTTAACTGGCTGAGGCGAATGTTTCATTAGCAAATATTGTTTCAGTATATGATTTAGTTGTCACATGCATAACATTTCTATTTTTGATTTTTCAGATATGCTGATAAACAAAACCAAATGAAGCTCGAAGCTGTGGAAATCGAAGACAAGGAGGCTGAAGAGTCACCAGCTGGAAGCGATGATGATGATGTTCATGAGGAAGATGTTTCTTTGGAGAATGCAGAAAAAAGGAAAGAGAGGCTCAAAAGGTTACTACAAGAAAAGTTTACGAAAGAGAGTGAAAAGAACGAAAATCAGAGTAATCCAAAAGAGGAAACCCAAGTAGTTAAAGACATACAGAATGAAAGTAGTTCAGGTATAAAAATAAAATCAGTAGAAAGCCTCAGTGAAGTTGTTACAATCGACGACAAATCGCAATCATTAAGTGATGATAGTACTAAAATGAACTCAGACATGGATGAGTTACATTTGTTACAGAAATTGTACTCCGAAAGTGAGGCGAATGATTCAACAGTAAATTCCTCAGATTCAGGCAGTTTTATTGCTATATCTGACTCGCTTGATTCAAGCAGTGATAATAAAAAGCAAGCTAATGAAGATGTTATTAGTATTGAAAATTCTAGTTACTCTGAGCCAGAGGCAAGTGAAGTTGAAAATGTATCGAAAACAAATTCAGCAGAATGTCCTGTATTAGAAACTATAGAAGAAACAGATACTTTAGATACTGAATGTATTACCATTGCTGAAAAGAAAATTGATAAAACTAATAATGATGAGTATAATGAGTCCATTGAAAACATTCTACTTGCGTCCTCTGATGAGGAATGTGATGCACCTAAAAAGATAAATGACAATAAAGAAGTCTATGTTGATTTAAATGACGATACAGTTTCAATAAGACAAGATGTCCAGGAACAGAACAGTATCCAGGTTGATACAGATATTTCAAATACTCAAGAAAATTCTCGCAATGTAGAAAAGCAATCCAATGATACATCTACGAAAGCCAATGTTGAACAAACAAAGGGTGATGTAAAAAAAGTTGAAATAAGTCATGAGAAAATAAAATCTAATGAGCCAGTGCTAATTGAAAAGCATATAAATAGTTGCAAGGAAACAAACATTACTTCAACACTCTACAGTAACTCTGTTACTGAAGATATAACGACATCTGCATCTGATAAAATAATAGCAGATGGTAATAAATTAAATACCGAATGTGACTCAGTAGAGGAAATAGTGGATTCCAGTACAGAAGCAATGGAAGTTGTAACAACAACGTCAACTTGTGAGGCTTGATGAATAGGTGTCCAAAAGGTTGTTTTAATCTAAAATGTCCGAATACGAGGATTAATAATATTTAAATACCATATTATTTTAACATATTTTATAAAATTACATCAAGGTAGCTAAGTTGTGCAAAGATGTGTACCGACGCAGTCAGGTTGTCAGACAGTGTGATAATATTTTGCGTTAGACTTTTTCCATCAGAATTGCGCTAAGCGAGACTGGAAAAATTAAGTGATACTATTGGTGGAGACGAACCCTAAGAGTGCATAAAATATTCATAACAATGTAAGCTGTTGTAACATCACGTTAATTTTAAACTGTAAATAACTCACCACAAATTGTTTATGTAAATAATTGTTGCTTAAATAGACTTTAATATTATGTATAAAGCATGTATGGTATAGATCTTCGCAAAACAATGGATCTTGTATTAAATTAGTCTGACAGAGTAAGTTTTTTCTTAATGTAATACATAAAGCCGAACACTATATCTATGAGTATTAAATTTAGTCATTTCTTATTGCGTCATGATACAAAATTAAAAATATAACGTATTATGGAGTCGTCTTAAATTCTGATTTAAGATTATGAATGACTAATCAGACTGATTTATCTTTGAATTAAATCTTTTTACTCATTCAGTTGATGAGTGGAATTTATGAATTCGGCTTTTTATATTAGGCTATATAGTAGTTGCAGATCTGTTTTAATTCTTTGTATTTTTGAGTTAGGAATGGTATATAGACTAATGCAGTATACTCTATTCAAATTAAAGGATATGTCCGCGTTTTGTATGGCTGCTGGGTCTCAAAATCTAACCTGGCTCAAAGTTTATGGATATTAAAGAGGCAAAGATGTGGATATAGGAATCATTGAAAAAATAATTAACTTTTTTAAAAACGTTCATTTAAAGTGAACTGCCTCGGTGGCGTAGTTGTATTACGGTACGACTGCAATTCTGAGGTCTCGGGTTCGATCCCCGGGTCAGGTAAAGTGATACTGGGTTTTTCTACTCAGTATCAGCCCGGAGTCTGGAATTTGTGCCGGATATGGCGATAGGCTCGCCCCCTATCACATCATGGGACGGAATACGGACGGCGAAAAGTGGGTGCACTAGTTGCACCTCTGCCTACCCCTTCGGGAATAACGGGCGTGAGTGCGTGTGTGTGTGTGTTCATTTAAATTGTAGTTTTTAAGCAAAATAAAATTACATAAATCTCAAAATCTGAGGACTTTAAAATTATACGTGTTATTGTAAAGGCGCAGTTTTTCAGAGTACTATTCAAAGATGTATAAAGTATCTTGGTTATAATTTTAAGCCCGTTTCGGTCATGTCCTTTGTAGCGAGGCCAGTATGGTAAGATCGTAGGCACAGGTATAACTAAAATCACACTTCTGGGCGGCTCTGACATCGTACGTTTCGTTGTGCAAAACACAATATTATGTGTCAGACGCGCGCGTCCCTGTTTAAGTACAGCCGAGCTCAATAGTTCAATAATTGTTTTTTATTTTTTCATTATGTTCAAAGTAATTGAACATTTTGGATTACAGGACAAATTCCATGGAATTTATTCGGTAGATATAAATTACTTTCTACAAAATAAATGTGTAAATTGATCGATAAACTAAAAAACCCCATCCAAATCGGATCAGTAGTTTTTGAGAAACTCGTGGCCATACAAACTTACATACATACATACGGATCTAATACAGAACCTCCTTTTTTGAAGTCTGTTAAAAAGGGGCGCCATCTAACATACTATTGTCGACTTGATTCTACCTGCGTGGAGCTCGCAGCTAACTTCACACCCGCCAAGAGTTTTGAATCGAAGTTGTACTTGGCGTCATTTTATACTAATTGTGACAAATCTCGTAAAGTGCACGGCTCTGTTTGAACCCGGCTTCGCTATACATGCGTGGATATAGTATAATTATTTGTAGAATAAACATACATAGCTATTATGTGCATCTAAATCAAGTAAATAATAATAGTTGTGTATAAAAGTTAATTTAATATTATCTTGTTATATTCGGTAATATTGTTATATTTAGTACATGCATACCACCAAAATATGTACTTTTGATGTAATAAATAGAGTATATTTTAAATGAATATGTGGATTTTTATATTGATTCGTTGTTTGAGCCTTGACGTCTGGGTCGATAGTTATGGACAGCGGCATGGAGTGTTATTATCGACCACCGGGTACAATCGGGCCATAACAGGGTAGGAAGGGTACAGTCAGCCACATAAGTAGCTGAACAAATTCTAAACTTCAAATTGCCTCTACACTTTTGGTTTCTTACCAATTTTCGTTTTTTCTTCACAAAAATAAAATAAAAAGGATTTAATTTACTTTACAAAAAGAAAAAATATGTTTTATTTGTACTGAACGCGTATACGCGATTTGAAATTTTGAATTTGTTCAGCTACTTATGTGGCTGACTGTACATCTAACAAAAAGTTCCAAGATATAATATAGAGCGGATATTGGAAAAATTTTCATACAAAAGAATGATGGCAAGTTTCCATACAACGTTTTACCTCATATCGATTTGACGCGTCTTGGAATGAAAAAATGTAAGAACCATAGAATATACTTATCCTGAACCAAATCAAAAAGAATTTTTCTATTAGGAGGCCACAAAAAAATCTTATTCGTTATTTAACATTTTCATACTTAGAGGTTATCTGTCAATGAGATATGACAGCAGATATAGACTGTATTTAATTAATACCATATAATATATCTTAAAAATGAATACTTAACTACTTAATGGTTTTTCTAATCAAAACAATATGTAGGTGAATATTTTATTAAACAATTTTGAAGGTGGGCTACTCTACTCCCACTGCTAGGTCACTGACTTTGAACACTCAAACATACTATGATTCTGTTACTAATTAGAAATTGGATGTTTATTAGAACACAGCTTTAATTGTTACTAAAATAGAATAAGTTTTCATGTGTACCAATTATTTGAATCATGGTTACTTGACATACAAATACTAATAATATTTAATAGCTGTATTCTACAATGTTAAACTACACCCAGACCTTAATTTCTGAAATAGTGATCTACATCACAATAAATCATAAATATCTATGTATGTATTATATTTATTTGTCATGGTCCATCTCAGGTAAAAAAAATGGAATTCCATTGATAGATAGGCTTTCGGTTAAATAAAACAAGCTTTAGATTTATTGTCAATTTATTTATTCCTCATCATTTTCGAAATCTAATGTAGGGTTGAATGCATTCACAAATTAAAAAATGTGTTGCACTTGATCAACAATAAATACATTAATGCTATTTTCTGATTAATATAATTCATCCCATGAACTCCTAAACAAATGGACTCCACAGACACGGGCCAATTGTGGCACATAAAACATATTATTACATAATTTGATGGCTCATAGTTTATCAGTCACACTCTGTAAAGTACCAACAGTTGGGCAGTCAGGAAAAAGACAGTGGTTACCGGTGTTGGCCGCTCTCCTGTAGTTAGGTAATAATATTGTTCTGGACTCCATATTCTGTGATCCTTATGCCCTGGCATCATCAACAACATGAGAGTCCTCACTGGGTTGGTTCTATTTTATTGAACTCCCTGCATTCAGCCCGGAGATATGTTCCTCATCGTCAACATCTTCGTGTTGATCTATTGCTCCATCGCGTAATCTTAATTCGGTAGCCTGAATATTACGGACAGCTTCACTTTTGGTATGCAACCAACAACATGGCATACTTAGTCTGTAGATGTTATCTGTGTGACAGAAATAAGATGTATAATTCTGATACAAAATCCAGTACTAGATAAAGGAAATATTTTAAAACAAACGTCTATAGTAATAAACAAAATTACAGTTATGTAATGTAACCCATTGAACAAAACATACCAGGTTAAATAAAAATGGAAATCCTAAAAGCCCAATAACTACTACACATAATATTATATCATAAAGTAATCTTTTAGACTTTTAAATTAAATGGAACTACACACCTGTTGTGGTTCTTTCTGGCTTTGAATTATCAGAATAATAGTCTGCTGCAAGTCAGTGGGATTATCCTTCAATACTTTATCACTTTGCCGTCGTGCAAGTGAACAGCCACACAAAATACAAACATTAGTATAGCCTAGTTGGCCTGTTCCAGCTTGTGGAGTATTAGTATTTGCTGAAGATTTTGATTTACTGCAGCCATTGCGATTTCCAAACATGTTTCGCAAACACAAACAGTAATAAACAGTATAAACGTCATAATGTTACGCTCGCTGTCATCGGCTGGGTTGCTATTACTTTTTTTATAATTACCTTAGTAGGTTGGGTAATGGAACAATATTTTATGCGAACTTGACACTTAATAGCAAAAAGGCGATTGGTGTTTATTTTATTACATTATTAGTATTTAAAAATAATTATTACATATTATTACCACTTCTTTACTATTAAAATAAAACATAAATATATCTACCGCGTTCAGCCGCTTTTATTCTCAAGTGGCAACATTTTTTTATATCACTACAAATCACAAATAACGTAACCGGAAGTACAAATGATTAACTTTTAATTACAAACATTACTTTGTGGCCTTTAACAGTAAAACTAAAAGTGTGATAAATATTAGCTATTTAAATTATATTTGTTTAACATATCTTAATCTTAGACGCTTACTGAAACAATCAGGTATAAACTTGCCATCATTCTTTTTGAGCCTAATCGTCAGTAGCTCTATCAAGCTTGAAATAGCAAATAACCTATTTAAAATGCATTAGAACATACTTTGACATGATCATCATGCGGAAATTAGTATATTTACTTCCAAAACATTGCTTTCTTTACTTTGCGCATACCGAGACATCATGTCGCATGGATGTGTCAGATAAGACAGACTTATTACCAATTGGTAATAACTTTGGACGAAAAATTTGGGCCTGATGTCCGGTCTATAACTAATTATACCTAATGTTGAATGTCTTTAATTGAGAATGATCCCAATTACTCGTTTTCACAAATCTACGTTTTTATCTATGCTCAAAACGAAAATAACATTGTCCATGACGTACTGGTATAAAAGCCGGCAATCATCTTAAGGACAATACCATATGGCGTTATACTTCAAAACTTGGATTTGCGTTATTCTCATCACGGAGTACTCCTATCTTTGTTCTGTCATTCTCATAATTCATTATATTAGGACATCCACTGTAGGTACCCTTCATATGAAGATGTAACAAAAAAAAAACGTTTCGACCTCCGGAAAAGCGGATCTAATTTATAATACCTTCACGCCGGCCGTAGACCTTTTTATTATGTTAAGACACTTCAATAAATTTAGCAAGGGTGTCTCCTTGTTAAGTCCAAATAATGTTTATTTTAAAACAACCAAGGATTTGTCGTCACAACATTTATTTACATATTTACAAAGGTCCGCTCTTAAGTACATAATATAAATAAACCTTAAATAAGTATATCACGATCTTAAATTTAGTAAAAACTAGTGTTATGTAAAACACACTGGTCCCACAGAGAACGTAAACTGATGTTCTGCGTCCACAAATGAAAGCGGTTGGAAGTCTGTTATGGGCAGTCTGTCGGTGCGCGATGTTTTGATCTCCACTGTTATCTCTCCTGATCCTTCCTGATAAACAAAATTCACTATTTTAGTCACTATTTTCTCTCATTTCTGTTCGGTTTGAAATGCGAGTTGGTACTGATCAAGGGGTCCATTGAACAGAAATAAATAGAGTAGCTGTATAAACACGATAAAAAAATACTAGGGGTTCTATGCTAGTTACCTTAATAGTTTAAAATAGCATGAGTTTTGAGATAGTATGTTTGATATGATTCATGGGGTATCAACTGACTAAAAAAATACAATTTTTTTTAATCGCATTGTAGGTAAAATAATAAAATTAATATATAATTAAAGGAGATGTCCGCTTTTTGTATGGGTGCCGGGCCTCAAAATCTAACCAGGCTCAAAATTTATAGTTAGGTATGGATCTTGGATCATTAAAAAAATATTTTTATACTCCTCAATTTATAACTTACTTTTTTAAAAACGTTCATTTGTAGTTTTTAATCACGATAAAATTACATAAATCTCAAAATCGGAGGACTTTAAAATTGTACGATTTATTACAAAGGCCTAGTTTTTGGGATTACTAACCAAATATATATAAAGTATCTTGGTTAGAATTTTAAGCCCGTTTTTGGACATGTCCTTTTCAATTTAGTTTGCTAACTTTCCAAGTAATGTTATCAAACGTACCTTGCAGCCGTCTTTGACTATTTGTGGTTCTCTGAATTCAGTTGAACTAAAACCAAATATCCTAAGGTTCCTTTCTCGAATTAAATCCGCAGGAATATCGGATCTGAAATATTTAGAAAATTTGTTAAAAATACCCACAATGTGTCAGAATAAAGTTTAAAAGTTAAAACTTAGAATTTTGCAACACATTGTTATAATATACTTATAATAATATATTATGTACCTTTGTGATAATTTTGTGTCGATGCAGGAGTACGTAAAATTTTGCCTGGCGCCGTTTGAAAGTAGTCTTAAAAACCGTAACTGCACGGATCCAGCCGATTCTGCTTCGTAAGTTATCTGAAAATAATTTCTGAACATTTACCATTTGACAATATTTAATGGATCATTTCATGTGGTATTAGAATCTTTAAAAATCCGCCTGTGTGGCGCAGTGAGTGGGTTGACAGACCGGAAGTCCCGTATAGTTCCTAATAAGCACGTTAAAACATAATTATAACTCTGTGAGATCATGAGTCACGAGAGAGGATTATTTATGATCAAAGTTAGTATATTATTTAGAGAATCAAGTAATAAATGTACACTTACACGGAATCCATTGTTCAGCTGTGAGAATCTATGCATAGTGTTATCGTTGTTGTATATCCCGGGCTGTGAAACGTCCGAGTATAAGCAGGTGCTGTAGCTTTTGCAGTACACTCTTATTGGACGTCCGAGGCCGCTTCCTCCGCGTGCATCAATCCAATAATATCCTTTAAAAATTTAAAAATGTAAAAATTAAGTATATAAAATAAGGCAGTAATTTAAATAAATTGTTGGTAGTGGTTTATGAAAGCATATGAAAACTATTTGTAACATTTTTACTGGTGGTAGGTCTCTCATATGTGAGAGTCCGTCTGGGTGGGTACCACCGCAATGTCTATTTCTACCGCCAAGCAGCAGTGTGCATGCACTGTTGTGTTTCGGTTTGAAGGACATTGTAGCCAGTGTAACTACAGGACATAGTGAGACTTAACATCTTATGTCTTAGGATGACGAGCGCAGTGGAATGGCACACAGTACATTGTAACTCAAGGTGCTGGATGGTGTGGCTACTGTTTATGGGTGGTCGTATCGCTTATCATCAGGCGAACGGCATGCTCGTCTCGTCAATCAATGCCATAAAAAAAAAATTGGGACCTTCCTTATCATTACATTTTTTATCCTCATTACTGTTTATGCTGAACCTAATTAACACGAGGAAAGAAGTGACAAAACATCGATTAGTTAAAACTGGTTAATGTTTATTAGTAGGACCATGACCATTTTTTAAAGCATTTGGGCCCATTTTGTGTCATTATGGCGGGGATTACCTTGTATATACGGTCGCTATCCAGGCGGATACAAATATTCTACCACGAGCAATAAAATGTGTTTATTTATTAAAATAATTTTGTTAATTCTTACCGTCTGTACTATTGGGGTGTGAAGTACGCAAGTCCCGGCATGATAACGCTGGATTATTCCGACTGCCGCGCGGTCGCTTGGCTGCTTCTAATGCACTGCGTGCAGTTAACACTCCTGCCATGATTTCTTTTATCCAACCTGCCTCGTCGTCTAAACGATTAATCGGGATGTATTAGAGTTTGGATAAAAACGTGATTTCCGAAATTATTGATACGATTCTGTTTTTTGTAACCAATAAAGAAGTATCTAAATTTTATTTGTATGATCTAGTTCTGTTTTTATTTAATGGGGTAGGGAAAATTACGCGGATGTACCAGGGACCAAAACATAGTTTAAGTTCTTTAAAAAATATGTCATTTTTGTGAATCTTGTATAACCTTCATCAAAGTTGTCTTCAGTGGCAGATTCCATAGAGGATGCCACGTCTATGCTGCGACGTCGTCTGTACGAAGCGTACAGTTCTTGTGGTATTTGCGGTGGGGGTGCAGGAGGTCCCGGTGGCCCTGGAGCCCCTGGTGGTCCTGGCTGGCCTGGTCTACCTTCGGGTCCTGGGTCCCCCTTACTACCTGGCGGTCCTTCTGGGCCAGACAGACCGATTGGTCCTGGGTCTCCTTTAGGGCCTGGTGCCCCTGCGGGTCCCTAAAATATAATATAGACAGTAGATAAAAATAAATATGAAGAAAATATTGACTATGTATAAAACCTGTAACATTTTATTTTATTTTTTCTATTATATTTACTATAATACTAACCAAATCGCCTTTAGGGCCCATAAGTCCTGCCGGCCCTGGTGGACCTGGTTTACCCACTTCACCCTGGTCACCCTTTATTCCCATTGGTCCTGTATCGCCAATGTGCCCTTTAGGTCCTCTGTTGCCCTTTTCGCCTCTTATGCCTTGAGCGCCAATAGGGCCAGCCTTGCCTGGAGGTCCTGCTGGTCCCATTACTCCTGGGGCTCCCGTTTCACCCTAGAAGTTGCCGTAAAATTAATATAAAATGATAGCACAACTCTTACGTTCCATTGTAAAACTATTATCTACAAAGCTCTTAATTTATGTATTTTGTTTTATAATTAAAATAGTAGGCATTAATCAACAATGCAATAATTGTTTATCATTATTATATTTACGTACACTGGCTCCTGGTAGTCCTCGTATTCCACGCTGGCCTTCAGGACCCGGTTGCCCAGCGGGGCCAGTAGGGCCGGTTTCACCTGGCGCTCCCTTTGGACCCATGTCACCTTTTTCTCCTGGTAGGCCAGGGCTACCTTGAAGGCCAGCAGGACCTTCTGTGCCCTACAAATAATTTAATTTATTAAAAAAAAGTTCTTTAATAATATCCAAAAGTTCTAAAAATTTGATTTAGAAAGTATTCTGTAATAATTTATGTAGTTATTTTTAACTATGTTATATGATATTCTATGGCTCCCATCCCCAAATTTCAAAAACTAAGCTTTGAAGTTAGAAAAGCAAGGACAATTCAGTTTAAAACGGGACGCATTAAAAGGGCAGCAACAGTTAAATTACTATGTATATATTGAAAATAGATTAAATTATATATAATTTTAAAAGTCATGACCTTATTAGTGCGCTTTAAAAAGCCGAAGCCGAAGTCTACTTAAAGCAGGACAACCATTACTACACAAATCAGGAGTTGTCCTGGGAAAGCAGGACGGTTGGCTACTCAATGATATTCCATAAGATTAGACTTACTGGACTGCCCGGCATGCCAGATTCGCCTGGTTTTCCGGGTAGACCGACAGGCCCTGGTGGCCCTGGTTGTCCTGTACTTCCTTCGGGACCGTCTACTCCAGGCTCGCCTTTAATTCCTTGAGGTCCAGGTTCACCTCGTTCCCCTGGCAAACCTGCAGGACCAGCTTCCCCTTTGGGACCTTCAGGTCCAGGGAGACCTTTTGGCCCTGGTTCTCCTTGTAATCCAGGGGCTCCATCATCGCCTTTTGGACCGGTGGGTCCTCTAGGTCCCTGCATGGATGGAAAATGTTTCAGTTAATGAGTATTTAAAGATTTTTCTTTATAAAAATAATATAGAGGGTTCAAGTTTAAAAACATACAATTTTTCCTTCGGGCCCCTGTTGCCCTGGCAATCCTGGTATTCCAGGGCTGCCGATATCACCATGTTGTCCTTCTGCTCCTCTGGGACCCGGTTCTCCTTGAACGCCTTTGGCTCCTCGATGGCCCGGCAAACCTGGTGGACCAGCTGGTCCGACTGGTCCTAAAACAGAATCAAAATTAGTTTTAGCACTATAATAAGCATAAATGCGTTTCAATAATATTGAACTTGTCATTACAGTATACAAAAGAAAAGGAACGAAACTTCTTCCTAATTTTGTCCTAAGTTAAAATTCTCTTATCTGTCTTATTCATTTATGTAAATAAAAAAGTATAGTACCGATTGGTCCTGTGTCTCCCGTATCTCCTTTCAATCCTTGTTGCCCCTTCATCCCCTGTGCTCCAGCGGGTCCTATTGGTCCCGGTGGGCCACGAACTCCATCTGTGCCTGGAGGTCCAGGGGAACCACTATCGCCGGGAGGGCCTTTTTCTCCAGGTAAACCAACAGGGCCAATTTCGCCTCGCAGCCCTTGAACACCTAGTGCGCCAGGTGGTCCCTAATGTCAATGTCCATAGTTGTATGAAATAGTTCATACATTATTTTTATATTTCAAGTTGACTATAATAATGTATATAGCACTTACGGGTACTCCCGACGCTCCTTTAAAACCTTTTTCACCAGGCGGTCCAGCTTCTCCTTTGTCACCATCTTCTCCAGGTGGACCAACTGGTCCAGGCGCGCCAGGTAAGCCTCGAGGTCCGGTTAAGCCATCACGTCCAATGGGACCTTGTTAAATAAAATATTTGATTACTGTTATTACATATAAATGCTTTCCAAACATTCTCTCTATAAACTTGGAAGTTACACACAGTTTACTCGGCTGCGAATGGATAATTCGCTCAAGCGGTCTTTGTATGCGACGAATAAGAGAACTCGAAGCGGCGCGGCGAAGCGAATTAAGAGCTTTGACTGCAAAGTAGAAATGGCTGCTGATTACAGCACGTTTTGCATGGTTTTCTTACACTGGGCTGTGTTTAATAACAATTAATTATTAATACTGTTCCTAGTATTTAAATTATATTATTTTGATAGTCAAGGTTAGAGTAACATTGACTTTGCTTAGTTCATCCCGAACTCCAAGACAAGATTATATTTCGTACTTACCCACTGCACCAGGTTCTCCAATTTCTCCCTTTTGACCACCGGGACCTGGAGGTCCTGGCGGGCCCTCGCGGCCTTGAAGTCCTTGCGGTCCTTCGCGACCAGGATCCCCTGGCTCTCCTTTATCACCTCTTAGACCAGGGGGACCCGTTGGACCCATATCACCTTTACTTCCCGGAGTTCCCTATAATTAGAAATAACCCATTGATGTTGAAATTAAACTATTATAACGGATTTTATCGCGGTTTTTTATTTATTTTTTTCCCGACGTTTCGAAGGCTTTGCACCACTTCGTGGTCACGGGGCGGGCACGTAAAAAGCCGCGATAAAATCCGTTATAATAGTTTAATTTCAATGTCTAACATTCGCGTAAACATAAGGAATCATTATGCAACCCATTGATGTATTAAAACAATACATCAATGAAATAACCTTAGAATTTTATGAATTACTGAGTTAATATTACAATAGTAGGTATTTAACATACTGCAGCTCCCGGTAAACCTGGTTCTCCATGATGGCCTTGCGGTCCAGATGATCCAACGGGCCCCGGTTTGCCTTCCGGCCCTGGGGGGCCTGGTGGCCCTTCTTTTCCAACTTCACCTGGAGCACCTATATCGCCTGGTGTTCCTGGTATACCCGAAGCACCTGGTGGTCCAGGTGGCCCAGGTTCACCATTTGGTCCTTGTGGTCCCACAGCGCCTACAGGACCAATTGGCCCAATAGCTCCTTGTTCGCCCTATAATAAATATAAATATATTCAGGACGTATTCCACGAAGTAAAGACTATAGCTACAAGCGTAAGTTGTGTGTTGTGGTAAGTAAGCTTTATACTAATATTATGTATTCCACTGGTTCGAACCACTCCAGCACGATCACGATTATGTGCGTGGGACGGCCATTCTTTTCCCCTAATTATAGTCTAAACTTTATTTAAGTATCAAACATTTTAATATTATGCCCATTTGAACTTAGGTAAAGAAAATTATAAATATTACATTTTGTAAAATGTATTTACGTTGCAAATATTACCGTTGGGCCACGTTCTCCTACAGGTCCGGGTAAACCGGGTTTTCCATCTGCACCAGGAGGTCCAATAGCCCCTGGATATCCCCGAACTCCTTCAACTCCTTGAGGACCCCTTTCGCCTATAGACCCTGGTGGACCTGGTTGTCCTGTGTCACCTTTAGGTCCTGGTGCTCCATCTGAACCACGCCGACCGCGGGGTCCTCGGTAACCCTAAAATTTAAATAATATTCATTATATCTACACCGGCATACCAATTAAAACTCGCGGTGGCTTTCTTCGGGGCATAGTTTGATAAAAGACACAAATTAATAACTATCAGACTTTTTAGCTTACCCGTGGTCCCATTTCGCCACGGTCTCCCGGCGTCCCAACAAGGCCCTAAAACGTCAAATATTATAGATAAGAAACATTAACAATAACAACAACAGCTTATTTCAAACACACGTTCTACTCTATACATACCATGATTCCCTTGTTCCCCCGTCGCCCTCGTCTACCCGAAGCACCTTTGTCTCCCTTTTCACCCTGAGTTCCAGGATAGCCTTGAAGTCCTGGTGGCCCGGTAGCTCCTTTTTCGCCCGAGGGACCGGAAGTTCCAGTTTCGCCTCGGGGACCTTCAGTACCCTTATAAAAAATAAGTCGTTAAATAAAGGGATCTAAGTCAGTGCAAATAAATTGACTTTTCAAAAGGTGTGATTCAAAGCGTAATAATAGTTTGATTTCTTTGTGGACAATATTTTTGAATTTGTAAGTTAATGTTTTATTCCTATGTATCACCATTCATCATCAGTCACATGAAGTTCACTGCTGAACATAGGCCTCCCTTAAATGTTCCTATATATAAAGCAAACAAAGGACATGTCCAAAAATGGGCTTAAAATTCTAACCATAATACTTTATAATATATATTTTGATAGTATTCCCAGATACTAGGCCTTTGTAATAAATCGTATAGTTTTAAAGTTCTCCGATTTTGAGATTTATGTAATTTTATTTTGCTAACCAACTACACCTGAAATGATCGTTTTTTTAAAAGTTAGTTATAAATGGAGGGCTCTAAATTTTTTTTTAATAGTTCCAATAACCATATTTTTGCCCCTTTAATACCCAAGTAATTTGAGCCTGGTTAGGTTTTGAGGCCCAGCACCCATACAAAAAGCGGATATCTCCTTTGCAATATAGCGTCTAAAAACACGAGTTTTTAATAAGTAACCTTTTGTCCTTCAGGCCCTTCATTTCCTGAAGGACCTGGTTCTCCCGGCAATCCTCGTTCTCCTTTTGGCCCCATTTCACCCTTTTCTCCTTCAATACCTAAAACATATTACATTATGAGGAAATAATTCTCTGATTTAATGGCATTATAAGGTTAGCACATGGCACTACTCTGAAGTGGTACCGTGTGCTAACCTAATATAAATCCATATATATCCGAATATAAATATCCAGTATATCTGAATATAAATCCATGATCGTGATGGACTTGACTTTGATATTATGAACATGCACCCAAGTAAAAAGTAAATAACGGCTCATATTTTTTTCTTACCTCTTATGCCTTTGTCTCCTTTGTCACCAGGAAGTCCTCGTGGTCCTTCGTCGCCTTTTAAACCTCTCACACCAGGAAAACCTAACATACCCTAAAATGAAAATAAAGTTATTGTCATCGATTATACACTAACCAATTAAAATTTGGAAATGTTCCATTTAATTTACCTGCGGTCCCTGTGGTCCTACATCACCTGGAGATCCTTGTTGTCCAGGGTTACCTGGGGTACCCGGCACTCCCTCGGGTCCTGGCAACCCTGAAATCCCTGGCTTTCCTTGAGGACCCTGTTTAGTAACCAAGTCTGTGTTAAGTTAGTCGCCTCGGATACCAATCAAATATAGGACATCATGTTTAAAACTGGGTTTATTACGGTATTTAAACTATATATCAACTCAGTACTGTATAAGTTGTTCCGTCGCTGGGCAAGGGCTTCCTATAGGATTGAGACGACTCAATTTTCTCCACTATACAGGCATAGTGAGTTGGAGTTTATAGAATTCTTAGACATGCAAGATAAGGGTTTCTCCGTTATAGTACATAAAGTGATAATCAACAATGTATGGACCCGTAAATTTGAAAAATCATACGTGAGTGTTTTCAGTTATGACTAAATAAATTTTGCTTTGATAGAACACTCCCTGACAGCTATTTACATATCGACAGGACTAGATTATAATTAGACAATGAGTAACGTTGTCGTGTTAGGATTGTATCGTAATTTGTAAACTACATTTACCATATGTACACATTTTAAAGGAGGCGGACTACCTGTATTCCCGGGGCACCAATGGGTCCCTGGGGTCCCGGAGCGCCTGTCGGTCCCATTGTGCCAGGTTGACCTTGTGGGCCGGTCGGGCCGGGCTGGCCAGTTGCTCCTTTTATTCCTTGTGGACCTTCAGTGCCCGGTATTCCTGGGTATCCAATTAATCCCGGGAATCCTCTAGGTCCCATAAAACCTCTGGGGCCCTGTTAAACCGTGTTAATGTGAGTTCACTAATACTGATTGAAAGATTAAAATAAGATAATAATTATTATATACGCCTTTTTGCAGGTTGGCAAAGGTGTTACTAGGGCAACCTCAGTTTTCCGTTAAGCAAGCTTATTTGGTTACTCAGGGCTATTTTATTTACCAGTTCTCCAGGGTGTCCAGATGAGCCCGTGGGTCCGTCGTCTCCTGGAGGTCCATCTTGTCCAGGGGCACCGGGTTCCCCTTGTAATCCTGGAATACCTCTTTCCCCCTTGTCTCCAGGCATCCCTGGTACGCCCGGATAACCCTGTTCTCCTTTAGGACCAGATACGCCAGTAGAACCTCTTTCACCATCTCTGCCCGCGTGTCCTCGTCGTCCAACCCGACCTTGAAGTCCTTGATGACCTCTTGCCCCTGGCGGACCCTATAAAATGTCAATTTGTTACAACGTATCCTTCCTATGTATTTTTTTGTCAAAACAGAAATTTCAGAAACATACTGGTTCTCCTTGCTCCCCTTGTTCGCCTTTAGGACCTTCTGCACCTGTTTCTCCTTCAGGTCCTGGAGGACCCGTTAATCCCATTGGTCCTTCAGCGCCGCGCATAGCATTCTGATAAAATAATGTTCATTATAAATATTTAAATTCATGGCGTCTGCATTTGTTGAGCAAATTTAATAAAACTAACCATATGTTGTGATAACATTTGACGTAGCGCTTCGGATTGTGCATCAGGCCCTTTGTCATTTCCTGATTGTTGCAACTGAAAAGATAAGATGCGTAAATAAGTACGTCATGTTTTATTAAATATATGAAATATGCCCAAAATATAATGTATTATATTTTCTACAATGCCAAGATTTTAACTTCTTTATTCTTACAGGCACGACGAAGACATGTCCTGGTGGCCCCGGAAATCCTTGTTGACCCTCTGATCCGGATTTTCCGGGTTCTCCTTTGGGTCCTCGGGGACCTTGTGGGCCGGGTGGACCAGGGTACCCTCGAGGGCCCAAATACGTACTTGAAGTCCCGTAGTCGTAATAAGTCTCTGACGAATCGTATGAAGATGAGTTGCCCTTAAATATGAAGGAAAAATTAATAATGTATTACATTTACCTGACGTTTTTGTATAAAAAAATAGTACAAGAAAGGACAAGTCCAAAAACGGGCCTAAAATTCTAACCAAGATACTTTATATAATATATATTTGGCTAGTACTCTCAATAAGCCTATGCAGTAAATCGGATAATTGTAAAGTCCTCCGATTTTCAGATATATTTATTTTTATTTTGCTTAAAAACTACACTTAAAATGAACGTTTGTAAAAAGTTGGTTATAAATAGAGGGGCCTAAAATTTTTTTTTTTAATGGATCCAAGTTCCCTATTTTTGCCCCTTTTATATTCATAAAGTTTAAGCTTGGTTACATTTTGAGGCCCAGCACCCACATAAAAAGTGGACATCTCCTTTAAGTATAAAGGTATATATCTATATATCTCTTCGTAATTTAATTCCACAAAATATAATCTAATCTAATTCGTTCACAACAGTAATTTTGGATAAATTATATTCCAAAATAATGAAGGAATTTGCAATCACTGTAGTCGATTATCTACACACAATTAAGAGTAAGTTTTATCAACGTCAGCCACGAACGTAATACTTTTTTATGATAGTCGTGGAGAGACAAAAATGCTTTCCATGCGTAACATGTTGAACAGGTTCCATACAATGAGGTTTATCTCACCTCCCCTACGTCGGGCGGATGCGTGAGCCAATCTGTATCCTCCGTGGTCGTGATCGGGGTGTACGACGCCTCCGTGGTAACGAGCTCCACTTCCGGATCAACATCCTCCCGTGTTACGCGCGCTACGTCCTTTCACGAAAAAATACTTTAATAAAATGATTAAAGGGTCAGGGTTTTGAATAAAAAAAACGTTTAATACAATTAACTGTTGTTTCACGGTCCCTTTATTTATACGTAAACGACTGTTTAACAGTATACTTATACATACCTACTATTGTTATAAATTCTATAATATTGCTGTCTAATTATATTACACAAAAGAGTTCTTCAATGTCGTGAGACTGGAGGTATACAGAGCGAAAAAAAAAATTAATATTTACCCTGGGTGTAGTTGATTCATGTAATCCAGGTGATGATAATCCAATAGAACTCGTGGCAGTGTAATCTGGGGCACCAGTAAAAACGGTTAGATATTCTTGATCATCTGTAAATCTTCCGAAAATGCCGTTTTCATCTAAAAGAACAACTTTGTAACAAAAATAATGCGAAAAAAGATTAACCAACGTATAATTATCATTCACTGAATAAATAATTCATTTATTTTGTTAAGTACTACAGTTAAAATTTGTCATACTTACCAGAATCAGTCAAAGGTATATGTTGCTCAGTAACTGCGTTATAAGAGTCTGTTACTTGCCAAGTCGCTCTGACGGTTGTGAGGTCTCTACCAGCCATAGCCCAAAGATTATTGTCAGTTTGATTCAGCATTGGAAATCTGTTTCTGCCAATATCATACTGTTGTGGATCACCTGCGGTGTGGTCAAGGTCTTCTGGCGTTGTTCTATCGTAAGCTATAGGTCTAAAAACTAATTCCCTTTCTGTTGTAAATATATTGTTACTGGGTGCTTGATGTATGACGCCAAAACCTGATCCACAGTCGGGGGCGATGTTACTACACATCTCATACGCAACATCTGGTTTATTTGCAAATTGCAGAAATTCTATGTCGCCCTGAAAATGTAATGATATAATTGTACTTCTGTGTATTCTAAAAAGTTATTTTCCATTGCTTTGTTTTACACTATAAAATTATTTCTACCAGTTAGCTTTGATTAGCTATACAATAATTTTTAGTTAAATTGGTAATTAAAACGGATACCGCTCTTCATGGTTACACATTATTTGTTTTGTTAATAATTTTAGAAAACGAAATTGATGTTTATTAACGTATTCTTGTGAAGTTTTCCAGTTAAATTCAGCGGCTCATATAACCCAAATGTCAGTTTGTAATGTAGTTTTAATCTGTGATTTTGTGAAGATTTAAACCTTCTAAACTTAAATGTTTTCATTTAATAAGACTTAAATAAGTATGTAGGTAAAGTTTTGGTAGTTAGTACGATCATGAATGATTTATTGATCGTATTAAATTCATATTGTTTTTGTAATTATATACTTAATCAAGAATTTACTTATATTATGTCTGGGAATAGTTACACGTTATGAAATTGATTCTTAAGTATAAGTAGAGAAATTTAATCCATGAAATATTATAATTTAATAGGAATTATATTTACGACTTACTTCGTAATACTGGTCGGGTGTGGCTTGAAGTCCAACGACTATGGGTCCGGCAAGATTGAAAGTGCTACCCGGTTTTCGGTCTAACGGCATTGTTTCTTTTATTTCACAATCAACGAGAAGAGTTACAGAGTCGCCTTTAATACTAAGTGCTATACGATGCCACCTGCATACAAACATTTATTGGTGAGGTTGCGATTGTTTATACAATAAAAATAAAAACTTTATTTACCACGTAGGCGAACGTAGTTGCACTTATGATATGTCAAGATACATTATATTCATTATAATAATAATTATTAATACAAAACGTCACATATAACCACGGACATTTTAATTGGGAGTAAAATTAATGAAAAATAAACAAAAACGCCCAGCTCGGACTGGCAGGAATAGAGAAATAAAAAAAGAGATTTAATAATTTTTATTAATAAATAATTGGAGGAACGCGTCGCGATCCTTACCGGTGAGGACATTGCAGGCCCTAGGCCTAGCTAACCTACCAACCTTTCACTAGCTACCTAAGCGATGACAACCCGAAGAAGAAAGGCAGATAGAAACTTACTTTTTGTCATTAATAGTTCATTGAAATAAATTATAATAGGTACCCCAAAAAGCAAAGATCATCGTGATATATTTCAAGACTCTTTCAATATTTGTTACAGACCTGTGGTAACTCTACAAATACTTTAATACTTAGATTATCGGGGCTATTATTTTAGCGTAAAGAAAAACATCTTAATCTTTTCTTACCTTCCATCAGCAATATTGACATGGTATGTTAAGAGTTCGTGGTCAGCTGGCTCCCCGCGCGTGTCCTCATAGTACAACTCTATCAGATCACCCACCACCAATTGTAGTTGTTCGTCACCGGCATCGGAGTATAATACGAAAACGGGATTTTGTTCTGTGCCTGGTGATATAAAAATCGTGATAAATGCAGAATATGTCATAGTCAGTTGCCAGTTTAATTTACACCATACATTTTGTATACACGTTATAATATAAGTTACGTTTCGTGGGATTATGGGATAACCGAAGATCCAGAAATTTTTATTTTAATACAAATACTAAAATTGGTGTTTATCAAAAATGTATCATAGATGTATAACATGTATTTTGCATATTAAATTAAAATAAAGAACTTATATTATACTATATCTTAAAAGAACCATCAAATGACTTACCTATGGGCATTCGAACCACAGCTAAGATAGAGAAGTCTTCAGGGAAAGTATTGTAGAACATTCCAGCAGCAAGTTGATGTAAAGAGGCATTTTCGTTGAGGGTGAAGGCAGAATAGTCCAGTTGTTGTGTCGCCGCCGATTGACAGCGGCCGAGGCTTCGCGTCACTCCCTCTGAGAGGTCGCCTTCCCTCACCACGGACAGAAAGTCGAAGAACTCTATCTCATCTAAAAAAGGGGAAATCGGTCAAGGATTTTTGCAATAGGGTCGAGCTAAATCCAGGGTATATAAGAAAATTTTTGGTATATTATTATTTATTTATTTACTAGAGATACCATTAGATAACACATACAGTACATTTTTTTATAAAAGCCGTTCAGTATAAGAGATATGTTTAGCTTTTGAAGGTATCTACAACTTACAATTATCCTGAGAAATTAGTAGAGTGACTATTTGTCTAAAGACCAGAAAGTATAAAGTGACTCTACAATACTTTAAATATAGAAGTTGTAAGGGAGCGTGAAATGTTCCAGGATATAATGACCAGAGAAAGGTGATAATGACTTATATTTAACCCCCGAAGTAAAAAGAGGGGTGTTATAAGTTTGTTATTTTATTTCTCATCCTCTGTTTATTTTAATCTGCATTAGAGTCTAAGGAAAGGAGGTAATTTTATTATTTAACCACAAACTTGAAATTATCATTCATAAAAAACACATGAGAGATGAAATTTTATATATAATATCTATATGAGATGAAGTTGTATAGATTCCATGCACGCAAATAACTCGTAATAGGGTAAGTTTCAAATTCTTGAGATAGTTGTGCAATTTATAATTTAAATTGGACGCGTGTGTATTTATTTTTGGTGTCATCGAACTAAGACTAAAGGCATTATAGATTTTCGTGCAATGTCTTATTAAGGTTATTTTAATACGCCCATTATTTATTTTAAATCATAGTTTTTTTCATTTATGGACGGTGCGTTTTTTGGTATAGATACCTATATAGACGTTTTAAAGATCTAATATTTTTTAAATCTATTTAATTATTTTATAGTGAAGAATTTAGAAGTGTTAGGTATTTATCTATCATTTTAATTCGAATTTTTGTTTTCAATAACATAATATATATTCAAAATCATACACACACACACACACTCACGCCTGTTTTTTGTCTCCGAAGGGGTAGGCAGAGGCGCAACTAGTGTACCCACTTTTCGCCGTTCGTATTCCGTCGCATGATGTGATGCGAGCCTATCGCCATATCGGGCACAAATTCCAGACTCCGGGCTGACACTGAATAGAAAAACCCAATATCACTTTGCCCGACCCGGGGATCGAACCCGAGAGCATTGCAGTCTACGCCACCGAGGCAGTCCAATTCAAAATTATCATTATTAATTTAAGTATATACTATTACAATAATTGCAAATCTCTCAAGCCAATATTGAAGGTTGCAGAGTTTAACACAAATATTATGTACGATCATGCTCAAATTGAAAATGAAATAAATAACATTATTTACTTACCCTCTCCGTTTGCCGTGCAGAGTGCGCAAAACAATAAAAGGAATAGTCCTTTCGTCTGAGCCATTTCGGCCCAAATAAATATGTTAGATGGCTTATATTTACATTCGGTCCCATCCCGCTTGGCGCGTTAGGGGCGCGAAGGGTTGTGAGCGTGCGACAGTCTCACGCCGCCCTCGGGGCTCCTGTGGGACATGTCGACAGCGCTGGCGGCCCGATACTGACCACCGTGCTCCCGGCCTCAGCACATCACTTCGGACCACCATATTTATTGCATCTGTGTCACGCCAATTAAGATCAATGAATAGTCAGGGCTTGAAATACTCAATCACTAATGTTTGATTTAGTTAAGAAAAAAACAATATGTAACATTGCTAAAATTTTTCAATTTTTATAAACTGGACTCTCGTATGCCCGGCCGTCTGGGTAGGTACCACCGCAATGTCGATTTTTATCGTCGCGCAGCACTGTGCATGCACTGTTGTGTTCCGGTTTGGAGGGCATTGTAGCCAATGTAATTACTGGGCATCATGAGACTGATCATCTTATATCTCAGAATGGCGAACGCAGTGGAATACCATGCAGTACTTTGTAATTCAGAGTTTTCTGCAACGTTGCTACTGTTTATGAGTGGTCGCATCGCTTACCATCAAGCGAGCGGCATGCCAGCCCCTTCATTCAATTCCAAAAAATAATAATTACGTATCAGTATGCGGACAATAAAATTGGAACATATTTATATTTTATCAGAATAAATACACGAAGCTTAGGTAATTTTTACGGCTTCAATACCTTATTGCCCTCGATTTTCAAAATAATATGTGATGGTAATAGAGAGATGTAATTTTTCTAATTTGAAAAATGGTTTATGACTTCTGTCTTTGTCATTTTGACGTCGCAGACATAATGTATAATTCAGTATTTTGCAAACAGCGCCTCGTAGGTAACAGGCATCTGAGTTTACGAATTATGCATAATCATGGAACTCCATTGAGTTTTATTAAAATACGCTTAAAATTACAATAGTGTTTACTATTCCAACGCATTTTTATAAAATTCTGCGAGTTTCAAATCATTGGTACATAAAGTCTGAAAAAGCGTTACATAAATACTTAAAACGTCACGTTACGTTACATTACCTTTAAATCACGATTTTAAGGTAATTTATTACTCTTACTTAGTCATTCGGCATAAAGCTTACAATTGGACAGCTCCGATGCAGCATATCAGAGTGTATGGTCTTACAGCCCTTGCGAAAGTATTTGTCCCGTGTATGTATGGCGGCGCGGCGGCGGGGCGGCGGATGTCATTTCTGAACATCTTTGGCTTCATAAATCACTTTGCTATGGGAATTCTTTCTTTATTTTTTTATTATGTAAAGTAATCATATATCTAAAACTCTAAATAACAATTCTACTAGAATATTTGAATAGAAAATAAATTCAAAATTATAAATGGATTCTCCATATAAGGAGATAAAATTTAAAATATTATCAGTTATAAAATAATTCCGAAACCAGAATTCTATCAAATATACAGAATGTATTGAAGAGTTAGGACTCTTACATGTAGGCCTGTAACATGCTATGCTACCTTGGTGTCGGCGAAAGGATTGTTAATATTTTTTTTAACGGGGTTCTTAAGTTGTTGAAGTGTAGAATGCAGGCGGAAATGTCATTAAACTTATTTTTTCGTGGAATACGAGATTATTAATACCATTCAGTCCCTGGGGAAAGTCTAATGGTTATGTAGGGGCTCACCGGTCTCACGGCCCAACAGTAGATCTTTCGGGAATGTTGAGATCCGATCGCAACCCCTGATGGCCCCTATTAGTTGGCCTCTTACGACAGGCAGAGTTTACCGAGATGGAGTTCTACAAACGCCCCCATCCACAGGGCGAAAATGTCATTAACTTGGGAGATTTTGTGCATCGAATATCAGAAACCTGGACATGTTCGCGAGGTCTGATATATCTATTCACCAGTTTTCATTCGCAAGAAAAACTGACTTGATAATTATTGCTATGACTATGATATTATATTGACTAAGTACCTATACAACTACACGTAGTCATCATCATGTAACACATCTTCTCTACCTATAATTTTATAGATATGGATAAATTTTGCTAAAGTACTTATAAAAACATTGAAAAAATTATAGATACTGCCGGGTCGCGACGTCTACTGACGTCGTCGATCAAACCAAATTACATCTCGAGATTGAAGCAACGCGAGAATTCAAATATTACAGACTTATTATAAAGTTTTATTCCGTTGGTGTCTAGTCATTTGTAATATTTTCTGTCGTACCGAGAGTAAATTATACTTACTTTGGTATTTGTAATATGGATACAGAATTATTTAAATAATTTATACGTATTTTTCTGCAACCACATTGTACCTACCTACTCATTCTGTGCTGCAATGCAATTAGACTAAATTATGCTCTGTGAGTTCATCACAATTTAAAGTTTTCAGTTGATATAATGTCTTTTGATTTAGTTTTTTTTAAATGCTTGTGAATACATATAATTATAAATTTACTATATTAAATAGTTATACCTACATTGCACATTTGGTTTTTGGTTATTCATTTAATTGATAAGTCTATTTGCCTCTTTTCAAATAAGCTGTGATCATAAGTGCCCAAGTAATTTGTAATGTGCAGCTGTGACCTAAATACTGAGTTGTTAATTCTACGATTTATGACTATGACATGTACAATAGTTCCGTATGGCCAATAGCACTGCTTATTCAACTTCTCAAAATATAGCGACCTTAATAAAGATATTTTTATGATTTATTTATTGTATACAATGTAATTAGGAAAGGATTACGGCCAACAGACCTTCAACGTTAGGGTAGTTTCTTGTGTTTGATTTTGTCCATGATTTTACATGTAACAGAAAATAAAGCGAAAAATAAATTCTTCTGTGAAATGAGTATCAAAATTGGTTGAAAAATAAAGCAGTTATTCATATTTGAAATAGTGTTGTGAGCAAAAGTGGGGGCGTGGCGGGGATATCGCGCTATTTCTATCGAACCCACACAGCTGTATGGCCGGTGTCACTCGGTGACGTCACAGTCTGGCATTACTGTTATTTGGCAGTTACACCTTCCACCAAATTTCAAAGCTTTATAAGTTAGTAAATATTGCGCAAATTTCGAAAATCATTTTCTGTTAGTATTTGGATAGCATACATTTTTGATAAATGTTAGTATTTAAAAAAAGTAATCAACTACCCTGTTGTAACTTGTAAGGGCTGTACAACACTGACTGAATGTTCTTTTCCTCTTTCGCACGTAGTTTTATCCACGTTGCAAATGCATCGGTTCTACCAGGTTTGAAAAATTCACACTCTATGCTTCTAAATAAATGGTAATAAAATGAGTACTATCTACGTTAGCTGTTTAATACGATAACTGTAAAAAAAACTTGAAACTTATGAAATTGGCCCTTAATCTCCATTAATTTAGCTAAGATCAGCAAAGCATCTAAGATTCTTCTGCCATTGTGAGTGGTCACGGGTGGTGGTGATCAATGAGCTGACCCACTTCTCCGTGGTTTCGCCGAATACTTAGCGACATTTTGTGGCTATTTGGCACGCCTCCAAATTCGAAATCTCAATGGAATGACAGAGCTATCCACATTTACTTTAGTACTTGCCTTGCCGAAATATACACTAAGTGTATGTTCTAAACATTATATCATGATTTTGAGACCAAAAGAACTGAAATAGTTTAGTGGTGATGGTAATTTCACAAATCAAGATACCAGTTTCAGTTCTTCAATCTTAGGACTACAATCTGTGTATGATATATATTCGTACTAGACCGCAAAAAACGTATTGTTATGATTTTATCAACAGTTTTTTATGGATTAAAGTTTTAGCATTACCTATAAAGTTTAATCAATTTTCTAACTCAAAGAAATACTATGATTTACTTTAATTCAATGTTTAACAAATATATGTACCTACTAATATTGAGCAATAGGTATAATATTGATTAAATTATCTGTCTGGGCTCTGAATTTATTAGAACACATTCCCAAAAGGCTTCATTTGATACAACCTGTGTAACATATAAATTAACTAAATAGTTTCAGATACAAAGTAACTTAATAGCAGATCAACTTTCCTATTCCTGAAGCGTCTTCGATCTCAAATAAAACTAAAAGCGAACTGTTACAAGTTTATAACTCACTTAAATCACTTCATTGAACAAAAAGTTTTTTAATAGAATACAAAAGTTTTATTTATAAGTTGTGTGAGAATTCAGTAGGCCTATATCTCAGAGCGTTCTTATGGAACGATACAGAAAATCAAGTCTAGTGTGAATAGCCCTCACGCCTTATGTAGAGTAAGTCAGTCCTACATAACATTTTCATATTAAACGTATTATTATTTACATTTTAGTACTGGTGGTAGGTCTCTCATACGTAAGAGTCCGTCTGGGTGGGTACCACCACAATGTCTATTTCTATCGCCAAGCAGCAGTGTGCTTGCACTGTTGTGTTTCGGTTTGAAGGACATTGTAGCCAGTGTAACTAATGGACATAATGAGACTTAACATCTTATGTCTCAGGATGACGAGCGCAGTGGAATGCCAAACAGTACTTTGTAACTCAAGGTGCTGGATGGTGTTGCTACTGTTTATGGGTGGTCGTATCGCTTACCATTAGGCGAACAGCAAGCGCGTCTCATCATTCAATGCAATAAAAAAATAGTTTATATACAGTGTGCGCCCGCGGAATAAATAAATTTCAGATAAATGGTGTCTTCTAACACTAACCGGCTAATTTGGCGATGGGTTGGCCCCTTGTCGGCTATCATATTAAGGGACAGATTATAATACATGGCAATAAGTGGGTGTACTAGATGCATCTCTTTCCTGCCTTTCGAGGATGATTGGCTATCTAGGCACGTTATGTATGATTAAGTTTTCCCTCGGAAATATTTGCTTTATATCTGTGTCAGTGAATAAACTGGGAACGTCCTTGATGTTAAATTTGTTAAGGATTATTTTTCCGACCCAAATATCGACCAATAGAATTGCACCATTCGACGTCACGTGGTACAACCTACATGGTATTATACTGATTATTTTTCCGACCCAAATATCGACCAATAGAATTGCACCATTCGACGTCACGTGGTACAACCTACATGGTATTATACTGACAATTTTTTTTGAATATTTTCTCTGGTCGTTACTATACATTATGAAACAATTTTTTGTTGACTGTTCATTTCATCTCATGGTGCAATTCTATTGGCCGACATTTGGGACGGAAAAATAATCCCCCGAATACCACACGAGCTTCAAAATTATCTGGCATTTCCCTCAAGGTTCCCTGCAAACAAATAAAGTCGTCAAGTTTTTCAGGAAAAATCACTCGCGCTTCGCGCTCGTGATTTTTTAACCTGAAAACTCCTTCATTTGTTTGCAACGAACCTATCGGAAAATACCCGATAATTTTGAAGCTCTTGTGGTATTGTATGTGATTATTTTTCCGACCCAAATATCGACCAATAGAATTGCACCATTCGACGTCACGTGGTACAACCTACATGGTATTATACTGATAATTTTTTGATTATTTTCTCTGGTAGTTACTATATATTATGAAATTCTTATTTGTTGACTGTTCATTTCATCTCATGGTGCAATTCTATTGGCCGACATTTGGGACGGAAAAATAATCCCCCGAATACCACACGAGCTTCAAAATTATCTGGCATTTCCCTCAAGGTTCCCTGCAAACAAATAAAGTCGTCAAGTTTTTCAGGAAAAATCACTCGCGCTTCGCGCTCGTGATTTTTTAACCTGAAAACTCCTTCATTTGTTTGCAACGAACCTATCGGAAAATACCCGATAATTTTGAAGCTCTTGTGGTATTATATGTGATTATTTTTCCGACCCAAATATCGACCAATAGAATTGCACCATTCGACGTCACGTGGTACAACCTACATGGTATTATACTGATAATTTTTTGATTATTTTCTCTGGTAGTTACTATATATTATGAAATTCTTATTTGTTGACTGTTCATTTCATCTCATGGTGCAATTCTATTGGCCGACATTTGGGACGGAAAAATAATCCCCCGAATACCACACGAGCTTCAAAATTATCTGGCATTTCCCTCAAGGTTCCCTGCAAACAAATAAAGTCGTCAAGTTTTTCAGGAAAAATCACGAGCGCTTCGCGCTCGTGATTTTTTAACCTGAAAAACTTGACTCCTTCATTTGTTTGCAACGAACCTATCGGGAAATACCCGATAATTTTGAAGCTCTTGTGGTATTATAAGTGAAAGTTCAAATAGTTTCTATTAATAGACTTATTAGAGTGCCTACTCTATAATCTATATACACATAATATACCTACTTTTGAATGTGGTAATAATGCTACCTCTTGTTTTGTGAATTAAAATAACTTATAATTAAAACAACAGATAAAAGTTATTCTTATAGTTTTAAGTTGAAATTTATAGAACCATAACATAGGTGTATTATATGTTTTATTTAAGGAGTAAGTTGAAAATTAATAGCTATATCGAAAACACAAAATGTTTTTTTCTGTAAATAGTGAGGTGAGTAGGAGTTTATGGATATTGCATTCAGATAATTCGCTTTAACGGTGAAGGAAAACATCGCGAGGAAACCTACATTCCTGAGAATATCAAAGGTATGTGGAGTCTGCCAACCCACACTAGGCCAGCGTGGTGGACTAAGGCCTAACCCCTCTCAGTAGTAGAGGAGGCCCGTGCTCAGTAGTGGGCAGTATATAATACAGAGCTGATTGCATTGCACTGCATTCAGATAAATATAATTGTAGAAATTACTTTTAAAGTGGCTTTCTCCCGCTCTATCCACGTAAAATTAAATCTGAATCAAAGAAATGCGATCACATTAAGTAAACTCTACTGACTCTACATATGACGAATGCGCTAAAAGTAAGTAAGTTTCAAGATATTTTGCAACAAATTCTGACTCTTCAACTCTTTAAATGAATGTCAGTACGGTATGGATTCGGCGTGATCATCTCTATTATTAATTTTACAATTTTAGATTCCGAGATCCAGAAGTCAAAAACAACACCTACCTAGCAACTTATTAAGGCTTTCCTACAAAACAATGCATGGGGATTTTACTATACCCGTCTTCGTTGATATAATATTTTTTTTTATCTTATAATGGCCAAAATATTGTCCTACAAACAGAAACCAAACAATAGTCTCTTTACTACCTTGAGAGAAATATAGATGGAGTTGGTACTAGTTTTCAGAAGGAATTTCATATAGCTCATATGAGAGATTCAGTAAAGTAAAAAGAAGATCCGTTTGATTTTATATAAAGCCATGAATTAACAATGTAAAATAAAAGAAACTGTTTTATTTCTTCGGTTTAATATTCTTTGGGTGCGTTTTATCGAAGATTTCCTCCGTTAATAGATGCTCATATATTCTGGACAGCGTCGGATATTTGTTTAGATCCAGTTGGTATCTGAGAACAAACAATGTAATAGATCAATGTACTTTCCTTTAAAACATATTTATTTACATTCGCGTAAGTTATTCTGGAATCGTGACCAAATATTATATGTGCAAGTATTCTAGATATTTTTCTCCGACAAAATAATATAAAGGGTCATTTTGACATTGCGTTAATGAGTGAATCCACATACTCGTCTTTACCTCTGTTAACATTGTGCCAAAAATCATCCATGAAACTATACCAATATTATAAAGCTAAAGAGTTTGTTTGTTTGGTTAAACGCGCTAATCTCAGGAACTACTGAAGCTATTTTGAAAATTATTTTACTATTAGGAAGCTACATTAGGTACTCCCGAGTGTTCTAGACTACTTTTTATGCCGGGAAATTATTTTTATCCCGGAAAAACTTTTTCACGCGGCTGGAGCTGTGAGTATCACCTAGTAACGAATATTTCCACCAAAAATCTCAGTTTTACTTTTTTGTTTTTGTAATAATTTTGTTGTTTAGTGCGAATATAGCTTGAGCGTTTCTAACTGAAAGTTTGATGTTGCCGCTGCGATTAATTCTCTTAGAGTAGAAAGCAGTAGTGGCATTAGTGCATGTTAAATTAAAATTACTTTTTATTGATATTTATTTTGTTTGAGACTTACCTTTTTTGACTCACATCTACAGTTCGAGTAACTTATTGTAGTGTTATTTTCAAGAAGATAAGTATGTGGTTTATTTAGTAACGCAATGTCATAATGACGCGTTACGAGTACGATTTGCGCGCTAAGGTCCTGGGTTCGTATTCCGGTCGAGCCAAAAAAAATTGTGACTGGTTTTTTTCATCTTAAAAATTACTTAGTCGCAGCTCGGATTCAGGAAGTTGGCGGTGTGATACCCCCGTACCTCGGAAAGCATGTAAAGCCGTTGGTCCTGCGCCTGATCTCTCTCCGGTCATGTCGGATTGCAGTCTCACCGGACTATGAGAGCGAAGGAATAGAGAGTGAACCTGTGTATTGCGCACACACTTGTGCACTATAATATCTCCTGCGTAGCTGGCTGATCTCCGTTGAGATTAGCCACCGTGGCCGAAACTGGCTAGGAGGATTACGATTACTTAATGACCCTGTATAGCTAGGCATTTAAATAACTTCAAAATATATTTCAAAATTAAAGTATTTCCTCAAACTACGTAGACAGTGAAATAAGACACAAATCTACAGTGAAAAAGTATCACTCGAGTAACTTCCTTCTATAACATCTCGAATAGCATTGATAATTTTATCGCGTATGTTCTCTCTATCAGAGAGAACATAATCAGAACATTAAATACCTGGAGACTGCATTAAACAACTGCGGCACGAGACAAATATCCGCCATAGTAAGTTTATCCCCGACGCAATATCGCCCGGCTGATTTCGCTAACAGATCTTCAAGAGTTTGCAGTCCCCTCTCCGACCAGTGTTTAGAGAAGCGCTGGAATTGTTGCTCCGTCTCAAAATGGGGTTTCAGTCCGAAGTTTTGTAGTGGTTGGATTCCTGATACCACTGTCTGTTAAATAAAAACGAGTATAATAGTATTTTTCTGTTATGACAATGTTTTTATCTGAAGTATTGTTCTTAGCTCTATATTCACTAATTAAATAAGAGAACATATGATTGTACTAGCTTTTGCTCACGGCTTCGCTCGTGGAAATCGATTTAAGATAAATATAAAAAATGGCCTTTATCCAGTTTTAAGATTAGGTATAGGTTACTCAATATCAAACATCAATCGGTTCAATGGTTTTGCGGTGAAAGCGTAACATAATAGGCAGATAGATAGAGTTAGTTTTGTAAAGGATATGTAAAAAAACGAGCTTAAAATTCTAATATATATTTGGATAGTACTCTCAAAATATAGGATAAAAAAAACGTATAATTTTAAAATCCTCCGATTTTGAGATTTATGTAATTTTATTTTGCTTAAAAACTATACTTCAAATGAACGTTTTTAAAAAGTTTGTTATAAATGGAGGGGTCTAAAAATACTTTTTTAATGGATCCATGATAAATATTTTCCCGTTTAATATCATACTAACTTCACATATTTCTCTCATTCGAGACCTGAGTAGCGGCGTGTTCGGTGTCAGGCTGGGCCTCGGTCGAGTCTCCTCCAGATATTGCATGATGGCCATCGATTCCACAATAGTCTCTCCATCTATGTTATAAAATAAGTCATATTATTGACGTTATGAGAATTGTACCTGAAATGCTAGTTGAGTAATGAACGTCTGAGTATTATTAATAATAATACTTATGATTATTTTTCCGACCCAAATATCGACCAATAGAATTGCACCATTCGACGTCACGTGGTACAACCTACATGGTATTATACTGATAATTTTTTGATTATTTTCTCTGGTAGTTACTATATATTATGAAATTCTTATTTGTTGACTGTTCATTTCATCTCATGGTGCAATTCTATTGGCCGACATTTGGGACGGAAAAATAATCCCCCGAATACCACACGAGCTTCAAAATTATCTGGCATTTCCCTCAAGGTTCCCTGCAAACAAATAAAGTCGTCAAGTTTTCAGGAAAAATCACGAGCGCTTCGCGCTCGTGATTTTTTAACCTGAAAAACTTGACTCCTTCATTTGTTTGCAACGAACCTATCGGGAAATACCCGATAATTTTGAAGCTCTTGTGGTATTATAAGTGATAATAATAATAATTTATTATTTTAATAGGTCATTAAAGTAGATAAAAGTTAGAGAGTATGTTAAATATTGTGAAAGTCGAGCGTAAGAATTTAGAAGTCTTGAAGTAAGGGCGTAAACATAAGATATACGTAAATTCTGCGAGGGTAATAGCATTATAAATTACATTGTAATACTTTTAGCATATAATAATGAGAGATTTAGGGTCTGTTTCACAATTTCTGAATAAATGCTACTGGTCACCCAAAAGTATAAGCCGACCAAATACATACAACAGCCACACTCTAATCTATGCTCCCCAATAAATAGTAATGAAATGAGGACCTAATAAAATTTACTTGAAACTTGTGAAACAGGCCCAAGTTTATTGATATAATAATCTATTGTTTTATTTCATAAGTTAATCACTAATAATAATTGATATAAATAGTTGATTGATTTATAAGTTGAGCGAACTATAGGAATCTTGTGAAGCGAATGGTTGAGCATATAAGCTATCTAAATGGTAAATTGCTTTGAAACATAAGGGAGAGAGCTGTGATGTACATTAAACCTTATTGCAATAACCTCATAAATATTTTTCCTATAAAATCAGCCGTGTCTTCTAAGGCCAAAGCCTTTGATCGTTGTACTGTGAGAGCTCGGGACAACTATGCACGACATAAAAGTACCTAGTTAACTGTATCATATACTTTGCTATAATTAGAATCATACGTTTTTAATTCATATAATCTTTTGTAAACAATTTTAAACTTTATTAATCTCTCTAAATGTTCAATTAAAATAATATTATGTTTGAATGAAGAATGACGTCAGTATATTCCTGTTTTAATTGGTGTTGTCTTTGAGGCGCACTCTATATAAAGCGTGAGTTACTTGATACTGCGATTATCTCAATTATCAAATACATGTAGATCCATATTGATCAAACTATTTTTTTATTTTTTTTTTATAATGGCATATGTGTTCACATTTTGCCAATGTCAAGTTTGGTTTGTCTATTTTATTATCTGTAGTATGTCCAAGTAAAGCAGTGGCTAAAAGGCAGTTCTACCTTACCAAGACTTTATCGAAGAGTTTTGGCGGCAACAATAAAACACTTGATTAGCACGATTATTTCAATTCACTTCATTTCTCTTTAATAGAACTATATTGGATAATATACCACCATAATTATGCAATATAACACTAAGTATCACCAAAATAATGAATTATAACAAGAGCACCTCATAACACTTCCAAGTTCCCGCCAAAACTCTTACGTATATTTTAGATTTGAATTGGTCACAATTTGCAATATAAAACGTCATTTACGGCCGGTCCCAATAACTTACTAACATTTAACTGTAGTTTGCTATGTAACTCGACGGTAAAAGGTACGCTAGCTGTTACTGCTGTTTCAATATCAAAAACGTTGACGTATCTCTAGAGTGCACCCAAGAAGCTTATAAGCTTCTTGAGTGCACCTGTCGAAGTGTTTTATTTTTGCAATAAGTACTAGGAATGTGTGTTTTTAAAATAAAATATTTTGTACTTTTTATAATTTCTATAATTATTTTCTACATTTTACATTCGAATTTATTTAAAGCAATTTCAATAACATGCTGCATAGATTATTATAACAATGATTTATAGCGCTATGTACATCTTTGGCAAAAACGAACCGCAACAATGACAGTAATCATATTCGCCACTCCGATAGATAAGTTAAATAAGGTATTCTTATGTATACCCCATGAGTAAATCTTATTTAATTTAGTAAAAAAAGGCGTGGTTTATCTCCTTACTTATCTTGGTCTATATTACGAACAGATAATTGCTAAAGTCATCTGTAAGTAGTAAAGTTTCAGTAGAATCTTCTAAATAGCAAACATTCTGAATATAGCTAACATTCAAACTAGGTTTAACTTATCCAATCCGTAATTGCTGCCAATTTATTTGCGTCTTCGACAGACTAGCGTCTCATAGATCTAGATATTTAGTAATTTCTTACAATGCGCAAAAACGTCTAGCCGCAATAAATTTCAAGCAATTTATAATTGGAGAAAGACGTGACAGTTCTATTGGACTTGGTGGTACATGAGAACGACCCAAATAGTTATTAATTCTCGCACTCTTTTCTATGAGTGATGCGGAGTGGCGACACATTCATTTAAAAGCTATTTGCAGAGTTATTGACCGGACCATTTAAATAGTTGCGTAGACAACACGCAAATTACTTTTCATTGTGTATTGTCAACTGAAGACGTTGGTTGAACCTAATATCTTTGTTTGCATGCCAATAGGAAAAGTACTCGATGAAGAATATGCTTAATTCTTTTTCCTCTTAGAATATTTTAATATTATTCAGTATATTAAAGGAATTCTATCGCTATTCTATTCTGAATAAGTTTATTATTCAGTGTATGCTCCATGAAAACTTAATATTTGAGGTAAATATTGAACTTATATCAAAGTAAAACTCAACTTTTGAAATAGACGAGTCGTTAGATGTGTAAGCACCTGTCTGTACACAAGATGATGCTTCTAAACGGCTCGTTATCAGCGTCTACGACCTCTGCATAGGTTTTATGAGACCCGTCATTAATAATGGATTCACTAATTTTCATATCTTTGGCTAATAAAGTATTAAAAAATGTTTAGACTGATTTAGGACTACGTGATTGGTATTATCTATTTCATTTGAACTCTAAGCCCTTTGTAAAAATACTGAATGACTTGGAACCTTTCTAGCTATAAGGTAGTACATAAAATATATAGCTAATTGAAGGATATACATTGTAAAAAAAAACTAACACGTACAACTTTTTGCTTTTGCAACACTGCTCTACATCGAAACCTCTTAAAATATAAAACCGCAATTCCGTGGTGTATTTCCCCCTTTTGCAAACATATTTTCGACGTAGTCCACGTTAAGAGGGTATAATAAAGCGTGCTAATGACATGGTTATTGGTGCAGCAGTAGAGTGCACTCGTCTGAACCAAGGGGCTATTGTGGCGAGCCGATGGGACGAAGGGCCATTGTCGCGGGAGGTGACATCAGCGATTATTGAACTTTGTATGCACGGTACGGAACATGCATAATTAACCTGTTTACGTTACGTCTTATTTCGATATAGACAGCTTGTTATTTTGTAGTGCATTGTAAACACAAATGTAGAGTGCAATAATTGACTGAAAATTAAAATATATAGGTAGGTACTACTTAAGTACTTTACATACCTAATATAATTCATTATTCAAGTAAGTAACTATGTTACGACTGTAAAACGTAGAAAAAGTTTGAACGCAAACTCCTTCGGCTATAACCTTCATTTTACGAGATGATTTTTTTGCCCGGTTGTAATAACATGTATATATTTTCAAACAAGTAGTTTGAAATTTACATTAAAACTAAATGTGAAAATTTTGTCCGTACGTAATTAAAAAACTCTCATTAAATTTTTACAGACGCAAGCGTCAGTCGCTACCCGCTTCGCACAATAAAAGTAAAGTACCATGGCGTGAAGTGCTGATAATTTTCCCCCGTTTTCCTCTCCTTTCAATCCAACGGATATTGGTGTATTAGTAGCTTTTATTCCCGTCAAACATGTAAGAAGGTGTCGGTGTAATATTCTCGAATTTTGTCCCCTCGAAAATGTGAACCTGGGGCTATATTATCGTCACTCACCGAAATATAATTTTCACAAGACGTTATTTAATCACATTGTGAGCCGAAATCTTTTTTTTTCAGGAAGGCATTGTTATTTCTTTTGCCTATGGGAAATTACCTTTGGCCTTTTGGGATATTGTGGTTATTGAATAACTTACATACCTATTTATTATAAAGTTGGTTTCAAGGGACTATGTTAGTGAAATATTCAGTTATAGCGAAATTATATTGGGGACCATGATTAAAATAAATGTTAAAATATCAATTAGATTAAGCAATGTAAAAAATGAAAATGATTTTGTGACCGAAATTAATACATTCTGTAGGTATATTATACTCAAATTTTATAATCAGACGATGCGACCTGATGGAACGTTGCCACAGAATATTGGTTTAACAAAATATTTTTTCATTTTTGAGATTTATAACGTTGTAATTTCAGACACGCGTTTCAGCCGCGTAATATTGCAATTTCGTATTATTTCAACGGATTTCTTTTCCAGGCCATGTAAGCGTAGTCATCTTACCAATTTCCAAGGCGGGAACTTTTTGCGCCGGGTTAATAGCCCGAAACTGGTCGCTGAGCTGATCGCGCTGTTTCACGATGTCCACGGGCCGTTCTTCAAATTTCAATTGCTTGGCGAACAAGGCGGCGCGCACACGCCACGAGCATGATGATAGCCAGTAGGCATGGAATATCACCCGATTTTCAGCCTTGAGCGTGTGTAGAAAAGAGTATATATTTATTATGTTGTGAGACAGACTTGATAAAAGGTCGCAGGAACACGCTGGATGCAGGCCGCTTTTGGCAGGTCCGTCTGGAAATCTTTAGGGGAGGCCTATGTTCAGCAGTGGACGTCATGTGGCTGATATGTAATGATGATGACGATGAATTGCTAAATTAACAAAGACGTAATTTTGGTGCAAGTAAAATTAATAATCTACTCGTTATAAATTTATTCACACTGAACAGGTATTTGAGGTTAGAAATTACACACCGTTCATTGTTTTGTTCTTTTTAGGCGTAAAGTTTATAGTTATAATATTAAGGATCTCGTATTTACTTTCAATGTTGAATCTTAAAATTCTGTTACACTTATAATAATTATAATCAAAAAAGGAAATATCATTGAAGCATGGTTGCGAACTAAATTGATTCAATATTAGGTACTTACTGCCATATTTCTGTTATGTAGTAAAGTGAATACACGTAGATCTATTTTTTAAAGAAATTTAGTGATTTGGCTGATAGTGTCAACGAAACTTTGTAAACATGATTGGATAGTGTTATCACTGACAACTGACAAGTAGATGACCGATACCTACATAAGGAAAACAATCTGAAGTTGGCTAAGCTAAGCTGTCTTGCAACTTCATGTCGATCATTATTTGTCCTGCAATCATAAAATATTATTTAATTACTTCGTTTGAACTTCTGCTGTTAGTTTTAATCCAGTTTGTTGTCAATATAGGCTTTTGAATAATTATTTTTAAAAATAATCTTTATATTGAAATAGATGGTAAGGTTATAATTCCGGCAGGCGTCTTGTAATACTACAAATTGAAACATTGCTGCGACATAACATCGCGCTGATAATTCCATGTTTTCTGAGTTTTGAATACAATTTTGACCTAAATCTTAAACGAAGATTTCCGTATATTCAGGTGAATTTTTCAAGTGGGTGTGGATGGCGAAATCCGAAACTATGAGGAATAGCGAAAAATGCTCAAAAGAGTCTCGGGGCCGAGTGGACGTTCCTAAATTCCAACTGCTTGGCGTGCAGCATCGTATGCAACCGCCAAGGGCATGATGGTGACCAGGACGCATACAGAATCACGCGATTTTTATCCTTGAATAAAGAGGACTGGTTGTAAGAGTAATAGGTAGGTATTTTAATAAAAATAAACGTATGGTATGTAATAAATGATACAGTATGGCTGTTATACATGGTATTTATTTACATATATAGAGACAATATACGTATTTCTTTAAAAATACTGTTATATATCATTACAGACACGTTGGAAGAATAATTTATAAAGTACGGTATTCTAACAGGTAGGTAGGTAATAGAAAATATGCCTAAACATTAAGCATCAAAATACAAATTTGCATAAAGAAATAAAAGTAAATATTTTCACAGTCGAGAACTTATATTCCTAATAAGGATCTATATTATGAAATTAGTCACACTACAAAACTTCTTTATTTATGTACATCACTACGTAACATTAAACTGTTGATTGAATAAAAAATGGTTATAATCTATAATTCGTTTTTTCTTTATACTGTAAACAAATATTTTACTCCGTTTACATAACAAAGAATCTAGAACTTTGATTACTTAAAATTGATTTCACTAGGTCGGTATATAAAGTACTCATACTCACGCCTTTTATCCCGGAAGGGTTAGGCAGAGACGTAACTAGTGCACCCCCCACTTTTCGCCCAAGCGTATTCCGTCCCATGATGTGATAGACGGCGAGCCTATCGCTATATCGGGCACAAATTCCAGACTCCGGGCTGATGCTGAATAGAAAAATCCAATATCACTGCTCGACCCGGGGATCGAACCCGAGACCTCAGCATTGCAGTCTACTGTAATACAACTACGCCACCGAGGTATATAACGTTTAAACATATAATATTATGCTTTCTTTGTATATCATTATTTATTTATTAAATTCATAATTATTGCCAATAAGAAGTGTACCTCAGTACAATTAAATATAAAGTTAATCCACAACATTTATCATAGGTACATTATTAGGTACAGTATTATTATGCAGTATCTAACAAAAAACATCTATTAGGTAACTTTTAATTTTTTGACTTCGATAATCTGCTATACACAAAGAAAATACTATCTATAGACCGCTGTACCGTCCTCGCCGCGTCCCCTGGTGTCCCGACCCAGTTAGCAGTTCCGGCCCGCGTGCCGATGAAAACAATGGATAGATTGGTGTATTACACCGATAAAATCCCCTAATCGCTGATGTCTCAATCATCTTCCATCGACCGCCCTGAGCCGAGGCTCGTACCCGACTTAGGTGGTGCCCTCAGCGTGGTCGTTAAAGGGTTGGAGCGCCTAAAGCGTTCGCCCGAAAGTCCGGTGTGGTCAGAAAAGCCGATTCGTGGCTACTGACCGTAAAGTCATGCCAAAAAAATAATTTAAAAAAATCTATATTTTGAACCATAAGGACAAACGATTGGTATTTAATTTGAGTTCAATGACAAAGTACTTACTGGTTAATATTAAGCGACAGGGCATTAAAAATTTAGATATTTTGGGACTTGTTTTTACTGTAGAGGTTACAGGTACCTGACCACTGTGAGACAGTTCAAGAAAAAACGAATTTTAGTTAGTCAAATATATCCTTTTTTGATTTAATGGTACCCTTGTTTTTAGTTATATATTATTATTGTCTTTAAGAATAGGTACAAAGTCATCAAAGCGAAATCAAACAATCTCACTAAAAGTACTAGTTAGGTACTAGATTTACCATATTCTAATTTACATTATTGTTTATGAGGTTTAAGGAATATGTATTGTGTAGTATGTAATACTGTTCTATCTATTTTTATACTTCGTAATACCTACATGTTTATAATTTTATTTTAAAATCAAATAAAAATGTATGTCACAAATCAAGCGCAAATTCCAAATCTGGTTTACTCAAGCGGGGTTCAAACTTATATACGCACAATTTTTCAAATTATCGGATCGCAACAAGGGCCTCAGCATAAGCCACTTAAATAAGAGGATTAATAAAAGTAAATTATTGCTAATAATTTGCATTTATCGCCAAAGCCCTTTATCTCCTTTAGCAATTATAATTATAAAAGTAATCATTATTACGTCTCCTCATGTTCAGAAGGCCTGGAATGTACCTAAAGTAATTTTACTATATATTCATTTATTCATCTACCACAAGACTTTATTCTATGCGAAAGAAATATTGAACTGAACCAAGCGAATACTACATATTCGATCAACCCCATCTTAAAGGAGAGCCTGGAGGTCGCATTAGTGTTGCCCTGGTCTCGGCAGTGAGTACACCACTAGCATCGCTGTCCGGCATGCCGTAGAATGCATGTAGATGTCGCCTGTGGAACAGCTCATGCCCTTTGTGATTCAAGCTTTGAAGCCGACTCCACAGCGAGAATATTCTTTTTGATACTGCCTTGTTCCCTGCCAGTTGAGTTTCTATAAAAAATAAACATCGATTCAGTTACAGATTTACTGCAGTTGTTTAGTTGATTAAAAGCAGGAATAGAGTGTCCATAATCGTAGTTGATATCTGATAATTTGTTAGATGATTAATAGTTTAAAACTTTTTTATGTGCCAGGACTATCAATATTCTTTAGCCATTAAAGAAATTACAAATATTTCATGGTGCTTTTTTTTTTTAAATAGAAAGCCTTGTAAATATGGGGAATTATATTGTTGAATACATTGTATATTACAGTTACAAATAGGATGCTTATTGGGCTACTATTAACAAAATCAAAAAGAAATATTATGTAAAAAAAATATCCATAAAGGCTCTTTTACATTACCATGACTAAATATCGGTAATTTTTATTACTAATACTCACTTCCCAATTTGTTGTCATCACTTGTATCTGTACCTGAAGATTTTCGTTTAACCTTAACTACATCGAATATGGGGTTTTCTTCATTTAATATCTTCATTTCTTCATCATTTTTTTCGTTATTTTCGTTTTCTGCTTTCAATTCATTTGCAACATCTTCCAATGTTAAAGGATAATCATTTAGATATTGGTTCGTATCTTTATTTCCAATGTTATTACTCACACATGCTAGTCTTATTTTAAAGATAAGTAAAGGGTTAGTAGTTGCTACAAACGCATCATATATATTTTGTGCATCACCGTCAGTATCTACACGCAGTTCGTTGGTTATGTCATTATTATCTTTATATTGCATATATTGCGCATAATCATCTGTGTTGCCAGGGTCGTCAGGGTCCAGATTTCTTTTATCGACGTTATACGGCTCATAAAAGTAATTGTGGAGTCGGTCAAGTCGCCGTGGGTAATTGTGCCATTGTTCTTTTCTAAATCCTTTTCCGTTGTACTTTACGTTTTTATTGATGACATTATAATTATTTTCCGCTTGATTATTGTCTGCAATGGTATTGTACACAATACTTATAAATTTTCCGTATTCTGGTGTTTCATTTGGTATTTTATATAATACGTTGTGAAGTATACTTCTACTATTTTGTCTATTACTAATTATATTGTCAATATTTTGGCTCTTTAAACCGAATGTTTGGCGTTGCAACTGATTTGTGGACAGCATTGGAAGTAAGTTGCTCGAAGAGACCGCCGCCGTCGCAAGAAGAAGCACAGGAATAAGCACTTGATTCATCTGTAACAAATAAACCATAGTTTTGTAAATAGCATAAAAACTGTTTTGAAGAGCGCGTTGCTTCTACAAGGTAATTCCTGAAATACATTTAAGTGTAGACACACAGTGTGGCAGGGGCAGGTATTTGATTTTTGTAATTTCATTTACGAAAACATTTCCGAATGTCCTAGCTCCTTGCGACATTGGCGTGATGTGTTCTATTTTCGGGAATTCTCCGAGATAAACTTTAATTAGGAACGACATAACCCAAAAAATTGCTTAGCTGTTGAATGGGCATTACAGAGCGCCTTTTAATGAATGATTGGACAAAAACGAACGCTAATAACTTCCTCATCCTTATTCAGACAGCGGCTGATGCGGCATAAGAAGGCAATAAAGGTTATTAATGGTCTTGAAAATGTTCGTAATTAACGATGAACTAAAAATTTTTTTCTAGAGCTCAGCGACGTTCCATGCAAAACTAATGGATTCCATATAATTACTAGTACTGTGGTATTGTAAGAAATAAATGCTTCTAAAGTTTAGTTACGTCGATATGGGCCAAGGTTATTTTAGTATCATTTCGCATACATTACATGTCGAATAATGGTTGGATATGCAAAATGTTTTAACAAATTACATTTAAGTAATTTGACTACGTTGTTAGAGAAGTCAGAAGACTGATTAGATTTAGTTCCCGTGCCTAACGATGCGGCAAACTTTGGAAATGAGTCTATATGTTCGTTCTGAATTTTCTAACTGCTCTTAAATATAATTAGGCATACATTTTTTTAAAGAATTTTATTCTAGTTTTAAAATCTTCCAAAAATAGCTGAATGATATTAGATTTAAGCGGTTTTTTTAACTAAATATAATGTACTCTCTTATACAACGTAATAATAATTATTCAGAATATTTTTATTAATTTTAGAAAAGCCCAATTTCATGAACAAACAGCGTAAGTACCGTAAATTACGCACTACGCAATATAAAATAATGCTGACGCTTTTACCATTCAATTCATATGGAGCATGTAGCTAAGTAGAAAATTAACATAATTCAGTACAACGAGGCACGTATGTGGACGACATCAATCCAGATTCCAGCGTATAAAAAAACCCACTAACTGGCAACGGTAGCGCTGGTTGTAAAAACCGAAGACGCGTCGAATCATATAAAATTTTACTGCCAATTTTATGAAACAATACTTTCAACGGGAGTGAGAAACTTAAGGAATCTTAAGCGTATGGTACAACGGTTTGTGTGGGAATATCGCTGAGTTATGTCTATTCTCTATTAATAGTAATAGAGAATATAGAGTATAATTGTAATAACAATTAATCAATATTACTATACTTTTGTCGATATTTTTTAGTCTGCATTTACAAAAAATCGTTATGGACAATGGGCAAATCAATCCTGAACACTTAAGACGTACTGGGTTCAACCGTTTTTTAGATAATTTGAATAGTGTATTAGCTCTGTAATAGAAACTCCACGTAAGTTGATTAGAAGTAACGTGACTATTGATTTCGAAACTTGACTCACTGATTGCTACAAAAAACCAGGCAGTTTAACCTGTTCAATATTTTGTGCCACATTTCCATTGAAAAGTGGCACACATTGTGAATCAGCGTATTTTCTTGGAATTATTATATTTTTCATGAGTACAAATCATTTTCCTATTACATTAATAACTACACAGGTTTTTACAGTAATGTATGAATCGACACTTTCAACACATTGTTAAACATTTGTTTGAATTTCATTCATGCATGAAACGCTGAAAAGCTTTAACGTCTAGTAAATGCACTCAACAGCAGGCATTCTAGGGACGCCGCAGCGCTGGGCGGATACTGTGGTTTTCCATTTTGGTAAAGCATTCACACTTTAGAAGGCAGTCTCATATAGCGGTGGATCTGCAACAAAGAGCTATTCCATTTCCATGTGCTTTTACTAAATACATGTCAGCTGCTATAAATATGGCTTCGGCGGCATCAGTTTGTGCCGAAGCATTGCTAGGCAACCACTTACTACATACAACACTTTATACTTACAGGTTCATTTTGGCATTGCTTGCGCTACTAAATGAAACCACATACTTATCTCCATGAGAATAACACTTTCCATTAAATTATTTTAACCATAGATGTAAAATAAAAAAAAGTGTTAACTTCGAACAAAATAAATATCAATAAAAGGTAGCTTTAAGTTTACATGCCCTAATGCCACTACTACTACTCTATGAGGATTCGTCACAGCGGCAACATTACAATTTCAGTCAGAAAAACACCCACGCACACGCCATATTCGTACTAAACTACAAACTGGTAAAACAATCAGGAAATAAAAAAATTGAGATTTTTGGTGCAAATATTTGTGTTTCATGGACAATTTTTGGCATAGTGTTAGCAGAGGCAAAGACAAGTATTTGGTTTCATTTATTAACGCAATGTCAAAATAACCATGTATTACCAAATATTCATGTGTAAGCTCGTCTTCAGTAACTAGATTTGCAAAAAGTTCTTTACATTTACATATCTAGCGTGTGACATGATGTCTCCAAAATCAGAAGGAAACGACGACTTGTTATAGATAGAGATCCTCGTGTAGTTTAACACTCCAGAGATAGGTGTTACCCAAGAAACGTGACGAAGTGGTTTATACAATCAATTTTATGAGATACAGGAGTTGAACTACGTGACTTTTATTTATTTTATTAATTTGTGTGACAAATCATCTATATTCGCTGGGTTGTGAATCACACTTTATTATGTAATATATAATTTTTATATGTCATTTGTACGTCGTCATAAGCTGTGACTAATAAATATGGTTTTCTTTCTTTTCTTTCTTCTTTCATACTATAAGAAAGGATAAAGTAATACATATTGAAACCCAACAAAAACATGAATTAAAAAATGGGAGCCGATGCCAAATTAGAATATACGTGGTTGGCGGCTCCACCGACAAAAGAATTGAGATCTCTATTGGTAGACATGTAGCCTTGTAGACAACACTGAAATTTATTTATAAGAAGATACACCATACATATTATGGCTATCCATAACTTTAAAATAATTGACCAATTCAGGGGTCGTAGCCAAGATGACTTTCCGCAATCGTTAACGCTAATAGAAAAAAAATGTATGAGAATGATATATCCTATCGATAAGTATATCGCTGGGATATGTCATTCCCATACATATCAATACCGTTAACGATTGTAGAAAGGAATCTTGGCTACGGCTCCAGATGTTAAATCGTATATTAATAGAACGGTTGTTATATGGATTTCTTTTAACTTTACGACTTGGATTCAGTATTAGTAACAGAAGTGAAATCTTTCTTTCCAGAATATGATACTCGTACTGATACTCTATGATACCAGAAACGAGTTGCGCAATGCAATGCAATCAGCCCTGTATTATATACTGCCCACAGCTGAGCACGGGCCTCCTCTACTACTGAGAGGGGTTAGGCCTTAGTCCACCACGCTGGCCTAGTGCGGGTTGGCAGACTTCACATACCCTCGAAATTCTTATGGACAATTCTCAAGTATGTAGGTTTCCTCACGATGTTTTCCTTCACCGTTAAAGCGAAAGATAATTGATAAACAATACACACGTAACTTCGAAAAGTCAGAGGTGTGTACCTTGGGTTTTGAACCTGCGGACATTGTCTCGGTAGACCGTTCCATTCCCAACTAGGCTATCGTCCACTACTAACGAAGAGAACGAACTAAAGAAGAAACGAGTTGTATTTGTTGGTTATTATTGTGTCCATCCATGTTACACTCACTAATACCGTTTACCTATATATTTGTTGGAAATATTATATAATTTAACATTGAAGTCCTATGTAGTTTGTATACAAAGCTATTTTTAAAGTGGGCGATAAACGCCAGCCGCCCTTTGCACACGCTGATAAATCAATATATTGATCATCATATTTGCTTCGATATAGTCCTCGAAAGTGACTTTGAAATCACCTTATAACTATGGAATGGCGTCTGATTTCATGGTTAAGTCTACACAGGGCCGCGCCGCGCTGTCCCTATGGCGCACACAGGCGCCAAGGCAATAGGGGCGACGGAATGCCGATGAAATGGCAGCGTTAATTATTGAAATTATATTTGTTATACTACAACATATTCTTTATAGTTGAGTAGGTAAAAAAGTAGGTACAAGTCTCCCAAGATAATACTCGCGCCTGTGGTTTAACTTTACACTACTTTAATTTTGACCGTAATGTTTATGTGCTTTGTGTTAAAAACAAAAGAACCGCCGCAGTGGCTACAATAGCCAACTACATAATATCTTACTTTCAAAAGGTCATTTTCTAAAGTAAAACTTATAAAAAAATATTTGCGCTACACAATGACTCAAGAAAGGTTAACTTTAAATAATAAACAGGACGACAAAAATCAGAAGCGCTTCATAGATTTCGCACACAGGCGCTGTATGTGTCGGCGCTGTCCTGAGTATACCTACATACCTGGCAAAGATGTAAACAATGTTTTTTGATAAAGAATCCATTCTATATAAAAATTACTTTTCTACAACGTGTTAAAAGATTTGTACCTATCTATACGCTGTCCACTGCGATTTCTTGCGGCGGACAGGTTACTTTGCCCTTATCAATAAGTCATTTACCGTACGGCGTATATTCCGTTTCTTTATATTTAGTATTAAGTTCTACGTAGAACTGATTCTTCATAAGAATTTCGAAGGTACAAGTCTGTCAACTCGCACTAGGCCTGGTTGGTGGACAATATCTAAGCCCTTTGAGTAGTAAAGTTTTTAAATGTAATTGGAGATACATTATACTGTATACACGAATATATCTCTATCTTTTTATAAATTTAGTAGATTTTGCTCGCGGCTCCGCCCGCGTGTAAAGTTTTGTCCGGGATAAAAGTCCTGCTTTATATTTTCCCGGGATAAAAAGTAGCCTATTTTGTTTCTAGAGTCTCAAACTATCTCTATACCAAATTTCATCAAAATCGGATTTCGGAGATGTGCATTAACAAACAAACAGGCAGAAAAGAATTATAAAATTCGCTGATTTGTTTTCCATTATTCTTCTTTAATCACCCTCTTTCTTTTTATCACATTTCTTTAAATGTTCAGACACACCGGGATCTACTGCTATATTATAGTATAGGTTATGTAAGTACAATAATTAGGTATCATATGCATAAAATACCACTGACGCTTATAGGTATGGTATATAATTTACAAATCCACTCACATGAACAAATGAGATAGGTTAGTCAGTTCCATTATTTATTAAGGGAGCCAAAAATAGCATGGTTACTATTAACTTATGCAAATAGATGCTAATATAGCTAAAACGAATTGGAATAAAGCAACAGCCAAGGTAAAAATGTCAAACTTTGGGATGAAAAAGTTGATTACTTCAGAAAACGTAGTCGTCCGTAAATATTCAAATCAGAGAGTCAGCACTTAAGTTAAGAAAACTATTGTGACTTTAATTAAATGCCGAAAATTATTGTATTTATTGCTTAACTGAGCTATCCGTTTAGATGGTGGGTCTTGGTCAGTGTCTAGCTAGGCGGCAACGCAATATTTATTTTTGTCACCAATCAGTTAAGCATTGTTGGGCTCCAATTTGGAAGACATTATAGCCAGTGTGTGTGGGCATTGTGAGACTTAATACTAAGGTATCAGGGTGACGAGCGCAGTGCTGCGCCATGCAGTGTTTGTACTCAAAGTTCTCGTTATATTGCTACTCTTAATAGGCGGGCGGGATGCTATCTGGCTAGACGTTAGATCGTCTCGTCATTCAATTGTTTCGAACAAAAATAATATTTATAGTCTGTCAATATAGGTATTCTTTTCGTGTCAATAAGTATGCACATACCCTTATACTAAGGAGGAGTGTTAATATGGAATAAAATATGAATATCCCCTGCCTATCGACGATTTATTGCAAAAAGCGGATGCGATGTGAAAAACGTTAGCTCTCGCTCAAATGATCAACGCCGCATCCACTCACGCAGCGAATCTGAACATTATTGTTTACTCAACTGTATATTATTTTCCATTAGAACAATTCAGCTGCCACATCTCCTCTTAGATGTGTTTTGCATGTTTATTGCAGTTCTGTGTGCGATTTAAGTTCGTATGAATTTATTATGAGTTTAGTATAACATACTTTTTTTTTTTTTTTTTTTTATAGCATAGAATGACGAGACGAGCATGCCGTTCGCCTGATGGTAAGCGATACGACCACCCATAAACAGTAGCAACACCATCCAGCAACTTGTCTTACAAAGTACTGTGTGGCATTCCACTGCGCTCGTCATCCTGAGACATAAGATGTTAAGTCTCATTATGTCCAGTAGTTATACTGGCTACAATGTCCTTCAAACCGAAACACAACTGTGCATGCACTGTTGCTTGGCGGTAGAAATAGACATACTTAAAACGGACGAGGCCCAGCCTCTGCTTAGATATAGTTAGAACTTAATTTTCATATAGATATATGTGATTTAGATAGCGCAATGTTTTTATTATTCGCATTGTATAATAATGTTTTATTTTCATATAATTGAAATATTTGTTAGATACTTAGTAATTAAAAAATTTACGTACTTGAGGAAATCATAAAATGCAAATTGCAATTCAAATAAATTACACTTCGTAAAACTGATATCTACGAAGTTTTATAAAAGTCCTCAGCCACATTTTTGTTCGGTATTCACAGAGATTTTCAATCCCTCAAGTATGCGATTGTCTTCTGTCGACTGTCGGGTAAAAACACCGCTTTTGTTTGAGCCCCTGTGGAGCGACGCACTCTTATAGATTATAATCTATATGCCAAACTATTATATTCGAACTGAGCATTTTACTCGTTTTTTGCACTTTCCCCAGTACATTTTTAAAGTTATTTTTTGTTTAAAATCAAGGCAAATTTTGTTGATTTTAATGAAAATGTCATTAGATTTACATGTACAGTAAAAAATAACTACGTATAAGTAAATTGTAAAATAAAGGTATTGAGTATTGATGTTTCGGGTGAATATATGCGAATAACTAATTAATACAATTTTATTTATTTAAAATATTAAGGTAATTTACCAAAAAAAACCTTTGTCAAACCTAAAATGGTACCCTGTACAACATATAAATATGAATTCTCTCGATTGCAAGCGAGTTCAAAATGGCAACGCGAGCCGTAAATTTTATGAGTCTTTTCATCGTTCGCAAGCTTTTAAGTATGGCTACTTATTTCGTATCGAACTTAGCATTTATTGCAGAAAACTTAAGATATGGGTTCTCACGCTTAATTGAGTTTGTACGACTGGGGAGACGAAAGAGGTCTCATGGTTTAACAATACCTTTGTGAATTACCCTTCTTATTGTGTAAATAACTTAATCTATACTAATATTATAAAGCTGAAGAGTTTGTTTGTTTGTTTGAACGCGGTAATCTCAGGAACTACTGGACCGATTTTGAAAATTCTTTCACTAATAGGAAGCTTCATTACTCGTGAGTGCTATAGGCTACTTTTTATCCTGAAAAATAATGAGTATAACAGCTTTTGACATAAGTATATGTATATCTATTCTATCTTTATATAGAATATTGCATAAGAAGAGTACGCTTAAAAACTTTATATCTAGTTGTGACTTTGTGAAAATACAATTAACGAAAACGAAAAGTGCCCTTCAACATGTAGTAGCTCAATAATTTAGATTGTGACATAAAGCATATTTAATAGTAAATAAATAAATTTTTATATTTACTATACTTAGTATGAATTTGGAGTTTGTTTCACCGTTATTTATAATTTCTTGAAGAAGTTGATACATTAAGTTTACTACTTATCACACACATAATTGCAATTGTGCCATCCGTCTGTACAGTTTAGTCGCCATGCAAAGTGTATAATATTTTAATTTGGATATGAGTTTGTTGACAAATTAACTTAAACTCATTGTCATGAAAGGCTTTTAAACATGTAAATTAGACAATTTACAATAGCTTGATTGTCGTCAAATTCGTCGTTAAGCCTTTTAAAGCGGTATGCTTGCAAATATCCATAAACGACGTATGATAGCACAAAAAGTTAATTAAGGGTGCACATAATTTATATGCACAAGGTACAAGATAAACGTCTGAAAGAAAAGAAAAATAATGGTCTATAACCATTAATTATAATTGTTCGTCTCATTAATGAAACGTCAGGTTGACAAATTGTAGTAGCGGCCGCATATTTTTTGTTCTAAAAATCGTGAACATACTAATTCTTATTTCAAAATATCAAATTAATTAAGACATCTATAATTGAGGTAATTTATAGTATTTATTCGTTATACTCTTGAGCAAGAAATCATTTTTATAGTCAATTAAAAATTTCAAAGTATTAAACGCGGTCTGATATTATTTTTTGACTTTATAATATTACATTTATTCTATAATATGATATAGAGAAAAGATTAATTTTTTTTGTAATGGTTAAACTCAAAAACTACTGGACCGATTTGAAAAATTCTTTCACCAATATAAAGCTACATTATTAGCGAGTAACATAAACTGCTTTTTATCCCGAGAAAATATATAGCGGGACTTTTATCCCGGAAAACCTCATACACGCCGGCGGAGCCACGGGCAAAAGCTAGTTTAGATATACTTTTGGAGTGGCTATTACTAATATGCGTGCCTAAAATGTACAAAAATGATGTAAGATACATAATTTTGTAAATTCTTATAATCATAACTAATCAATGTTATATACATACTTCGAAATCAATTGATTTAGCATTGTAGAGATATTTCGCGAAATATGTAGGTAGATACATTATTATGTGCAAAAACGATACTGTACGATACGTAAAAGAAATAAATTTATATCAGATTGGAATATCGGAAACGTTAATTTGACGCTCAAAAAGTCAGAAATGTTATAAACTTGACTTCGTCCAATCACCGCAAAAGTTCCGAAGAGTTTCTAATAATGTTTTTACTAATTTTATAAAGTAAGTCGAACTAAGAACGAAAGCTGCAAGCAACGGTAATAAAAAGTATATATTAATATTTTCTTGCTTAAATGCCTTCACTTCCCTCAGGTGCTTTTGAGAAAAATGGCCATTGTTATGATTAGGTCGTTATAATAATATATTAGGTGATGCTCGCGGCTTCGCTCGCGTGAAAAAGTTTTTCCAGGATAAAGGTAGCCTATGTGTTAACCGAGGACATGATCTACCTGTGTGCCAAATTCCAACGAAATCCGTTCAGTAGTTTCGGAGATGTGCAGTAACAAACAAACAGAAAAACAGACAGACAGACAGAAAAGAATTATTAAAATCGCTGATTTGTTTTCCGTTACTCTTCTTTAGTCACCCCCTTTCTTTTTATGACATTTCTTTAAATGTAGACCGGTTCTACGGCTTTGTTATATGTATAGATGTCCCATGGTAGCAAATTACCGGGATAAAAAGTCTAAAAATTAAACAAAGTAAGTGGCGATAGCCTAGTTGGGAGTGGAATAGACCGCCGAGACGAACGTCGGCAGGTTCAAAACCCAAGGGCACGCACCTCTGACTTTTCTTAAGTTATGTGTGTATTCTTCGTGAGTTATCGCTAGCTTTAACGCCGAAGAAAAACTTCGTGAGGAAATCTGCATACCTACCTAAAATCCATATGAGTTTCAAAGGTATGTGAAGTCAACCAACCCCCACTAGGCCAGCGTGGTGGACTAAGGCCTAAACCCTCTCAGTTGTAGAGGAGGCCCGTGTCCAGCAGTGGGACTGTATGTGATACAGAGTTGGTATTAAATTAAACATAGCAACCACAATAATTTAATAAGAAATCATTGTCAACAAATCTGTTAGGAAAGCCTTAACTTAGCTTTATAACGTGTTGCATTTTGTGATTATTTTCTATGATTGACAAGAAAACTTCGTTATTTGGCACATCAAGATAACAATGACGTTAAGCTAGCGTGGAGTTTCGCTCGACTGGCCTGTTCAATCGAAGATTACTTGTAAGTTGTCACATTGACAGTGTTTCATCAATCATCTTCAGTTGGATTTTATGCACGAGTAACCTCACGGGATATAGATTTGCGATATTTTTATGTCTTATTAACACTAAATTGTAGAAATTATTTTGTTAAATATATAATAACATATGTACACTATTTCCGATCCAACGGTGCTCGATAGTTCTACAAAATTAAAATACGAAACATGACCAATTCGAGATAGAGATTTAATTTCAATCTGATAAAGAAAAATTACCGTGATATGAAACACTCTATATGTGTTGAGTGGATGGCTTTAGCCGGAATCCTTTTAGGGAGCGTAACTCAATAGTGCTTAAAATCTACTTAGACGAACATTATTCAATCAGGGCCCTTGAATGAGGCGCGACCCTTGCGAGATATAGCGTCATTATTAACCGTTTCGATGGTCCAAAATGTCATGGGTCAAACTCGTACAAAAGTACATGTATGAGATAGGTAGGTATAAAGTATATACGATCATCGGAGCATAAAATTTGTATTGTTACCAGGTTAAATATTGTGTAATAAGAATGAGTTCTTAATAAAGATCTGTCATAAAAAAAATAAAAAAAGTATAATGTGTTGTATTTAATTTATTAGTGTCACCTTAAAAATTGTATTGGTATAAAAAAATTATCACGATATTTATTTTCAAGTAACCTATGACTTTGAATAGTATAATAAGTAGCAACCTAAATCATTAAAAAATCCTGTTACCAGTTAACTAGAATATATGCGGAGTTTGTTTCGGTTATTACAGGACTCATTTATTTGGCTAAATGCCCGCACAATCAAATGATTTATTATGGACTCAGGCAAGACAGCGATTCCGTTAATTTATTACCAAGGTCTTAGAGAAACTTGTGTTAAACACCTGCACACATACCTAATGCAATTTACCATTCCATTACCTTATCAAGCAAGCAAAAATATGTTTTATTGTTTAAAGTTTAAGGGATTATCTAAAGAAAATAATTTAAATGATAGCAAAATTATGTGCCCACTTTTTTCACAACTAATCCAAACAATATGTTTTCCGGAGTTAAAATTGTTAGATGAAAGCAATATAATGCATTATAATCTAGGAATATATTATACTACATTGTAGTCGTAAAATTTAATTGGTAGGTATGTAAATTGTATATCACATCTAAATAAATACGTGGAAGCCTTTTCGTTCCTTTGTGAGACCATTCTAAGTATTCATCTTGATAGTCTGCGTACCTAACATATCAAAAACTTTTGATGAAGAAACCACATCGAAAAAGACTCTTTTAATTTCCATAAAAGAATAACTTTACGAGATTTTTCGGCGTTACATTCTAATAGTGATAGGTACCCATTCAATTTATTTTTAACCGACTTCATTATTTCTAAGTCTTACAAGTTTGAAGTCAATCTTGTGATGACGAAGGTATAATAACGAAAATAATATAATTAGAGAAAATGAAATTGCAGTAATAAGAAATTTTATGGAAAGCTGAGTGCAGACGATAAGGCACGTTGAAGAAGATTGTCAATTTGTGGACATCAATGCAATTAGTGTATTATTTCATATCATTTTCTATTTATTTATTCATATTTTTCATGATGTGAGTAAATTAGCGTAAGTACTACAACTACAGCCACTCGTCAAATTGAAGTGTTATAAATTGTAGTCAAACGGATTATCACAGTAGAGTTATATTAGGAAGACTGTAGTCAGAGTAGACCACATTTTCATAGTGGGGTTTATAAGGAAATACTAAACTAGTAATATAAGATTAGGCGAGGTAAGATAATTTGGAATTGTCAATTACATTGGAATAATTGTGGAGATTTAAAATTACTTCTCATTCTTGCTAAACATGTAGAGGTTTGTATGTCATCGATTAGGTAGGTATGATCCATCGCATATTAGTTTTTAGCCCTCGAGAGAAAAAGAGGGGTGATATAAGTTTAGGGTGTGTATCTGTGTATCTGTATGTCTGTCTGTGGCATCGTAGCTCTCAAAGGAATGGACCAATTTTGACGCAGTTTTTTTTGTTTAAAAGCTAATGTGATCGAGATGCTTATTAGCTATAATTTATGAAGAACTGTTCAGGCGTTTGAAGATTATCAGCTCATTTCCAACTTTAACAACTCCGATTGATTTTAAACTTAGTGTACTGTGACTTCACCAATATTTTTAAGACATTTTAACCTTGAGTTGATGCTGCAGCATCAAGTAGTCTGCGGGATACCCAACTCTTTAGCAACTTATAGCAAATATAGCGTGTGTGGGCTCATAAGAATGGCCTCAACGAGTAGGTGTTAGATAGTTGATTATCAAGGACCCATGATGGAGCATATAGTAATTTTAAAAGTTTGAAATAAAAATTAAATTAAAATTTAAATAGCCCCGACACAAAAAGCCTCTAAAAAGTATAAAAATAAAAGTGACTTTGTTTGTCGTTTAAGTACCTAGTAATATTTTGACCCAAGCGTCCTGGCGTCGTGGAACCAAACTCCGGACCAGGGAGTTGAAAATACTTCTTTCGCGGTTCCCCGGTGCGTCAACGCTTGGGTGACAATATTACTAGGTGCTTAAACGACAAAGACACTTTTATTATTTTTTAGAGATGTTTTGTGTCGGAGGTTATTTAATTATTTATTAAGCAACTGCCGTATTCTGCTTTACTATAAGAGGTTTTCATCTTCATTATCATCAGCCTCATAAAGTGCAATGGTGAACATGTACAACAGGCCTATGTAGGCCTTCCTCAAAGTTTTCCAGATTTCCTGTCAATAGTGGCCTTCATCCAGCGTGTTCCTGTGACCTTTATCAAGTCCTCTGTTCACCTTGTAGGTGGACGTCCAACACTGTGCTTGCCGGTACGTAATTTCCACTCGTGAACTTTTCTGTCCCATTACCCCCATACTTATATCAAGTGCAGATATTTTTTGCTCGATAAGACGAAGCGAAGTAATTTTAGGTTTAAAAGTTGATTGCGAGTCAATTGTCTTGGTATCCGAAAGTCAATAATAATAGAGGTCTATCAAAAATCTGTTAGATAGACCTATCCTCGATCTAGTTTAAAACACAGCATACGTATGGTTGTCCATTACAATTATCTAAGGTATGATTAAGAATTATTAAGTTAGACACCAGGAAGGAGCTCGCGATTTTAAATATGGTTAGTGATTTAGGCATCTAGCTCAGTTTGTTTAATACCGTAATTTAACAGCTACAGGAACTAAATCCCTTTAAGTATAACTTATTGCTTTAACTGACGAAAAGTGAGATGGTACGTAACTAAAACTATTTATCTTCTAAGCATCCGAACCAGTTTAGCTTTTATAAAGTGATTACATAACAACTCCCATTTAAAGTTTGGATTATTAGAAGGATGACGAAAACAGCTGTGTTATAGAGTATGGAAGGGTTAAGTTTAGTAATAAATTATTTTTCTTCCGATTATAGTTTAGCAGAAAATTTCATATACATATCGATAGTGGACGATGGCCTAGTTGGGAATGGAGCGGTCTGCCGAGCCAATATTTTGTTTTGTTTTGTTCTTTTCTTTTGTGTATTATTTATAAATAATTATTATCGTTCGCTTTAACGGTGAAAGAAAACATCGTGAGGAAACCTATACATAACTGAGAGAATTTCGAGAGTATGTGAAGTCTGCCAACCCGCACTAGGCCAGCGTGATGGACTAAAGCCTAACCCCTCTCAGTAGTAGACAAGGCCCGTGCTTAGCAGTGGGCAGTATACAATACAGGGCTGCTTGCATTGCATTGCATGTCGATAGTAGGTAAATCATATTACGATGGTGTGATCGTTAGTCGTAACATAATCATTACGGTATTAGTACGTTCTTATTGGTCTAAGTCTTTGATTAATTATATACCTAGATAGACACTGAACGTTTCAAACGCGTCGAAAAAAATAGAGGCCAACAATTGTCCACTAAATGTGTTCGAGTGAATTATTAAGCTATTGCATAGCTTCTATCGCGGGCCTTGAGCGTGGAGACCGAATCCAGAAATTCCGTAACGAAAATAACCTGACATCTTTTTTATCTTACTAATATGAACCTTAAATACAATGCGTAGAAGCTATAACTCTTGAAACGAGTATATTTTTATTTATTTTATTTATTAAAGTCATTAAAACCATTTGTTACTAATCTAATATGAACCTTAAATACATTGCGTAGAAACTATTTTACGTGTTTTATTTTTTTTTGTTGTTTTTCATGGATATAATTTTCTCCCCATTTTAATAGAAACCATGTAATAACTGGTATCATTATGCGCGCACACAAGGATACGCAGAATGATGCAGCGATAGCGTATGACAATGCTGTCACGCATACCAGCTTAAGAAAAGTTGGCCTGTTTGTTTTAGTTTCATTGCAGCGCGTCACTCTATCTAGGTTTATAATTTATCAAAGGTCTAAGTATTTGCGCGATGTATCCAAAAAAACGATTGGGATCGTCGATTGAAAATGGCGGTCAAAGTAAAAAAGATAGACGTTGCTATTTAATACGTAAACGGTTTACATTCGTCAAGGAGTGCCAAACAAAGATATTCTACATGTGTAACGTACAAAAGTAACCAACAAGTACCTACTTAAAGTCTTGCCTTCAGCGTAAACAAACGCCATCTTAATCTCTTTTGTTAATAAATCAAATTCGTGGTAAAGCTGTAAATCCAATCCAGGGGCAATTTCCACTTATACTGTACTATATTCATTTCGTTATAGCGACGCTTTTCATTCAAATATGAATTTTATTGAAATATGTTGTCTTTGGATGTGAATTAAATTATACTCATCAATTGTTTTTGTGTTTCATATACAATGTTACTTTACAAAATCATTTCATGCCAACTTGTTTTCAAATGCAGAACCCTAAATTCGAAGATCTTTAGCAGTTTCATGCAAATTCGCCTGGCATAAAGTTGACTAATGAACACTGAGTAAAAAATGACACGCGAAAACTTATTCTAATCCATGATACTGTTTTGACCTACCACATTTTGTATGCGACTCTATAGGGCTACTGCTATGGACGTCGTGAAACCAGTGACTTATTCCGGTAACTTGCATCAGGGCCATCATGGTTCAGAAGGTGTATTTATGGCCAGCCAAACAGGCCGATACACGGCCCGTACACAGCTTCGAGATACACGATACTTTTTCGTCGATATTCATTTTTGGACTGCCTCAGTGGCATAGTTGTATTGCGTGCGCTGTATGACTGTCGCGCTGAGGTCTCGGGTCAGACAAAGTGATATTGGGTTTTTCTACTCAGTATCAGCCCGGAGTTTGAAAATGTGTCTGACAATAGCTCCTATAACCTGATGAGACCTAACATAACTGGCGAAATGTGAGTCTGTTATGAAAAAGGCGTGTTGCTATGTAATATGTATGTATATTTGTATTTTGGACTGAACTGTACTTTCCATTAGGTGAAGACGTGTAGTAAAATTGTGCCAGGATAAAAGAAAAATAAAATGAAATAATGTCTTCATAAATACAGTCACGACGATGACACGCCAAGGAGTATAAGTGAATTTGCTCGATCTTCAGTCTAATTTAAGTTTTGGGACAATCTAATGTTATATTTTGTAGCAGGCTTTATGAAAACCCGTTATTTTGAAAAGCTATTTCATTTACAGACATTGGTGGTATGCTCTCACATGTAAGAGTCCGCAATGTCTATTTCTACCGCCAAGCAGCAGTGTGTATGCACTTTTGTGTTTCGGTTTCAAGGACATTGTAGCCTGTGTAACTATACAGAACATAATGAAACTTAACATGTCTCAGGAAGTCTCAGGATGACGAGCGCATTGGAATGCCACACAGTACTTTGTAACTCAAAGTGCTGGATGGTGTTGGTACTGTTTATGGGTGGCGTATCGCTTACTACCAGGCGAACGGCATGCTCGTCTCGTCATTCAATGTAATAAAAAAAAATCTTCGTTGCATTGTATGATGAACTATAGAGAAGTTAAGAGAGTAAACCAACCAGATTAATAGAAGCATTTTTTTTGTGTTGTTAATGTTTGGTAGTTATTTTAAAATATATTATAATTGAGTTAATTTTAATGATATCAGAATGTCCCATATTTTTATCTTTATCTACAGTTATTAAAACTTTTAAACTTTATTAAACAAAATCAAAATGATAAAGTCTGAGTTGTCAAATATGTTGTGTTACGTCAAAAGTTTGATACAGGTCGACGTATATTATTAAACGAATATGTGACGTGGTTGGGTTTAGGGTTTTTTTTTTTATAAAACAAGATTATGCCTAATATGAACATACATATATAATGTTGGATTATGAACATTTCATTGCGTTATGATCGTCCGTTTATTATATGATCACTTCCTTATAAGGTTTACATAAGCAAATATTTTTAATAAATCGTACATGCTTAATTCTTGTTGACATAAAAAATTTACGTCCATAAATCCGGCATTTCGTTAAGTTTAGTTTCCAGAATTCAATCAGTTTAACCAGTTTAAAATAATTTAATTACAACGTGATAGTTTTACTGGGTGTACAAAGTGATCACTAAGGGATAGTGATCAAGTTACCCCAGTTTCCCCTACACTTAATTAAACAAATTCAATAAAGCGTACAAATCTTTGATGTTGTTAATCTTATTTAACGAAGTGTGATCGTATAAAATCCTTTGTCATTCAATTACGTGTTTACATAATGTCCAAATCACGGCGAGCTTTGTGATTCACTGATCCGTCTCTAAAATTGATACGGATTTTTTGTGTGTGTTTTGAATCTTACAACCTTTTAGTCTATACTAATATTATAAAGAGGAAAGATTTGTATGTAAGTATGTTTGTAACGAATAAACTCAAGAACTACTGAACGGATTTCGATGAAATTTGGCACACGGGTAGATCATGTCCTGGATTAACACATAGGCTACTTTTTATCCCGGAAAAACTTTACCACGCGGGCGAACCCGCGAGCAGAAGTCTAGTATTGTATATTTAGGAAGCGTATAATGGTAACCACTGATTAATTTCATATTGTTTCTAATATTTAAAACGTAGTTAGTTGTATGAAACACAAAAAAGGCGATTTTTTTTTTGTTCAAATATAGGCCAAATGATATTTTGTGTTTGTAATAGTATTCTCGGTTTCAGTGCGCGACTATAAATTAAGGGTGGCGCGGCGGCGCGTACAACAAAGTAGTTGGCTGAATTTCCCAACCAGCTCAACTGATTTAGTCAAATTTAACGCAGTAGGCAAGATAATCATATCATATTAAGCAAGCCAGACAATGATTATTAATATGTCGTCAAAAGTGAATCAGAGACATTTAGTAACAAAGTATTATTAAAACTGTTAAGGAGCATAATTGTTTAACTTTGTCTACTTATTATGTCTAAATTATGAAGCATGCAATTTCAGCCTGAGTCTGACTTGTCAAAAATTGTATAAAACTAAAATAAACTAGCAATTGGTTAGCGGTGTGAAAATTCAATAGAACTCTATCATAACAATTAGACGATCATATTTTTGTGTTTATTGTAACGTTTGCCTGTACCTAAAAGTAAATTTTCCGTAAAGACGTTTTGTTTAGTACTAATAGTAATTTTACCTAATGACTTCTTATATTTACGCGAATGTTGGACATTGAAATAAAACTATTTAGCGGATAATAGTTTTATTTCAATTTTACCTAAGGAATACAATTCTCAGCTGAGATATGACAACTGTGTGTGGTTGCATATTAATAGTGGAGCATTATTATTAGAGAAACAACACCTGAGTCTGTGGAACACAGCGATTCGCTACTGGGCAAGTCGTTTAAATGTATATACAACACACACACACACACACTCACTCCTTTTATCCCCGAAGGGGTAGGCAGAGGCGCAACTAATGCACACACTTTTGCCGTGCGTTTTCCGTCCCATGATATGATAGGGGGCGAGCCTATCACCATATTGGGCACAAATTCCAGACTCCAGGCTGGTACTGAATAGAAAAATTCAATATCACTTTGCCCGACCCGGAGATCGAACCCGAGACCTCAGCATTGCAATCGTACCGCGATACAACTACGCCACCGAGGCAGTCAAATACAAAATCCAGTAATATTAGGGAGGCATGTAGTATGTATATCTGTTTAACTACATTATGTACGTAATAACTTTTTGTTTTAAATAATAAATATTCTTCATAAAGTACAAAGACAATCACATATGGACCTAAATCTTGTACCGTGGGTATTGATAACTATGAAGGACTTTTGGTTCTGAACAAAATATTTGTGAAACACTAAAACAATTATTGTGGACGGAAATCGAACTGGAGTTCATTTATCTCGTAGCCGCCTTATGGCTCCCTGCACCTCGCCATGTCAATTATTTATATATATTATCCAAGTTCAATCATGACACATTATTGTTCAAGACAAGTGGAAAAACAAAATATGTATTGGAATAATAAAATATTTTAATTTTAATATTTAGTGTCGCCTGTGGCATGTGGTATCATAAATACCAAATATATTTGGTATTTACGATACCAAATATTTTGAAAAAAGGTACTGTACCAGAGACAAACTGTAAATGAGATATATTTTATTAACCTCTACCCCATAAATCTCGTGTAAGGCGTACACAGACAGCTATGAAAAAGTGAAAATACATGTAATAGAGTTAGAGCTTGCCCCGTCACATCTTTATAATGTAATGTTCTTACCCAAATTGAAATATTTTCAGTATCGAAATAGTTATGGATTTTTTTCTCTATAAGGTACATACCTAATGCTGTTTACGTGATCAAATGTGTTTAATTATGATATCACCAATTACTTATTTTGACTATAAAATAATTATAACTATACCATTATAAGATAAATTAACATCCGATGCTAAAGCCGCCACGGAAAGCCAATAATATTGTTTGGTTATTGAGAGCTCATTAATAAACTTGTCGATGGTTGAGTGCAGAACGTATTTAATGTCAAATCAATAATACGCTGTTATACTAGGTACTGGCCGATGCTCTGATCAGCCGTAAAAAATTAATGCCTCACTACATTCCATCGATTACGTCTCACGCTTATAAGTATAAAGTAACACGCTATAGAAACTTCTAAAGTCTTTTAACGATGGTTTGGAAGCATTAAATGCGTGGGTGAATGAAATATTCAAATACAAAATTTCGATATTGGAAATATTGTACTTATCATAAACATTTCAATAATGACATAATTAAGAACATAATTTTATAATGACAGCTACAAATTAACTTCCTTCAATGGCCTCTGGTGACTGGTCTAAGAAGAATAATCAAGACACAAACAACAATGTTGAAATTCAAGTTCACAATTAATGTGTATGTTAAGAAAAAACAGAAAAAATACGTGTGGCACTCGGAGACTGCCGCGGTAAAGCTATTGCATAGCATTTTTTATCACAAATTTTGATTGACTAAACACAAATTCGATCGTACGCTTACCACATAAAGTAGATTTTTAAACGCGAGCAACGCACGTTTAGTCTTGTTATTGATAAATGTCAGAAATGCAATGGTCATCACAACCAAAGTAGAATAAATCAAAATTTGAAAAAAGAATGTTACGTTCGATTCTTTTGTACTCGTGCCGTGTCAACGCTGGGGAAATAGCTTCTACGCAATGTATTTAATGTTCATATTAGATTAGTAAGAAATGGTTTTAATGACTTTAATAACTAAAATAAATAAAAATATACTCGTTTCAAGAATTATAGCTACTACGCATTGTATTTAAGGTTCATATTAGTAAGATAAAAAAGATGTCAGGTTATTTTCGTTACGGAATTTCTGGATTCGGTCTCCACGCTCAAGGCCCGCGATAGAAGCTATGCAATAGCTTAAAAAAATACGAGAGAGTACTTTTTAAAAAATCGATTACTAAAATCCCACATTAAAACTACATGTTGTTAACAATGTATTTTGTTTAGTAATAATTCTAAACTAACTGGGTTCAGTTAATAAATCTCAGTAGGTAGGACACAACAGATAATTTCTAGAAAATATTTCTACAAATAGCAGTCATTTCACAAAAAAATATAATTCTAGCGACCGCAATGCGACCGTCTTCGTGCCACGTGGGTAGAGCTTAATTACATTTCTACTGGGGTTCATAAAACCTCACAATGTTTCTTTTTCGTATTTTGTACCCAAGTACACTTCATGGCATATCAAGCTCGGATCGACCGAAACGATTTTAACCCTTAATCCCATCTACGTTTGAAGGGCCGGGGCATCAAAAAATCTTTGTCACAAAATCTGTAATCTTTAGAAGAGGGGTAACCCGGGAGGGCTATTATATTGTATTGATAAATTGAATGTTTTCAGCATTTAATGTTATTGCCTGCTTGTTTTCGGTCACAACGGTGAAGTTGACTTTATATTTATTTACTACATTTGGGTTTAAAAAGCAATAAGTATCAGTATTTATTACTTTTTCTTCTAAGTTACATTAAACAAATTGGTTAGTTTTGGTTACATTATTTAAATGAGAAATATAAGGGTAATTTTAATAAAAGAAACTACATTATATTTACCTAATTCAGGTAATCTCCATGGATCGTAATATAATTCTATTAAGTTTTAAATGGAAGCATTAACTTTCTTAAAAAGGTTAGTAAAATTCGCAGAGAGTGCGTGAATTAATTCATTCTTTAATCTCAAAGGACAGTTTAGCAAATTCTATTCTGTTAATATTAATTTGTCTAATACAGACTTCGAAAACATAATTCCACTTACGCATGCTCACGCCTTTTATCCCCGAAGGGGTAGGAAGAGGCGCAACTAGTGCACTCACTTTTCGCCAAGCGTATTCCGTCCCATGATGTGATAGGGGGCGAGCCTATCGCCATACCGGGCACAAATTCCAGACTCCGGGCTGATATTGAATAGAAAAATCCAATATCACTTTGCCCGACCCGGGGATCGAACCCGAGACATCAGCCTTGCAGTCGTACCGTAATACAACTACGCCACCGAGGCAGTCTAACTAAAAACTCCACTTATTCTGACAATAACATTGATATATAAAAAACCCATATCAATGAACAATTATCATTTTTGTTTCGAATATATATTATATAGCATAGGTACTTACTTCATTCACTCATGTTTAGAACCCTATTTTAAACAATCATGCGGTACATAATATATCGACTGAATTTCTAACGTCACATGATTTCTCTCAGTTTCCAATAATTTTGACACATTATTTCCTGTATAAAACGTGACTAAATGTCAAGATTAGACTTAGAATGTGACAAGAAAACAAGACTCCATTTCATTGTATTGGAATTGGTCGAGAGACTAACACGTGACTGACGCATTGGTCTCTCGATCAATCACAAACATCAAAATTAAACGACATCGTCTTACGAGTTGCGTCTTTTTGCCACATTTTAAGCCCACATTGCGTAAGATATCTGTTGATTAAAAATGGATCCAAAGACCTTGATAGTTTATTGCAATTAAAAATAATAATTAAATGATTACTTATGAGTAATTGTTTTTCCTCTTTGTCGTAATTACGTAAAAGCAATATGTGGCTTATTTAATTAAATAGGCCCCTAATGATACCGATGTAAAAATATAAATAGACGCAGTGGTCACAGCATCCCAGTCGCCGCATCATCTCAACATAAATGCATTAGATGCAATCTCCACCAAATAAGATGATGCGAATCTAATGGCTCAATCTAGCTTATTTATATACAGCCTGAGCGACGGTACGTCTATCTTGAAGCTTTAAAATACTACACTATATCAGAGTTTTATAGCAAGAAAAATAAACTCTAAATGGATTTCAATTTGTTTGAATTATGGCGGCAAGTGCTTTTTGTAGGCAGGACAAATACTATTGGTGCTACATTATTGTCAATACAAATAGTGCCTACTTTATTTTATTTATTGAAGCATGGAGTAGAAATTTTAGTAATAGCATCTTTTTATTTCCAATCCGAGAGTATTTTTACAATGATGTCCGTGAGTGCTTCTTCTTTATAAAATTTTGTTTAAGTTAGATTGGTATAATTGTGTTGTTGTTTTGATTTTTATTATTCTTGCTTCTTTTATCCCCGTTCACGGTCTTAAATATTCAAAACTTATTGCATGAGGGATATATAATACCAAATCCTATGAAAGGAAAGTGTGTAGTAATTCCACTCATGGAAATTTACCGCAAATTACATGGTTTGAAGAATACCCTAAGAAGTCTCGACTTAATTAAAAATATGTACTTACAGAGAATAGCTCAGTTCGTCTCGTAGTAATTATTTTTTTTCGAATTAGTACGGTGCAAGACGCCTGTTGGTCCCTGTTTATTTTCTTTGTCTCTGGAAGCTCAGAATGGAAGAATGAATTCATTGTTTATAAAATTTGCGTACTTACGCTATTCATTAAATGTGGTCAACGAAAGCGTGCCGTCTTGAGCATACAAATTAAAAAAAATGGAAGCGTCGTAGAATATAGCTGAAGGTATTAGTTAGAAATAGCCGTTTAAAAAAATATTCTATAGAAAGCATTTTGATTTTCAACTTTTAACCCTCCGCCTCGTTTGAAGTTAGTTAAATAATCCGCCCCATGACCATGAAGGCTAAAAAATCTTTGAAACGTCGGGAGTAAAAATTAAACAAATTTATATACATATACATACATACACTCACGCCTTTAATCCCCGAAGGGGTAGGCAGAGGCGCAACTAGTGCACCCACTTTTCGCCGTTATTCCGTCCGATGTGATAGGGGGCGAGCCTATCGCCATATCGGGCACAAATTCCAGACTCCGGGCTGACACTGAATTTTAAAAAACCCAATATCACTGCCCGACCCGGGAATCGAACCCAAGACCTCAGCATTGCAGTCATACCGTAATACAACTACGCCACCGAGGCAATTTGTCCCGAAAAAAGTCCATAAAGTAGTTTTATTTCAATGTCGAACATTCACGTAAGCATAAGAGCGCGGTTAAATAATAATTATTCATCAGTGTTTTAATAAATCATTGTTTTGAGTCTTTCTTCCTTACGTTAAATTAGTCCTAAAAGCTTTCTTTGGGCTACTTTTTTAGTGAGTAGTAGGTACCTAGATAACTTTCAGAACCTGTAACTTACTTGAAAGAACGTCTGAAATTATGCTTTAGGTTTAATATGCTCTTAGATCTGTAAATACCAACCTTTGTGAAGATCCGTTCAGAATAAATGGTAGTCCATATATTGATTAATTAAATTACAATGATCTTTCAAAATAAAAAGATACCGATTAAAGGAATTATAGTTTCTTCATACATTCAATGTGCAATGTTCTTTAATAAAACAGCAATCACAGCAATTAGAAAGTTTTGTTTATCGAGAAATTTTATTAGTCCTGAGATCGAACGAACAAATAGCTTTGTATAATAAATTATACTAAAGTTAAACTAAAGTTCAGTTTCAAGTAAAGTTCAAATCTGATTTCAGAGTGCTTCTTTTTAAAGTTGTATGAAGAACAATAAAAAAAATAATATGCCTTATAATTGTATGTAAAAACAGAGCTATTTTTATTGGTGAAAAACAATTATTTTTTAGCCTCTCTTAGGTCTTTGAAGTTAACATGTATATCCTTTTGTCCTTTGTCGTTGTAGAATTCCTTCCATGTTATTCAAATATTTATCATCCATCATCATCATCATCAGCCTATATTTTAGTCCACTGCTGGACAAAAGCCTACTCCAATACGCGCCATTTTACCCGGTCTTCGGCCTGACGCAATCAGTTTCTGCCAGCGACCTTTCGCAAATTTATCCAATTATTGAGCAGGTATATGTAGGTTTATGAAAAGCGATGATAGCCTAGTTGGGAGTGGAACGGACTGCCGAGACGGATGTCCTCAGGTTCAAAACCCAAGGGCACACACCTGACTTTTCAAAAAAGTTATGTGTGTATTCTTTATGAATTATCGCTCGCTTTAACGGTGAAGGAAAACATCGTGAGGAAACCTGCATATCTGAAAAATTCTCTATAGGAATTTCGAAGGTATGTGAAGTCTGCCAACCCGCACTAGGCCAGCGTGGTAGACTAAAGCCTAAAACCCTCTCAGTTGTAGAGGAGGCACGGGCTCAGCAGTGGGCAGTATATAATACAGGGCTGGTATGGTGGATGGTGGTATATGTATTGTCCAGAAAGCAACTAAAAATACAATTTACGCATAAGTGTACATTATTTTTAAAGTAATAGGCCTCATTGGAATCTTATAGTTGACCGCTAGCCGGCCAAGTTAATGCCATCAAAAACAAAACTTGTAAAAAAAATAATTTCGCAAGTCAGTTCTTCTACCGTAAAAAATTATTGGATCCATGTAATACCAAGTCGGTTAATTTATTAAGTCCCTACTTAAGGGACCTTTTGTCTTAAGTTATTGCGTAATTAGCTAACCTAACAACATCTTATAGTGATCATATCAATATTAAAAATCTTTTGTGTTTCAAATAAAATAAATTGACTTGGCCATCGCATGAAAACACAATGTATCTCACAAGTAATACATGATAAGATTGTTTAGTGCCATTGCCAAGTCAATCTATTTTATTTAAAACATAAAAGATTATGAATACTTATACCTGTAGTTAAACTAAAGAGATGTTTTATAAAACGTGTCCATGGATTAAAAATACATAGGTTACTCATGTTTATTTACAGCAAAATAGGTATACTGAGAGCTAAGTTACTGAACTGCATCATTTAGCATTCACGTTTAATGTCAACTAGAACTGACGAACAAATTTAAAATCTGTTGGTTACCTGTTAAATAAAATCATAGAATTTACTATAAATGCGTCAATTTTAAATATACCTAATGAAGCCCTTTGATCAAGATTTCAATGCCTAGTTTGCGTGGAATGAAGTTTGACTCAAAATACCTACAATTTAGAATCGTGGATATGCGTTTTATTATACAAAAGCGTTACAGTTTGTTATTCAATTAATCTCATATGTTCATATTTTTAAGTTGTTTTATGGAGATGTTGAGCTGTAAGGGTAATAATGTACTCTAAAAGTAAATATTCTATTGCCCATTAAAATGTAGATTCGTTTTACAAATAACTTACTTTATCTGGTTAAATCTTAGACCATCTAGAAAGGACGCGCCATGTGCTTATTGGCACCAACAAAAAAATCTGTCACTTTCAATTCAAATTCAAATCATTTATTAAGTTATTAGGCCCCTAAGGGCACTTTTAAACGTCATTTTTTACAAGGTTTTTTTATCCTCTAAAAGATTCTACCTGTAACTATTACATAGAAAGTGTAACACATAGGTACTATACCGTTTTGAGTCGTTATGAACGTACACATTAAGAAATCGTTAACACTTGCCTGTTGTATGCAAACTAGTAAAGTTTTCATAAATGTGTGCATAAGCTCTTATACTTTGGCAGAAAGGAAATATATTTCAAGCCGCGTCCTTTTTATATTGTCTAAGATTAATATTTATACAAATTTTGTTCCTTTTCACTATGTTTCACGGTAATAATTACATGTACGCAATTATGCATTTTCCCCCTTTATCTACGGGTATGAAGGCCAAGAATTTGCCATAAATAGCAGAGGACCCGTGAAAGTAATTACGCCAGGGAATGTTTTCATTACAGCATAATAATCGTCAAATAAAGGCGAGGTCAGCATCACAACTATTGTCATGAGTCATATATCTTAAAGGTACGTGGGACACAAGCAATTTTGGTGGTTATGAATAGATTTTCATATATTCAAATGTTTTACTTTGGCTTGTAATATGGTAGGTATTTCAATAAGACCCGTGTGGGCAAAAAATAGGGATTCAATCCCCATTTGAGTGCAAAGATTTGAAAATCATCAATATACTTTAATGCGATTTCGCAATTATTTCCTGCGTGTGTATTAGACAAAGGTCCTATTGCTGGGCTCTTTTGTTGCCACCATAGGCAAATTTTTAACCTTTAGGAATTTATCTCAAGCGTAGACATCTATGTAAGAAAAACTTAATTAAATTTTTCATGTGGCCAGTGTTTTTGCGAACCAATTAGTAGTGGAATTTAGGGGTTTCATGTTGCGACGTAATGTGCGAGTACGTTGCTGGTTTTCGTAGCGTAGAGTAAGGATTAATAATATGACACCATTGAGGGGTTTTTTAATACATCAATGTATGACACAGACGGCTTTCAGCATTTATATTTGACTGAATATACGTTGCATCTGGATTCAAGACACGCTGCAGTGATCACATACGCCTTTATATTTGGCTGGACGCGACTAGACTTAACTAGACTAGCTGACTGTGATTTTACAGTGACTTTTTGTCAACAAGTAGAGTGAAGGTGCATGAGAGCGTGTTTTATGTAACTTGATGACCAAAGGATCACTATTATAGAAATTGGCATGTTGACAAAAATCGACGCAGCAAAAAATCACAGCGTAGGTTTAAAAGTTAGCTATATTAGGTAGAATGCACATTATGTATATAATCATCGTTCGCCTCTTGAGTTTTTTAAACATAAATGGCTTACTAATAATGAGAAAGTATCATCCCATTCCTATTTTTAAAATATAGTTGTCAATAAATTACTTTTTCAAACACAGTTCGTCTGTAGTTCATTTTCTCAGCATATTTTTTCTAAATAGATATAATATCTAAAGTCCATGATATTATGCTTTTGCTTTCATATTTCAGTAAGAAGGGAAACCATTTAAGTAAGCAGAATTCACACCATTGTGGCACTCTCAGAATATATTTAACTGTCAAAGCAAATATGTTTAAAGCGGCGCTAAGTTGGTTTGTTGGTAATTGCATTATGAAGACAAGTAAATGGTTTGTGGGTTTGTTACATTGTGCACGCAGCACATTGGTTTATTTGTTTTACTAATTATACTAATTTTACGTACGAATATCAAGTGAATTCTTATATAAACGTTACATTATTTAACGTATTTTATTCGTTATTTTCTTAAGCTGATTAGAAGATTCATTTAAAATGGCTATACTTAATAATTCCAAACATTTTAATTTTTTTTCGCCTCGGTGGCGTAGTTGTATTACAACTGCAATACTGAGGTCTCGGGTTCGAAAAAAGTATCAAGTGAATTCTTATATAAACGTTACATTATTTAACGTATTTTATTCGTTATTTTCTTAAGCTGATTAGAAGATTCATTTAAAATGGCTATACTTAATAATTCCAAACATTTTAATTTTTTTTCGCCTCGGTGGCGTAGTTGTATTACAACTGCAATACTGAGGTCTCGGGTTCGATCCCCTGGTCGAGCAATGATATTGGATTTTTCTATTCAGTATCAACCCAGAGTCTGAAATTTGTGCCCGATATGGCGATAGGCTCGCGCCCAATCACATCATGGGACGGAATACGCGCAGCGAAAAGTGGGTGCACTAGTTGCGCCTCTGCTTACCCCTTCGGGGATAAAAGGCGTGAGTATGCGTATGCGTATTTTCTAAAAGAAATAAGATTGACTTCAAGGTACCTACTTCTAAACACATTATGAGGAATATACAATATTACAATAAAGAAAAACTTTTTACATAGATGTAGGAAAGTATATACAGTCAGAATAAACTTAATGTTAAAACAACGGAGGATTTTATCTTTTTTCTCAATCTCAATTCCTCTTTAAAGGTCAACATTATATCCGCTTTTAGGAAAATGCTAGAAGTTAGAACAACGTGAAAGATTTTGGGCTGTCACTAACCCTCTATCTCTTTTGTCCATCCGTTATTACGACCTAATAACTTGTAGAAAGTAGGAAAACTATATTTAGCGTTATCTTAATTACTATCGTTTCTTTCACACGTCATTTAACCGTTGTCCACTCATGTCGTATCATCATTAATTATCCGTTTAACCCAAGCGTAGTCGGGCTTAGTTTCAGCGTGTTTTCATTGTATATATGTTGCAGTGTAAGTAATAATTCCGGATATTATATACAGGGTCATTTTTACATTGCATTACTAAATGAAACCACATATTCGTCTTTACCTCTTCTAACATCTTGCCAAAAATCATCCATGAATAACGAATATTATTGCCAAAAATCCCAGTTGTAGTTTTCAAATTTTTTGATCATTTCGTAGTTTAGTGCGAATTTATGGTGTGTGCGAAAGTGTATTTCTGAATGAAAGTATAATGTTGCCGCTGCGACGAATTATCTTAGAGCAGTAGTAGTGGCATTAGGGCGTGTAAACTTAAAGTAACTTTTTATTGATATTTATTTTGTTCGAAATTTATACTTTTTTATTTTACATCTATGGTTAAAATAATTTAGTGGAAAGGGTTATTTTCGACGAGATAAGTATGTGATATCATTTATTAGCGCAATGTCAAAATGACCCTGTATACTATCCAACTTTTACATATAATATCTACTTAATTTAGACAAAGTAATAATTGACACAGGATTAATCATATTCACTAGCTATTTTATATAATATCTTGGGAGTCTTCGATAAATTAATAAAACAAGTATAGGTGAGGATTATAAAGTTTTATTTCAACTTGCCTTAAGCTTTGTTGCAATGACTGCAATGCTGAGGTCTCGGGTTCGATCCCCGGGTCGGGTAAAGTGATATTGGATTTTTCTAATCAGTATCAGTTTCGAGTCTGGAATTTAGGCTCGCCCTCTATCACATCATAGGACTGAATACGCACGGCGAAAAGTGGGTGCACTAGTTGCGCCCCTGCCTACCTCTCCAGGGATAAAAGGCGTGAATATGCGTATGCCTTAATCATAACTACATGTGTAGCTATAATTATGTTGAAAGAAAATTATTTTACGGATTTTATCCCGCGCTTTATGTCTAACATTCGAGTAAATATAATATAAGAAATCATTAAAATTATGTCGTTATTTTAAATAGTAGCCTACATTCAAAATGTACGAAAAGGAGTTATAGTACGTGTCACACTTTCTGTTACATTTTTAGCAAAATACTTAGGTAAGTCTTACTTTTTGTCCTAAAATATTTACATATCAATAGCAAATCAATTACTAACCTATGTCAAAGATTTTTGAAGTGAAAACTTCTTTAGCGGCGTTGAGCACTTTTGGGATGAGTATAAAATGTTAAACTCGCGTCAGGATCACGTGACCCCGATCGAATGCGTAGGAGCTTTTACCATCCCTTACTAATATGAACCTTAAATACAATGCGTAGAAGCTATAATTCTTAAACGTGTACATTTTTATTTGTTTTCTTCATTAAAACCATCCCTTACTAATATGAACCTTAAATACAACGCGTAGAAGCTATAATTCTTAAACGACTACATTTTTATTTATTTCCCCAGCGTTGGCACGGAACGAGTAGGTACAAAAGAGCGTAACATTATTTTTTCAAATTTTGATTTATAAAGAAATAGTGAAATTGACATTTTTGTGTACGATAGCGCAATTAATAAATATTGTATTTAACCACATACATGCTAGTACTTTTATTCTGATAAATAAAGCAATTCGTGCGAAATGATTCCCTAACCATTCCAAAATATTCAGAAATGCACAACGATAATGTTCAAGTTTTCACTTCTGCCGGCACACCCGGAGTACAACCCGTTCTTTTTTAAAAATTAATAACATATTTCATATAGAAAATGTTACAGTTGGTGCATTTACTAAGGTCATTGTTTGTGTAGGCGTAAAAATATTTTTACAGCCCTAAGTATGTGGTGGTAGGTATGGGGTCATAACATACGTTAACCCCATTTACGAGCCGATTACGATCAGATTGTTGTAAGATTTGAAGTGTTTAGTCATTTATACGGATTTATCATTTAATGACTTTTTGGTAAACGGTTTTTGTGTTGCTTATTTTTTATTTTGTTGTATAGGCATTTTTCTTAGCACTATTGAAGGACATCATTTTTAACATTTTCAAATCGTTTAGATGCTTTCAATTTATTTAAAAGTTACGTAAGTATTGAATTAAACGTTAACTACGTCATTCGCATTCCACCTCGTAGTAAATACATTATACAAATGAGATAATTAAAAATGAATTGACAGAAACGTAACCACATTAACGCCATTGTTGTCCGATTATGCAGATTTGTGGATCAGAGACGTCGTGCAATGTTCAATAATTACGATCTTCAATGAGAGCTAATGAATTGAAACGATCTTACGGACGGTAGTCACGTTAATTACTGTCGGAGGTATTTCTTCAGAATGTCTGAGCAACTCATTTTGGGGCTTTTAGAGCGGAGTTCCCGGCATTTCCCCGCTGATGATTTGTTGGCTAGATCAACCTGCCGAAATTAAATTCAAATTAACCTATTTACGTAACAAATGGCTGGTCATCGTTTATTAATACGTTTTTTATAATAAACACTTCCAGATCTTATAGTAAAACAAAACTAGCGCATACAATGACCTATTCATTGTATTAATTTAATCAATTACGCATTGTATGAATGTACCTATAGTTTACACAAATCCGTAAACCAGGCCAGCGGCAATACCTACTGAATATTGAATCGGCAGTAAACACATATTGAAAGGTGTTGATGACATTTTTGATATTGGGACCACATAGATTATAATTAAAAAAAATTACAAACACACGAATTGAGAACCTCCTCCTTTTTTGGAAGTCAGTTAAAAAGACATAAAATAAAAGCGATGTAACTAAACCAAATGTCAATTTTTTTTTTATGGCATAGAATGACGACACGAGCATGCCGTTCGCCTGATGGTAAGCGATACGACCGCCCATAAACAGTAGTAGCACCATACAGCACCTTGAGTTACAAAGTACTGTGTGGCATTCCACTGCGCTCGTCATCCTGAGACATAAGATGTTAAGTCTCATTATGTCCAGTAGTTACAATGGCTACAATGTCCTTCAAACCGAAACACAACAGTGCATGCACACTGCTGCTTGGCGGTAGAAATAGACATTGCGGTGGTACCCACCCAGACGGTCTCATACATATGAGAGACCTACCACCAGTTATGGCATATGTTCCCCACTATGAACGACCTTGTAAAATTATCATGTTAAGTAGTAGTAATACATCTCGCTTTGTCTCGATAAATGTGTTAAATGACATTAGACCCTATTGTAGTCCCAGCATCAGACAATGATTAATCTATACTATCTATAATATCACTACATAGTATAAAACAAAGTCGCTTCCCGCTGTCTGTATGCCCCTATATATTATGCTTAGATCTTTTAAACTACGCAACGGATTTTTATGCGGTTTTTTTAAGAGATAGAGTGATTAAAGAGTAAGGTTTATATGTATAATACATGTATAATATAGTAGAGAATTATATGTATAATTCTTCTGTGCGTATGTATGTCACTGAACTCCTAAACGGCTGGACCGATTTTAATAAAAATTTATTGTGTGTATTCCGGTGGATTGAAAATGGATCAGATTTACAATTCGGTCCGAGGAAATGTAGTTTGTATATAAAGTGACTTTTATACAGGAAAAACTCTTTTATGTAGGCGAAGCCGCGGGCAAATGCTAGTTATTATTATAATATTATAAAGCTGAAGAATTTGTTTGGAACAAATGAACCGATTTTGAAAATTCTTTCACTAATAGGAAGCTACATTATTCCTGAGTGCTACAGGTTACTTTTTATTTCGGAAAAATATTTTCGCCTGTCTCGGTGGCGTAGTTGTATTACGGTACGACTGCAATGCTTAGGTATCGGGTTCGATCCCCAGGTCGGGCAAAGTTATATTGGATTTTTCTATTCAGTATCAGCCCGGAGTCTGGAATTTGTGCCCGATATGGCGATAGGCTCGCCCCCTATCACATCATGGGACGGAATACGCACGGCGAAAAGTGGGTACACTAGTTGCGCCTCTGCCTACCCCTTCAGGGATAAAAGGCGTGAGTATGCGTATGCGCGTATGGGAAAATATTTTTATCCCCGAAGAACTTTCTCACGCGGGCGGAGCCGCGAGCCGCACTAGTTAGTTTTATAGTGACAATTATCACAGAGCGTTCGCAAATTAACTTTCAATTACTCTCGACTCTAGAAAGAGATCAAATTAAAACGAAATGCATAATTAAATTGATTCTGGTTTAAAGTGTGAAAGATTTTGACAGACCTATTAGTGTGCGAAATATTCATTTATGAATTAATAACGTCAGCGATCAATAAGTAAATGCTATTGTTAAGCGAAATAAATAAATAATGTATACGAAGAAAATTGAAAAACTATTACAAAACATACCTACTGATAAAGTCCTTTTTTTTTCTTTTTTTCGCGGGAAAAAAAAAAACAAAACGCGTTATCGCTACCACCACCGGGGGGTCAGTGGAATGGTTATGTTGGTTTCACACAGTCTTACGGCCCAACGTCGACACTCGGGAGTATAGCATCATCCGAGCGAGCATTAGACCGAGTCCCTAACCCTATATACAACCTACACCGGCATACCAACCAAAACCCGCGGTGGCCTTCTTCGGCGCATACAGGACGGCCCCGGGGTATCTTGTTGCACTAAGATAGCTGCACGGGACCGCCCCTGATAAAGTCCCTGATTCACGTACGAGTTACTACAAAAAAAAAAAAAAATCTTTAGACAAACTAAACTTCTAGACGTTCCTCACAGAGTTTTGTCTATAGTTGGTGGCACCAACTTGACAAAACATCTTCTTTATAAGGTCTGCCAATTTCTTTAATAATCTCGTTGATCTGCCAGATTTAGATCTATTTAATGCAAGTTCAACCATTTTTAAACGCACTATAGCTAATGGTTGGTTTGAAACGCTTCATTGACTGTTTTAGTCTTATTTCTTGTTATAGTTATTATTGTATTTACTCTGTTAAACCTTGGTATATAATATATTCACTGGTTAGTAGGTATAGGTAAAGTTAAACAAGCATAATTTATTGCATTATACTTGTTTAATTTACAAGCGAAAACTTGTAAATGGTAATTAGACTACTATAATACTGTCTATTTATCATTAGATATGAGACTGTTTGTTTTCCAAATAAAATAAAATAGCCTATTTGAAACATATCCGCCACATAAACTATAAAGTATCGTTTCACAGGTTTCGAATAGAAACATCTGACAGAAAAAGTCGCTAGTAATGTGTCAGATTTATTTGTTAGATAGCGTTATATGTCAAATAGTTATCTAGAACTTTATCTGGAACGGGTAAAACTGGCCCTAAAATCATTTAACGACTGCGGTTCTTTCAATATAAATTTTATCGTCTATTCGCTCAATGTTCGGTTTACAATCTTTATTTCGAATTCGTTGAAGCCCTTGTGGGTTCTACAGTTAATTCCATTGGTACATTTACGGACAATTTCATTCGCAGTTAAACAGGGTGTAAAATGGCAACATCAAATTGAAGCTCGCTGTCTTAAGTCCTTGTTTATTTGACTTATTTTATTGACTCGTCGAGATTAACTTCCCTTTGCAGTAAAAAGAAAGTTAAGAGCAAACGCCATTAAGGATGTCCGTCTGCTGATTTTGCTATTGAAGTGACTATAAACAGAATTATTTGTTTATTATTGTGGAAACGCCCAAATAACTTTCGGCATGATAGAAATTGGGAAAGACTCCGTACATTTTAATGAGATACTTATCACTGGGTCCCCGCCAAAACACATTTTAATCAAGTTTACTGGAGTAATAAGGGATTTTGGAGTACAGTAAAAATTAAATAAGCAGCCGTTATAAGCTCTTGCGTATTACATTTTGTGTACAAATTTCTCATTTATAGACTTAAGTATGACTGGTATAACTACACTGCTGAGGTCCCGGGTTCGATCCCCGAATCGGGCAAAATTATGATGGGATTTTATACTCAGTATCAGCTCGGAGTCTGAAATTTGTGCCCTATATGGTGATAGGCTCGCCCCCTATCACATCACGGAATACGCACAGCGAAAAGTGGGTGCACGGTTTACGCCTCTGTCTACCCCTTCGACGATAAAAGGTGTGAGTGTATTTGTAATTAAATATGTTGGAAGTGCATGTAAGTATCCTATATACAAAAAAACAGTGAACTAGATAGTATAATATGTCAGAGCGGCATAATCCAGTTCAGCTCCCAGAAATTATAAAACCGGAATGAAATCCCACATCGTTGATATTTCCACCGGGAATTGGGGTTTGGCGTGTGCATGATTAAGTGCTGATACTCGTGCGTCCTTCGAAAACGATTACCGTATCGCATCAATTTATAATCACACTCCACTCGTATTCTGTCTCCCTTAATTGAATATGTCAATCACTAACGAAAACCGAAAATATAGTTTCTTCAAGTAGGCGGGGAATTTCGTGTATTGTAGCTTAGGATTTAGGAATAAGTTATGGGATTAGCTGCGAGTAAATAGATGAGGAATTCAGAAGTTCAGTGCCGGCGCCTTAGAAAGATTTGCTATTTAATATAGATATCATTTTAGAGTATTATAATGTATACTATTAGATGCTCATGCCTCCGCTCTCATCTCCATGTTCAGTCAGCCACAAAAGTACCTGAACAAATTCTAAACTTCAAAGCGCCTACCCTTTACACTTTTGTTTTCTCGTCACAAATATAAAATAAATGGGATTTACTTTACGTCACACAAAGAAAAAATGATTCAATTAACCTAACGCGAATAGGCGATTTGAAATTTGAAATTTTTTCAGCTACTTATGTAGCTGACTGTACTTACCAGGCCTTTGTATTTTCCGGTATAAAAGCCACTCCATATGGTAATCCAGGATATACATAAGTTTTTTTTGTAACATATATTTACGCTACATATTATTCGGGAAAAGTAAAAAGTAGGACTTATTCCGGGGAAAGTTCTTCAAGACAGCAGCAATACCTAGTAAAAAATATAATAAAAAGTTCAACTATTTGATTGATAGGCATCGATAATGTTGATAGGAGATTTTTTTTCCATCTTAGCCCAATGACGGTGACTGAAAGGCGACAAAAATCGAATAATTTTTCGTTTGTTCCATAGGGTTTGTTCGAAAGTTGTTGAAAATAAATTGACTGAACTAATGAAATTAAACGAACCATTTATCAGAATGCGGTCAATAAGTTACTTCTTTTTTACTTCATATTTTAATATTTACAGTTAACATAGAAGCACTTATATTTTGATTGCATTATAACGATGTCATAGATAATGCGTCAGAAATGTAGAGGAACAATAAATAAAATCTCATTTATAAAGTTTTATCATGTGTGTTCAGTATCGTGTTATGTTTCATTAAAACGGCTGATAAACTGAAAAAGACACATTTCGACAGCACATTTAATGCGGTTTGAATCTGTTAATTATGGATATCATATCCATTGCACTTGTTTCATTTGAACCTTGCATAAATTAATTCAATTATAATTATTAATTAATACAAAACATACAGGTTAAAATAAGTACATCGTTAAATAGAATTTTAATGTTGGCCAACATACTTTTAGATACTAGTTTTTGCATTGATGCTTAGAAAGAGCACATTCAATAAAATTGTAGCGTAAAATAAAAATGCATATTTATTGTTGCTATGATTTAAACGGTTTATCCAAACTATTACGTATTCAGCATGTGTCTTTCATAACCTACCAATTGGGAAAGAACCAATAAAAAAATACACCTTCTGTATACTCTCCAGAATTAAGAGTTGTCTATATGTTAACCACGACATGTTCTATACCAATTTCATTAAAATTGATTCAGCGCTTTCTGTGTTTGCTTCTAACAAACATGGAAACAAAACTATCGTATCCATACATATCGCACCTTTTCAGAAAGAACATTGTAACTGAAAAGAATTATAATAAAACAGCAGTACCCGATGTGTCTGTACATTCAACAGTCTGTACAAAAAGTAATAAAGAGAGGAAGAGGTGATTTAAGAGGAGTAATAGAACACAATTTATAATATGTGTAAGATAATACAAATAAAGTAAACAGATTGGATTCGTTATCGGGCGAAGAATAACAACACAATGAATCTAGCGCGTCAGCCAGCAACGACGGAAGAATACCGACCAACGAACCAATACCGCCTTGACATGCTTTACTATTAAATGGATCAAATTCCAACGGTAATTTGTTCAGTAGTTGTACAGTTAAAATTAATGGTTGGCTTCATTATTGTTCTGATGCAAAAGTTATTACACCGCTTTAATGGCTATAAATTTAACTTTACAATCAACAGATGGCGCGGCAATTCAAACCGCATAAGTGTTTGTTTTGTAATTAAGGGTTAATTTTTTTATAATTATGAAAGACTAGACTTCTGCTCGCGGCTCCGCCCGCGTGAAAAAGTTATTCTAGGATAAATATATTTTCCCGGGACAAAAAGTATCCTATAACACTCAGGAGTAATGTAGCTTATCTATGGTTTTTAAATTTGTAGTTGTTGTTAAAATCAGCCGTGATTTGCAGTTTTAATTCATTGATTCATTTATTTAAAGTATTTTATCAATATTGATTATAAAATGGGGATAAAGCAGTGTTAATTTGATTAAAATTACATTCGGTATTTCTCAAATCCAGTGGCAGAACATGATTTCTTTTTATGTTAGAAAAATTTCACGAATAAGTACAAATGTATATAAATGTTTTCTCAAAGCAACCATTTTATTTATTCAGCCTATGTGGGCTGTAGGCTGAGAGACCCTTGGTTGATTGATTTCTATGTAGAAACGTTTGTGTGGGTTTTTAAAACATGATTTTATTGTTATTGGATCCCCCATAGAGGTTATCGTCAAGCAGGCTGATCGTAAAAGTAAGCAAAATTATCTCTGCAACACGCTTGTGAAAGTGCGTACCGCCAACTCCATACTAACTCTTAAATTAGAATAATTACGACGAAACATAACAGATGAACTTATTTAGGTGATGTTTGGTATGAATAGCGGACGGATACGATTTACTAGTAGAAAATGAATAATTTGATATAGGAGATGAAAGAAGTAAAATATGCAAAAACATTAATGACGCAGATTGATGAATAGAGAAGAGTGAGTTGATTTCGTGAAGAATAACAGTTACAAACTAACGAGTAACGGCCTTATTCATAAATAGTTTAAAAACCTATTTTAGTTATCAAATGTTTTGTCTTTTTCGAACGAATTTTAAATTGAGTATGAAGGAAGAAGACAAAACATTCTATAATTAAAATAGGTTTATGAACTATTGATGAATAAGGTCGTTAATGTTTTGACTTCAACAATCAAGGCCCTGAAAGAAAGTACTAAAGGCTAGAAATTCGATTTCATAATAGACCCAACAATTGTCCTACAGACATGCCTTGACCTGACTGTTGGATACATGTCATGCTTTATATTCTGATGATGATTGTAGATGATTATAGGCTGATGTCTTACATTTAAAACCCGAATCAAAATTTGTGTGAACCACATATATTTTACTTTGCGTGAATCTAACTTTTTTTCTGTAACTGAAAATTGCTGCCAATTCAATTTTTTAGAGTCTTGACGCACTTTTAAGTTTTTCTTATTGTTGAAAGAATGAACGTTTGCACAATGGTCAAACGAGTTGATTTTTAAACAACTTGTAGTGATGGATGCAATTAATTAATTACTAATATACAAATAAAATTACAAACTTACCTTTAAATATATTACTAATCGATAAAGCACAATAATACTAAACACGTTAGAAATACTTGAAACTTCTAGAAACTATTTGGAAACTTTCAAATTACGCTGGTTATATTATATTGGTTGCCAGCGTCACAGTTATGTTAGATTATGGTGATGGTGATTTCATTGTTAGTCGTGTAGTTGCGATGGCATGCCGTGTAGTCGCATGGCGCGGTCGCGGTGTGGCTTGGGCGGAGGCGCGAGCCAGTCTGCCGCGCCGCCCGCCTAACGCTAACTTCTTCAACTTTACCAACACCTCGTGCACTCATAAATACATTAAGAATATCATCAGGTGTAAAGTTATTTATGGATCAAACTGTACACTACATGGGGCTGTTTGTATAATTAAACAAATTGGAAAACTTTAAATTTGCTTATAATTACGCTGAATCGGATGTTAGGTAGTGGATTGTTAGGAGTATGGAGAACTTCGTAAAACGTTCAAGTACTTGAGTAAGTGCTTGAACGTTTTACGAATGAGTCTGATGATTAATATGAATGATTTATATGAGTATATAACATACTTAACTATGTCAAAACAATTAAAATATAATTTCTTTCTGGCAGGGATCAGGTCACAATTTTTATTTATTTACATATAATATAGGAATTAAAAAGCCAAGTTCAATCATAATATTATTTAATTAGTTTTCTATATCTTGAATCAAAAGCTTTTTTAAATAATTATCATTATTTGAGAAGCACTCAACGATATCAAAATGATCGAAATTATCTTTTATATCTAGATGTACATTTGGCAAAGAATATTTATTATGCAGGACTTCGTAAAATTCTTTAGACTGTTTCTTGAAACTTGATGAATCATATTGGCCAGCAATTATGTGTATTCTAATTGCTCTATTCTTCAAATGCGCGAAGTTGTCAAAATATGGCGAGAGAGACATTGCGAGCTCGTCAGTGAGGTTGACAGCATCATTAACAGTTGTTTGTAAGAGTTCCTGGAGGCTGTAGACACCAGAAACCAAGAACGCCCCTTTCAAACGACTGCTGCCCGTAGTGTTATCGAGTAAAGTTGCATTAGAGAGTATCTGAGCCACAAGGTGGGCACCCGCAGAGTGACCAGCGAAGTATACTCCCCTAAAAATAGAAGAACAAACTATATTTTATTTAATTTTGAAGATAAAAAGTTCCTATCTTAGAACGGGTTGATAACCTTTTTGCGGTATCGTGTAACATATTCGAGTGATGTGAACGAACAAGTTTTATCAAGTAAAACACCAAAGAAAATAATAGCAGTACGTAACAATTGTCTATCGGATACGTTTACCTGAGCAATTAAAATTAATGGCATGTACAAAGTTTACAAATAGAAACATTCATGTAGCAACCCTGTTACAGATAAGTGACGTCGTTTCGTTTTCGGGTCAATAGGTTGTTAATATCAAACAATTTGTCTTTCGTACCTGGATCGCATGTTCTCAGCGTATTCGAACACGTATTTAGCTGCGTTTTCCACTTCGCTGACTATCTGTTGAAGACCGACTGTTGGACAGAGATCGTACCCGACCACTATGGTTTTAATCCCTGCGCGGTAGAGCGGCTCCGCTGCGTACCGGGATATGTTCCGAGATAGCATTTGCCAGAAACCGCCGTGTATGTATACGAAGATTGGGGCGTCTGGAAGGTACAAGAATATAATAATAGTAAACAAATATAAATATTTGACGATCCCACGGAAATTATAATAATTACTAGGTAGCAGCCGTCAAATGCAGGACTGTCTGGGTAGGTATCCCAGGTAGATACTATGGTATCAATTTCTGCCACTAAGAAGCAATATGCGAGATTTATGTTTCAATAGTCTGGCATTATGAGACCATGAGGTCTAGGTCACGGAACCCTTAAAATGAATTAGATACATTAGATATGAATCTAATTCATTATCAGGGTTCCGTAGCTCAAAAGGAAAAAAGGAACCCTTATAGGATCACTTTGTTGTCCGTCTGTCTGTCTGTCAAGACCCTTTTTCTCAGGAACGCGTAGATATATCAAGTTGCAATTTATATCACATACTCTGGTCTACGGTCTCTTTTTGCTGTGAAATTAAACTTGTAAGTCAACGCGACCAAATATATGACCGTTTATGTCGCATATTTTGCGATTTCCCAAGGGAATCAAAACCTATAGATTACTTCCCGTTGACCTAGAATCATGAAATTTGGCAAGAAGCAAAGTCTTACCGCAGATGTAAAGAAAAAATGTTTGAAAACTGTAAATATGTACTTTAATGACAAAAAAGCGAATTTACAAACCATTTTTCAACTATTTACTGAAATTATATATTTAGATACCTTACCTACAAGTTTGTACGGAACCCTCGGTACGCGAGTCAAACTCACACTTGTTCGGATTTTTGGTAATGTGGTTACCGAGGCACATCGTCTTGCTTGTTATTCATCATTAAGTTGTTTAAAAACTGTGTCCAAGGTTTTTAATTCCATGATAGCGTGGATTACGAGACGTGTCGGACGTTTTCATGGAATTGGCAGTATTATGCGCGAAAATATTCAACTCTGTTATATTAGCTGTATTTCGTTATTTTGCTGGATAATTTTATTGTTAATCGTCGATTAGTAGAGTCTTATGAATATTTATTTGTCTATACTAATATTATAAAGAGGAAAGATTTGTTTGTTTGTTTGTAATGGATAAACTCAAAAACTACTGGACCGATTTTGAAAATTTTTTCACTAATAGGAAGCTACATTACTCTTGAGTGATGTAGGCTACTTTTTATCCCGGATTTTTTTTTTTCACTCGGGCTGAGCTGCGAGCAGAAGTCTAATTGTAAATATTAACATACGAATATCGTGTAGTTGCCGATATGAGAAAAGAAAGATTACTGTAGTCTCTTTGTAATTGTTTTTGTATGTGAGTAGTTTTTTCGTGCTAAGCCTTGTTTTCGAAAAAAAAAGAAGTCAAAGTAAAGTCGATTTCTTTTAATAGTTCTTGATGAGCTCGTTGTTTCGACCAGATTCGCTGAATAAAAGTTTTCTGGGATAATCGTCGCATACATACATATACGTCTAACACACCTTCACAAACTCCTGTATTGATAACAATTAATAAAATTCCTGAAATTAAACGCGTGTAAAGTTATAAAACGGTCATATTTACTTGTAGATTCCACGCTTTACGATAATATGTGTGCCAGATGGGGTTTTTGTATATCAATGGTCAGATGAAATGGGTTTATCATTTTGATAAGGATTCAGGGCCGAAACACGCTCCCATTTCAATGTCTATTCGCGTCTACAAAAACTGAACACTATTTTTGTTAAATAACATGTTTGTTTGACGCGGGTATATTACAATGTCAAGGGATGTGATATGACGATCCAGCTTGTTATTGAAAAGAAAAGCCCACGGTTTTGCACGTTTCGTGAAATTCATAAGGGCTTTGGTGGGCACGTCGACAGTATTTCATAATATAATAGTTTATTACGTCGCGTCGGCAGCTCAAAGGGCTACGGTATAAGAATAATATCAGCCCTGTATTATAAGGTACTATCCTACTGTTAGACATGGACCTCTATTACTTAGTCATTAGGTTGTAGCATTTATTATTTTGATACATACATACACACTCACGCCTTATATCCCCGATGGGGTAGGCAGAGGCGCAACTAATGCACCCACTTTTCGCCGTGCGTATTCCGTCCCATGATGTGATAGGGGGCGAGTCTATCGCCATATCAGGTACAAATTCCAGACTCTGGACTGATAATGAACAGAAAAATCCAATATCACTTTGCCCGACTGTACCGTAATACAACTACGGCACCGAGGCAGTTATTGTTTTGATATGTATTTAATTAAGTACAGTCAACCACATAAGTAGCTGAACAATTTAAAATTGCCCGTACGCGTTAAGTTTAATTGAAACATTGTTTTTTCTTGATGTGAAAAGTAAATCCCCTTTATTTTATTTTTGTAATAGAAAAAAAAAATGGTGAGAACACAAAAATGTAGAGGTGATTTGACGTTTTGAATTTATTCATTTACTTATGTGGCTGACTGTACATATAATGAATAGTCCGTCTGCTTATAGATAGAGTATTCTTTGTCCAATAAAATTAGAAGCTTCTTCCATATCTCATGTGTGTGTTCCTTTCGCGCAATATTATTGCTTTGAACCAACCTCTCTGTCATTGCACTCACTACGCGTCAAATCAAAATGTCTCAGTGGATTTATCTACGATGCAAAGACTGTGCTCAGGCAATCCTTAGTAATAGAGCGGCATACATGTTCGTGTTCTGGGAGCTATCATTTTATATGATTTTTATATTAAGTCTTACTAATGAGGAAGGACTGCCTCGGTGGCGTAGTTGTATTACGGTACGACTGCAATGCTGAGGTCTCGGGTTCGATCCCCGGGTCGGGCAAAGTGATATTGGATTTTTCTGTTCAGTATCAGCCCGGAGTCTGGAATTTGTGCCCGATATGGCGATAGGCTCGCCCCCTATCACATCATGGGACGGAATAATGGCGAAAAGTGGGTGCAAACTAGTTGCGCCTCTGCCTACCCCTTCGGGGATAAAAAGGCGTGAGTGTGTGTGTGTGTGTCTTATTAATATGCAAAAGTTTGTGAAGATGCTAGGATGTTGAAAGTAAATGCAGAAACTACAAAAAGGATTTCGGCGAAGGTTGCAGGCCTTTTAGATTTTTTATCCCCAAAAAATATAATATAGGTCTTGTATTCTGTGAGCTCTTCCATTCTGGCGAGGCTGTGAGTAACAACTAGTGTAAAATATTTTACCATTTGGCAAGTCAGTTCCAAGAATGTCCAACTTCTGTCCGAGCGTGGGTCCATATTCGATGTCCAATTCATGTGGAATGTTATTGGTTGCGGCTAAGCTGGCTGAATATAAATAAAATGAAAACGTTAATAAAAGAATGCAACCTCTAAATAACCCTGGCTTGATCTGATATGAATGGAAGAATTTTTGTTCCAGTGGCCCCTACGATGTGTGATCATGTGTGGAATAACCAAGACTATCAGTTATGCGTCGAAAGTCGAAACTGGTTTTGTGTTTAGAAAATCAGTGACATTTGCCCTGGGGCCACAGATTAGGTCTAAATTCCAGTTCCTGTATTTTAAATTATGAAATTAATTTTCATCATATTTTGTGAACAACTATTACGGCAATTTTCTTCATTCACACAAACTTAACTTAATTTCACTTGTCTAAATTATTTCGTTTATATTAGGACAATTAAATGCCTTATATTTTAGCTGTTACCTTTGAACACTGCATTTATTTATAAATGCATAACCGTTTACCTGTTGTGACATGTTCTACGTGGTGCTTTATAACTTCTTCTGGATTTCCAAACCGCGGTGACCATCTGCTAGGAGAGTATTCACGTTCTAAGTCTATTTCTTCTGCCATGATATTAATCTGGAACTGGAATTTTTGTAAATGTCGATTAATAATAGCCATAGTACCTTTATACCATTGGAAATTATTTATTAATTCGATAGACAGGTTCGCATTTGCGCACCTACTCTGTTTACTGTTAAAAAATAATCGTATATGCTTGGGAAACTCCCACTCAAAGGACATGTCAAAGCCCAACAATAAAATCTATACTAATATATAAAGCTGAAGAGTTTGTTTGTTTGTTTGTTTGAACGCGCTAATCTCAGGAAGTACTAGACCGATTTTGAAAATTCTTTCACTAATAGGAAGCTACATTACTCCTGAGTGCTATAGGCTACTTTATATCCCGGAAAACTTTTCCACGCGGGCGGAGCCGCGCGCAATGCTAGTAAAGGATATGAGAAAAATGAAATAAATATAGGTACTATGTTATAAATAAAAATGTAGCTATACTTATGCAAATCTTGCATACAGCGGTTATTGATTAAATTGGTTCTAGGTAAATATTTAATACTATTTAGTTAGGTACTTATTAAGTAAGTAAGTAAGTGGACGATGGCCTAGTTGGGAATGGAACGGTCTGCCGAGACAATGTCCAGAGGTTCAAAACCCAAGGCACACACCTCTGACTTACCGAAGTTACGTGTGTATTGTTATCAATTATCGTTCGCTTTAACGGTGAAGGAAAACATCGTGAGGAAACTTACATACCTGAGAATTCTCGATAAGAATTTGATGGTATGTGAAGTCTGCCAATCCGCACTAGGCCAGCGTGGTGGACTAAGGCCTAAACCCTCTCAGTAGTAGAGGAGGCCCGTGCTCAGCAGTGAGCAGTATATAATATAGGGCTGGTAATATAATATATAGGTACTTATTATATGTAGTATGTGCATTTACGTATAAAGTGGGTTCGGTACAGCACTATAGTCCTATAGATAGTGTATTACAATATTTTTTAATAAACAGCTGTTGCTCTTTGATTGTCTATTATCAAAGGTTATAAGATAATTAATATAATTTTCACATACATAATACGGATGTGATGAATCAATTTCGCTTTTTTATGTAATAATAACACACTAAGAAAATGAAAGCACAATCTAATATTATTGATGTTCAAAATCATTTTTATTAGAACTATGAAAATAGCGCGTAAGAAAAAAATATTATCGAAGATAACATTCTAATAATTATTATTTATCCAATTAAAAAAATACTTACGCAAATGCTAACAAAAATAATATGGAGAGAATGCAAAATAAACACTTATTTTAAACTTCACCGGCACCTACGTTTATAAATACGTAATATTCACAATCTGGTTTTAATTTGATCTGAGATAGAAACAAGAAACGTCTGACCCGTTTGAGTCGTCACAATAAGTGATTGTCAACGCTTTGACTAATACATCGTTTATTGTTATAATTTGATCAAGAACTTGTATATATTTAGAGCCATTGTTATGTTTTTTAGGCTCTTTTATTTAAAGGAACGCCTTTTTTTGTTCGGGGTGTTAAGTTTATATTACAAGCAAGAAATCAGGGAAATAGTCAATTAAGTATATTATTTTAAGTAGGCAGATTTATATCTTTTGTTACTTTTTTACTTGTAAAATAGCAATTGTAAAAAGGAACCCATAGATTTGGAGTCGATATATATATAGAGATATTCTCACAGGAACGCGATATTAAATTAAGGTCACAACTCAACACTGATCTGTTACTTGAGGTAGGTATTATCTTTTTAACAAACTCTTATTGAAGGTGGTACCGCAATGTTTTTTTCCTGCGATACGGATGGTCACTTACCATGAACTGGCCATGATGTATAGATTTCTAATGGATATTATATTACTGCATAAAATTTAAGTAGTTTCTTAGGTAGGTACTTAGGCACATGGATAAGCAGACAAACCCCAAATATAGTGGTCCTATAACGGATCTTACCATATCATACCAGCCCTGTATTATATACTGCCCACTGCTGAGCACGGGCCTCCTCTACTATTGAAAGGGTTTTGGCCTTAGTCCGCCACGCTGGCCTAGTGCGGGTTGGCAGACTTCACATACCTTCGTAATTCTTATAGAAAACTTCTCAGGTATGCAGGTTTCCTCACGATGTTTTTCCTTCACCATTACTTTCAGCGAGCGATAATTTACAAAGAATACAGACTTATTCCTTGGAGGTACGGAATTCTTAAAACGAAGAACGTGCGGCTGAAGACTGGCTATCAATCTATAGGTGACTAAGAAAAATAGTGCAAATACAGGAGTAAATATAAAATCATTGGCGATCGCATACGATCCAAGGGTAAAATATTGTATGGACAAAAGTTTTCGTGACTATTTGGATAACACTTCAGACAACTTTCGTTGTCTTTATATAGAAACAGACTTGAGTTCAACATATTATCAAGAGGCAAAAGTTCCTAAAACAGTTCAATTGTTGTCTTAAAAGCATTCGTAGATCTTAAGATTTGTATTTAAATTAGTCCATTAAATCTAATGAATTACTTTGTATAGTGAGTAACTGGGTTGTGCCTACAGTAATTTTTTTTTATATAGGTATTGCATTGAATGACGAGACGAGCATACCGTTCGCCTGATGGTAAGCGATACGACCACCCATAAACAGTAGCAACACCATTTAGCACCTTGAGTTATAAAGTACTGTGTCGAATTCCACTGTGCTGGTCATCCTGAGACATAAGATGTTAAGTCTCATTATAACCAGTAGTGTTTTTGTCCCTATTAGATATCTCTCTGGCAAGTGCTAAATGAAGGAGGCAAAAGGTATGAGATATTTTCGTCTGTTAACTACAATATAATAAATACACTTATTTCTACGAGGATTTAGTTACATTAATAAATAACTTATTACTTTATACCAAGAGGTTGTTTTAGAAGCTTTATTTTTAGTAGGAGCGAGGTTTTTGCGGAATAATTTGCTGCAGGCGCGTATGGTCACACATATTATTATAGTAAAACGTTAAACGTATTTATGTTCGTCTGAGTTTGGCGTTAATCGAAAATCGATTCATCTCAATTGGAATGTAAAAAATTACATTGTGAGCAATCGAACCTAGCCACGCGGCGGCGCTACCCGCGGGCGTAGTTAAACAACTGCACTTTAATTAATATTTGTTTACTCTATTAATTTTACTAATTGGTGCATTTAAAACGCGTTATTATATATTTATCTATGGAATGAATAAGTTGTGTTTCAATATCTTATCACAATCATTTACGTGCTTATTAATTAGGTGTATTAGAAAATAATCATTATTCACAATTATTTATTATTGCAATGTCTGTTAAAGTTGTTATGGATGTGAAATTTTGATATTATTTCAGTGTTGATGCCTTAGCATTTCATTATTCAGATAGAGTTACAAGACACTTCATAACACGTATAAGATATCAAAGAGACTTGTAATTTAACTAAGTAAAATGCAAGGCACGACATTCAAAATTAACTAATTTTATTCTACACTAGACTTCTGCTCGCGGCTCCGCCCGCGTGAAAAAGTTTTTCCGGGATAAAAATATTTTCCCGGGATAAAAAGCAGCCTATAGCATTCAGGAGTAATGTAGCTTCCTATTAGTGAAAGTATTTTCAAAATCAGTCAAGCAGTTTTTGAGTTTATCCATTACAAACAAACAAACAATCAATTAATCTTTCCTCTTTATAATATTAGTATAGAGAAAGCAAAGGGCACATAAAGGTATAACTTTGTTATAATGGAAGTGATAGATAAAGAGACTTGAGACTTTCCCTTTCATGGTGAGACACGGTTTGGAATCTTCATGAGATGAAAATAATTTTCTAAGAGATTACTCGTACGAAAATAAGCAATTTACTTTTAAGCTTCGAAACACGAGCTTGATTTTAGCAAATATTTGGTTTCTTTATTGAAATTTCGGCACCTTCGTGATGTTTTCGTACTTAATTTGTCATTTTAATTTTGGCAATGTTTGAGTACTAATTTATTGGTAAATAGTATTTCGATGAACAGGCAAATTTTTTTTTTCTGCATACATCAGTTCTATAGTATACCTATCAGGCTGGCAGACTAGTGGGACGCTTATATTATAATAAACTAATAGTTGAATTCTCTATCGCCTTGGAGAACTGTAAGAGCAACAAAGTGCCAATTTTTATTTGGTGCTTTCGCCTAGCAAGATTATTTTATCTATGTTTCAACAATAAAACAATAGTAGTTGAATACATGTTCAACTTTCTCTATACAATACTTGTATGCGTAGCAGAATACCGTATTATTTATATAATATTCACTTCCTATGGCATTCCAAGCGCCCTATATACAGTAGGCTTACAAAGTGGTATTTAATTTTTTGATTCAATTATAGAACTCGCCCACCATCGCCATTATTTGAATCGGTACAATTAAAGTTAAGAACAAAGGAAACAAACGAGTTAAAGGAATTAATTTCGGCGTTAAACAGAGACCGCGGCCCGTAAATCTCTTGAATTGGGACCGAAGTAATTTTCCGTGAGACGTAATTTAAAAGTCGCCTTCATAAAGCTCACTTATTAGGTGCCAACCGGCGTTCCACGTATTAGACTGAATTTTAATAAAAGAACGTTTTATAACATGTCTGACGTGTATTGACACTTCTTTCAAATAAAAAATACTTATCTAAATATATTTCCAAAATGAATACATTGTTATATTGTGTTTTATTATTCTGCGTAATTAAGTAAATTGACATCAAGTGAAAGTTTTTACATATACATACAATGTAGTTAGTATTTTCATTTTTTAGATAGGCGATCCTGCAGTCAACACCGGGGGAAACCTGCGAATGGGATACTGGAGTCCCCCGGCTTGACGACTGTAGGGGCCTGGGAGGGGAGTGGAGGAGTAATATGAAAGGGAAGGTGGGGGGAAGGGAGGAAGGTTCCCAGGATGGGCGGAAAGAGAGGGTGCCAGGAAATGTTCGCGGGCCCTTTTAGGCCTCAATGTGATTAACAACCAAGAGGTATACACACTGACTGTGTGCCTCGGCCCGCGACTAATGTCCCCCCGCGCATGGGCGTGCGTTGGGTGTGAAGACCCAGCGCACAAGAATTGCCTCGGGGGCTGTAGTTAGTATTAGCGGCCCTATGACGAACATTTCCAGACAAAAATGAGTTAAAGAGAAGAATCACAAACTTATACTACGAAATAGGCATAAAACATTTTTGGAAAGAAATAAGCGTCTTTTGTAAAGATTTAGCCACAGATAACCGTTCAGGATCCGAGCCATCGCAATACCAATGACCATGTGCTTGAAAGAACTGATACCTTGTCAGTTCACACTTTTTATATGAAAACACTAGAGCTCCGGTATTAGTAATTTGTCACTGTTAAAAAAATTATACGGTACCACAAGAGAGATGATTTATTTTCATTCGGGCACGGAAGAGTGACTCCACTGCACCTTATGGTAAGCAGACAAGGATCTAGATAGTGTCGACTGACGATTGATTTATAATCAATCGTCGAAGGATACCCTCGTCAGTCGACAGAATTATGCCGGCTGGTTTCAGGGCTGTTCGGTTGTGTGGGCAAATCTTAAGGCAAGGAATTTAGAATTTTCCCATGATGCTATTCTGTTGACATAAGTACTAGATACACAATGCAATGTAATTACATTTTGTGACAATAATATTTATCAGTAAATTGTTAAAAAATACAAGAATCCATAACGGGACAAATAGGTATATAGTTTTAAACCAATGTCGGCATTAATTGCAATTGATGCGGATATCAATGCCTACCTCGGTTAACAAAACTTAATAAACAAACTTACTCATAATACCTTCTAAATTGAACAATAAAGGCACTATTTTATTTCATACATGCATACTCGCATAACAGTTTCGTCATTTGCAAAAAAACAGCACATAACGTGTTAAAGAATGATAACTACAATCAATCCTAATGATAACTACGAAGTTTGGGTATAAGTACTTAATCAGATGAGACTTTTATTTTATGCCTAGAAATACATTTAACGTCCTACAAATATTTTATTCAAGGTTCGCTTTATTTTTTCTTTGGATAGAATCATTTTCATCTTTTTTATTGAAAATCAATCGTTATTTTAATAAAATTGTATATCTAGCGAAACTACCATATTTCAATATCCATAAAATTTTACAACGTTCGTATAAATCTATCACTGCGACATCACTTACCAATATAATATACGAATACTTAGAATATAAAAGCGCTGGCCACGCAGTCTTACAAATAATGAACACATCTGATTTATAAATGCTTACGAATATCATGTAACAGTAAATTCCTCATGTAGTTGCCATCTTTTGTAAAACATTCGACGATTTCGAAATGATCCATGTTGTCCTTAATCTCTAAATACATGTTCTGCATGAGACACGTGTTGTGCAGTAGCTCGTAAAACTCTCTTGATTGTTTTTTGAAGGTTGGGCTGTCCTTCTGCGCAGCAAGGATGTATAGGCGCAGTTTCCTCGCTTGTAGATGAGTGAAGCAGTCAAATTGTGGTGACAACGGCGCAGTCCATTCGTACGGCAGTTGAAGAACTTTGTTGTATGATGTATGTATTAGTTCTCGTAAGTCGTACAGCCCACTGATTAGGAACGCTCCTTGAAGTCGGTGAGAGCCCGAGGTGTTGTCAAGAAAGTCGGCGTTAGCAAACAACTTCGCAACCAAATACGCACCAGCGCAATGGCCTGCGAAATATACGCCCCTGTAAACAGGCAACACACTTTTACATTAAAAGGGTATGTAAAATTTATGATTTTCGTCTATTGAATTTCTATAATTATGTTTCGATGCGACGAATTTCAGTGTATTGTTGTCCAATTTAGACGGATCCTGCTCAAGTGTAATATAATAAATTACTTTATGCTTGTCTGGAATGAATGACAATCAGAATTCGCGAGGCATTTCATTTATTACTATTTTAATACAGAACGAGTTTTTAGTTTTACGGTGCATAGCCTAGTTGGGAATGGAACGGACTGCCGAGACGAAGGTTCACAGGTTCGAAACCCAAGGCTTACATCTCTCAGATTTCGGAGTTTGGTTATCAATGATCTAGGAATAGTTTAAGAGGGGTAATACTATTTTTCATTCTCAAAAACAATCTCCAAGGGCCCAGCACCCTATCTATCCACAGAACAGATGTAGGGGACCGGCTATAGACCAGGGTAGCAGAATTACGGGCCAATAACTTCGAAACTTTTTGCCCAATAGTGGGAATTACAATTAATTGTTCCTTGGGAGTATACAAGGTTAGATTAAAATTATAATACTAGACACGTACTGCTGTCACCTAGATGGTTGCCTTGAGAAAACTTTATTGTTGTCTTGAATGATAATTTTATTTTGTCTTTCGACTGATTTATTTTTTCTATTATGTTCACTTTTCGTTAATAATCTTAGAAAACCTATGTTACATGTACAATTTAAATCAATTTTGATTAGTATATAGCGTCCTTATATGTATTTACCTACTATCCCCGCGGGTAGGAAATGTTATTGGTCTATTGTTTGCTCGTTCATGTATCGGAGAACATTAAAAGCAACCCGAGGCGCAACATGTATTGCATATATTCCTGGGAATGTATTAGATATTATTTATTTATTTATTAAGAAACAAACAGCCATACTACGAAATTATGATTAGATCAGTGAGAAATATTATATTATAGACCTATAGTTCCCTTTATATAATACATAACAAAACAATAAATTGAAAATCTGTCGAGGGTAGTTAATAATAAGAGTAAGTACATACATATTTCATATTGTACAGGTATATGTTACACTGTATATTATAATAGTAAATCAAATGTGGATTACAAATAGAGTATAACAATATACACTCAGTAACGAGGTAACTGTACTATTACTACATATCACGCCCGTAAAAAAATTATAGCATTTTTCTGGAACATACGTAAAGTTTCATTAAAAACATCAACATTTGTAAGTTTATCATTATATAGGCTACAAGTCCTTCTAATAAAACTATTATTAGCATATTTAGTTCTACTACCAGAAATAACAAATAACTGTTTTTTACGACAATCTCGCTCACACCTAAGGTTACCTAAATAGATTTTCTACATCATTCCGTTACACTTCTTTCCTTCGTTCAGTATCTTCCCCAAGAGCCAATGCAGTTGCAATATCTAAAGGTCAATATTTCATTTGCAGAGACCCCATGGTAAATGTAACGTCGAAACCGAAAATATGGACTAATCGTTGTGAAATGAAAGAATTTTACCTGGATCCCATCTTTTCAGCATACTCGAACACAAATCTGGCAGCGTTGTGTATCTGATTGATGATTTCAGCAATGGTTGCTGTTGGACACGGGTCGAAGCCAACGACGATCGTCTTTATCCTGGAACGGTGCAGTGACTGCGCAGGGTACCGGGATATCTCGCGCGATAGCTCCTGCCAGTAACCACCGTGAATGAACACCAGAATCGGTGCGTCTGTAAAAAAATATGTGATTTATTAAATAAAAATTCTATACCTATAAACAAAGTTTTATCTTAGACCGAAAGGTCGACAGGACGAAGGCATACTCGGTGAAAGAAAGCATTACAGTTTTCCATTATATGATTAAGTATAATAAATTTTTGTTATGTTTAGTTGATTATTGTTTTAAATTATATTCTAGTAATAGCAATGTATAAGGAGTGTAGTTGACGCAAATGCAATGGTTATGGTCGAACGGCGACTCAGCAAGTATCAATTGCTTTATGAAATTCGATTATGCATACATGATACACACTAGGGTCTATGATAATTATATAAATACTAGCTTTTGCTTGCGGCTCCGCCCACGTGATTTTTTTAGCGGAATAAAAGTCCCGCTTTATATTTTCCCGGCATAAAAAGTGGCTGATTACTCGCTGATAATGTAGCTTTATATCGGTGAAAGAATTTTAAAAATCGGTTCAGTCGTTTTTGAGTTTATCCATTACAAACAAACAAACAAACAAACAAAAAATCAAATCTTTCCACTTTATAATATTAGTATTAGTATAGATAAAGAACAATCGGTAGGCCTTTTAAAGAGTATTAAATGAATTAAGTTTTCTTGTTTCGATTTTCGAATTCTACAAATTTTTATCTCATTTTTACACTAATGAATGCACTAATGACTTAAACACTTGTGTTAATAGCAAATTAATGACATTATTTATAATGTAACAGTAGCAAATATTTCTTTTGGAGCTTATGACTTAAAACATGGTTAATAAATTGTACACAACGAATTTCACCATATTATTCAATGTTTATACTTATTTTGTTTTCACAACTCCAACGAATCATGTGGGTAAAGTGTCATATATATACATACATACGCATTATATAAGGTACGCATAAAGTAATTAAATGCAGAGGTGTTTTGATAAAACTGTAGCTACTTATGCAAAAGCGATGGCAATTTTTTTTTTTTTATTGCATTGATTGACGAGCCGAGCATGCCGTTCGCCTGATGGTAAGCGATACGACCACCCATAAACAGTAGAAACACCATCTAGCACCTTGAGCTACAAAGTACTGTGTGGCATTCCACTGCGCTCGTCATCCTGAGACATAAGATGTTAAGTCTCACTATGTCCTGTAGTTCCACTGGCTACAATGTCCTTCAAACCGAAACACAACAATGCATGCACACTGCTGCTTGGCGGTAGAAATAGACATTGCGGTGGTACCCACCTAGACGGTCTCTTACATATGAGTGACCTACCACCAGTAGGCAAATAATTCCGGTGTGAAATTCAAACATTTATCAACAGGAAATGTAAATACGATCAATGCGACGGTGTCGACCTACATTTCGACTCCACATGTTTACACTCAACATATCACGAAAAACTTGTTTGTAGAGTACAAGTTTATGATTAAATTGTTTTATTTCGTAATATACCTACCTACCTTTTTTTTTTTTTTTTTTCGCGGAGAAAGTGACTTATTACTACCGCCCAGCCTTCAAGGGGGGGCGACTGAGCGGTTATGTTGGGTTCACCGTGCCTTACGTCCCGGCGTTGAGCCGCCCGGAGAGATGTAACCATCGGGCGACCGCCGGGCCGAGTCCCTAACCTATGTACAACGCACGGCATACCAACCAAAACTCCGCGGTGGCCATCTTCGGCGCATTAGGGACGGCTGCGGGCTTCCTCTGACGGGAGTGTCTAAGTTGTCGTCCGCAGCCGCCCCTGCGCGGTGCCGCCTAGTGCGGCCCGTCTCCTGTTGTGGGGGGGCTCAGGAGCCCCCACGCACCGAAGGACGCCCTCGGCGTCAATGGCAGCGTGAGGCCTACCAGCCACGCTGCCGTCCATCACAGGGATCGCTACAATGTGCTAATAGATCACAAAAATTAAAGACGGACAGCCCCCTGCCGCCCGCCTGCGACCCCCGGTGGCCCCTATTAGTCGCCTTTTACGACAGGCAGGGGATACCGTGGTGGAATTCTCCAAACGCCCCCAATCCACAGGGCGGAAGACGCCGGTCAGTCGTCCACCCGGCGCCTCCTACGTCTCGTCTGGCGGCGGGAGGGATCTCCACGCCTCCGATCCCTCTCGGCACTCTCCTTCCGCGAGAGGACCACCTCACAGAAGTGTGCCACCGCACGCCAGGACCTCCGGCTGTCGACCATGGAAGCGACCACGGCCGGCAGCGAGAGGTCTCCTCCGACGACTGCTCTGAGAGCGCTGCGCTCCTCATCCCAGGCTGGGCAAAACTCTAACGTATGCTGGGCCGTATCCAGCGGGCAGTTGTCACAGTGGTGACACACGGCCGACACCTCCTTCCGCACTACCCGCCACAAGAACTCACCGAAGCAGCCATGCCCGGTGAGCACCTGCGTCAGGCGAAACGTTGCCGCACCGTGGCGCCTGTCCAGCCATTCGGCAAAGACAGGACGCACTGCCGTGACGACCCTGAGCCCCGCTGACGGGGCCTCCAGCCTGAGACGCCACTCCTCCACGGCGGCTCGCCGTAGGGAGGCCCTCATGGCCTCCACCTCCTTCAGGGCCGGATGTTGCCCGCGACTGGACGCCTCCTCCCGCCAATGAAAGACATCGGAGAGGGATTTGGCGTCCAGATCCCAGGGCAGGAATCCGGCCAACAAACAAGCCGCCTCGAAAGAGACCGTGCGGTACGCCCTGATCGCTCGCTGCGCCAAAGCTCTCTGCGGAGTGCGCAGGAGGGCGACGCAGGGGCGGTTCAGGGAGTCAGCCCAAACGGGGCTGCCATAGAGGGCCATGGACCGCACGACTCCGTGATATAACCTCCGGCAAGGGATGCCAGGACCTTCCAGGTTGGGCAGCAGGCTGGAAAGAGCGCCCGCTGCCCGAGACAGTTTCGTCCCCAGTTTCTTGAAATGGGCGCGGAATTTCCATCGGCTATCTAAGACTAAGCCTAGATATTTCATATCTTTGCCGATGGGAATCCGCACCCCCTCAACCACGATGTGGGCACCGGCCGGTGGCCCTCTCCGAGGCCCGTGGAAACAAATGGCCTCGGTTTTCTCGAGGGCCACCTTTAAACCCAACCGTCGAATCCGACTTACTACTTGGCCGGTGCCCACCGCCGCCAAGTTGGCGGCGTCCCGGAACGTCCTGGCGGTCGCTGTGACCAATGTGTCGTCGGCGTAGCACGTCACGCCGACGTCCCAGAGATTTGCACCACGGAGCACCCAGTCGTACCCGATGTTCCACAGGAGAGGGCCCAAAACCGAGCCCTGTGGAACACCGCGCGACATCGCTCTTCGGTGCCACCCGCCGTCGGCGCCCGGATACACCACGTCCCTGTCAGACAGGTACGCGTGCACCAGACGCCGAAGATAGGGCGGCACCACGTGGTACCGCAGTGCCTCGTGAATGCAGGGCCAGGGCAGAGTGTTGAACGCGTTGGAGATGTCCAAGGACACCGCGACAACTACTCCGCCTCCGGCCACTGCATCCTCCGCCTGTGCCTTCACCCGCAGAATCGCGTGGACGGTGGAACGTCCCCTCCTGAAGCCAAATTGGCTGTCGGCCAAGTTCGGTCCGACCCTCTCGAGGTGCTCGACGAGGCGAGCATGGACGATACGCTCGAAGAGTTTGGCGACCTCGTCGAGCAACACGATGGGCCGGTAGGCCGACGGCGACTCTGCGGGTCGTCCTTCCTTCTTCAGCAGGACGAGCTTCCCGGTTTTCCAACGCGCCGGGAAGACGCCCTGCTCCAAACAGGCGGTGAATAAACTGCGGAGCCTCGGGCCCAGGTGCTCGAGGGCCAGCACCCAGGCTCTTCCTGGGATGCCGTCGAGCCCTGGGGCCGTTTTTTTGCTCCGTAGCCGAAGCACTACCACCCGCAATTCTGCGGGCGAAACCTCTGGGATATCCCTTGCCGGATTCTCAATCGACGATGACGCCACATCCGGTGGCGCCATCGGTGGAGGAGTGGTCTCCACGGTGGCCGGGAACAAGGCCGCGACGACGTTGGCCAGTAATTCTGGCCGGAGACTCTGCGACAGCGGGGGCGCCGCTGGACGAAGCTTATTCATTACCATACGATAGGGGCGCCCCCACGGGTCACTGTCGAGAGTCTCCAGGAATACCTACCTACCTGCAATGAGGTGTAGTTAAGTCCCTATTTTCTGCACTGAAGTGCTATAAAGCACATATTTTTTTAACGATAATCCCAATGTAAGAATTAGCATGGAAATAAAATCAGAAGTATTATGTGAATAAATTACATTTTTTTAAATCCATGCATCACAATAATTTGTATTGAACTTCGTCTCTACAGTCTGCCCACTCAATGTTTACATAGGTTAAGAAACGTATTATGAGCTATAACAATATTTAGACTAATATTTATAAAAAAAGAAATAATATTTATATTTTTCTTGAGCCGACTTGAAATATCTGATTTGATAGCTAAAGTGTTTTACTCATTAAGGTCGGAGAGAATTGCACAGTGTAAGTGAATTTTAAGTGCCTTTTAGAAAATATTATAGAATGCAAATACATTTTTTAACTGAATAACTATCGTACGTTTTAGAAAAATGTTTTAACATCTTAAAAGCATATTTTTTTGTGTTAGGAATATTGGTAATAGTTTTTGACGGGCATTTATATTATTTTTACGGTGTCAAAATTCATATCCGAGGAAACGGAACACTTTGTTTTTATAAAAGGGCAACATATTAATGTTGTAGCGCCTATTCGCCTGTTTAAATGTCAAACCATTTTTTTCAGATACACAACCAGCTACCTATCCAGTGGCAATTACTATCGTTTACTATTTTTAATTATGATTTATTATAAATTTAGTTCATACCAAAATATACCCTATCACATCTATCAATCCATTTACGTCGGAGTTGAAACAGTCAAAAGCAAATTCGCAGACATTTTCTCTTGACTTAATATTACAAAATTGATTTAAATTACATTCATTCAATCATTGTCGGATCGAAGCTTACCGTTCGGCAGGTCAATCCCTAGTATGTCCAACTTCTGTCCGGGCGTTGATCCGTACTCTATCTCCAATTTATGTGGAATGTTATTGGTCGCTATTTCACTCTCTGAAAGTATTAAGAATAATCTTGTTTACTCTATCATTGTGCCGATGAGTGTTTGCGAGTATTAGCGGATTGAACCTTCGTATGTTCAGCAAATATTTTCTGTGGTATTTTGTGTATATAAATGGCGCAAAGTAAGTACTAACAGTTTATGTGAATATGAAATAATATTGAACTAATTGAGAAATTAACGATCCGACAAAGGGAGTAAGTATGTAAAAGGCTAAGAATTACAAATTTTATGTGAGGTACACAAACTCCAAGATTGATTTTAATTATAATTATATCAAATTGCTTATTCTTAATTGCTAATACTTCATCCATTCAGCAGTTTATGAGTGAAGTTTTAATGAATACACAAACATCCTTTCAAACTTTCGTATTAATAATAAATGATAATTTATCATTAATACGAAAAAATATGATTAGTAAGTTTAAAATAGGAACATAAACATTGTATCCGAGTAAATATTATGTTATAATTTATTTTTATTTTGTTTGATCTCTCGATTAGTTTATGTAAACGAAGATAAACGCGTATCATGTAGACAAGGTTGTTTGCTGCAGATGTTTTGCAAATATCGTATTGTTTAGTATTAATGTCGTGTTTGATATATGAGTTACTAGGTGTAGCCCGCGGCTTCACTCGCGTTAGAAGCCTTTCCCGATACAAAAGTCCTTAACATACTGTACGACACCAGCGCCAATTATATAAAAAAACAGATTAAAAAGTTCCATTATTTCTCATGGGAGATATGATCTACCTATGTGCCAAATTGCATCCAAATCCGTTTAGTTTTCTAACAAATACACAAATACCCAAACATATTTAACAAACTTTCGCATTTACAATATTAGTAAGATACGATATAATATAATAAATATAGTAAAAATTAAGATTATAGATAGATATGTAAATAAAATACCGGAACTAATTTAAGCTTGTCTTTAGCAGAATATTTTTTAACTCAAAGAACATAGTATGAATATCAGTTAGCGTATAGAACAATTTTGATGGACAAACAACATCGTATCACATTGTATGGTATCGTATCATGTCTGAATGTCGTATCTAATCGGGAGGATGAAAGTAGACTAACCTGTAGTAGCGAAATGGAGATGATGATTCAAAACCTCTTTGGAAGTGGAAAACCGGTCCGACCACATGGTGGGCGTGTATTCCCTTTCCAAATCTATCGCATCCATAATTATGGCCGTCATTTTTGATGATGCTTGTTCCGAAACCTGCAACCAAAAATACTTGAAACATCGTGCCAGTTACTTCGCTACATAATTATAGGTTGTTTAATTAAAGTCAATCAATTATTTAATTATATGAGATTTTGTGCCATTTACGGGTCACACAAATATTGTTGTAAATAGAGGATTAAACTCAACTGTTGAGCAGTTACTACGTTACGAGGTCGCCAATCATCCTAAGGTACTTACTAGCTTTAGTTATCAATATCCGAGGCAAACCACATATTGTGTTCTTGATCTGTACCCTTAAATTTGTATTTTTAAATAAGTAATTGTTGGTAGTCTTGTAACAGTTTTCGTCTTTATATTTCGGCGCCACGCATTCGCCTTATCATTATAAATACAGTTGTAACAAAACTGAATAAAACTGTAGATATTTTTCTTAAATAGTTATTTACAAATAAGTAAATTTGTTCAAAAAATTCCATATTTAAAGCAAACTACGACTCATTGGTTCCAAGTAGATATTTTGAATGGAAATATTCCTCATACATATTTGCAATGTAATGCAATGCAATCAGCCCTGCATTATATACTGCCCACTGCTGAGCACGGGCCTCCTCTACTACTGAGAGGGGTTAGGCCTTAGTCCACCACGCTGGCCTAGTGCGGGTTGGCAGAATTCACATACCCACGAAATTCTGATGAGAAATTCTTATGTATGTAGGTTTCCTCACGATGTTTTCCTTCACCGTTAAAGTGAACGATGATTGATAAACAATACACACATAACTTCGAAAAGTCAGAGGTGTGTGCCTTGGGTTTTGAACCTCCGAACTTTGTGTCGGCAGACCGTTCCATTCCCAACTAGGCTATGGTCCACTTTTTTTTTTTTACATACATAAATACTGTGCATAAATACAGCGCCACCCTGTCTAGGATTTCCTTCTAGGTGTATAATATTTTAATACCTTATGGCCGCGATTTCGATATACTATCCCAACCGCTAACTACGCGTTAAAATAAACCAATCAAAGCAACTCTTGTCTCGTCGTCGCTATGGATCCATCTGTAGTGCTTGAAATCGTTTGCAGGTATTGACTTAGTACCTACATTTATAATTTTCAATGATTAATAATTTTAGTCTATAGTTTATTTATGGCAACACTTACTCTTCCAGTCACCAGCCAGTAAGCACGCACAAAAATGTAGTTTCGTTTAAAAATTAATATCATAATAAAAAAAGTAATCCATCAACGTGGATTCATTAACAATAGGAATCTACCATCAAAACACTGACAAGCAAGCGGTCCGTGACTGCACTGATGGTCAATGACTGCACTGTGTATGGACTTTAGCAATGCCAGGGGCAATATCCAAAACTAAAGATAAACATCTTATGTAATAAGAATACTGCGTGTTCCTTGACTGCAGACTGACGTACTAGTCTTGGAACTGGGTCGTCAATATAACCTATAATGTTTAGGTTATCAGATTTAACACCTTTTATGTATATTTAGACTTCTTATCTCGTATAGGTTAGATCGTATCTCTTAGACTGGCAATGATCCATTCTGAATATCCTAAACATATATTTACCAAATCATATATGCTAAAAAACCATACCTAAGTTATTTTTGGTCTTCAGCTAGTAAACACAATTGCAAATCTCTTTTTTTATTATTTAGTCAACAGCCACAGAATTATGGTTTTTTGGTATGACTAAATTATATGCATTATTTCCTTATGAATATAATATTTTAATAGCATTGACCCTTAGGGTGTGATCTCACGATATCTAGCATCTATGATGAGTCATTGTTATTTTGTACAGCTTAAGTGGTGAGCTATTAATATGATAACTGTTTAGATATTTATTAATAATTGATTAACTTTTTGGACGACTAACAAAGTAACTACGCTCAGCGACCATGAAGTCTTTGAAACGTCGAGAATAAAAATTAAACAAATAGGTTATGGCGATAAAGTCCGTTATGTTTTTTAAATATTGTATAGATATTTTTAGGATAACATTGACTTAATACATCGAAGACACATTAAATTATTATGTAGCTTGGAGAAAACCGCGTGAAAATTGGGAAACAAAAGCTCACATTGTTTGATACTGATTTTCATCGTTTATGCCGGTTGCTGACCAAGAACGAAGCTAAGTTGGTTGAGCTTAGCTGCCATAGCTGAGGTAATTTAGCTTTTGGTCGCGGCTTCGCCTGCGTGTAAGAGTTTTTTTTGGGATAAAAGTCCCACTATATATTTCCCTGGGTCTCGAACTATGTCCGCGCCAAATTTCATCGAAATCCGTTGTGTAGATTTTGAGTTTATCCCGTTAAGACAGACAGACGCGGCGGGGAACATTTTTTTATAACATATAAGGACATGAAGACTATAAACGATGTAAACTAAGCTATGTACTAAGTCACTAAGTGTACTTTCTCAGCCCTGTTAGTAAAACTTAGTTTGGTTTTTTGTCTGCGACCAGCTTATGACCAAAACCATTTACCCTAAACATATAGAACCGCCACTCATGTGACATTTGGATACTTGGTTTATAAGAATCTTAGAAACACTTAAAAAGAAATAACAAAAAATGAAACTAAATTAGAAAAGAAACCAAAACCATAATGATTATATCTATAATTATTCCATTTACTTTTGTTTTAACGCGTGTCAGAAAAGAAACCACATTATGATGATTAGGAAATAGGGATCTAAAGCATGGTTAGAATGTGGTTGAAAACGATTCCGCAGTATCGAGTTCAAGAGTTAATTGAACTCACAATGATTTTCACCTTCCACCACTTACTAATTACTATAATGATTGAATACAACACACTATTGTTAGATACGATTGAAGCTTTAAGATGATATGAAACTCCTTAGCACGATAATATCAAATACTTAATATAGAGATCTCCACTCAATTTTTTAATCAAATTACATACTTAAACCTTTTGTTTATTTATCAAAATAAACATTATAGTACTTAGATTTATATTTATTAAGTAGGTAAGCAATGTTTGAAAGTGAAAGACTTGTGATACAATAAATATTTTCTCTTGAAAAATACATATCCAATCTGAAATCAATGTGCTTGATTTGACGCAAAATGTTAATACACAGAACGAAAGTAAATATAAACACACCGTACCTTTAAGGATTTATTCGGGTTGTATGAAAAAAAGAATCTTAGTAACTCGACGATTTTTTTCGCAAACACTTTCATATTCCACACGTGCTGTCAACAAACGGAAACGTACTTGATATGTGTATTTTGCACTCGTTTTGAAGTAAACAGTGAATGCGCGTTATAAATGTGTTTGTGTTGTGAATTGTTTATCAAATGTGTTACATCATTATAGGCGTAGTAAAGTGGCCATGCGCCCCTCCTTTTGAGTTGACATTGCCACTCCTATTTTAGATTCTAATCGTATTTCAAAAGTCTTTTCTATTGACCAATTGAATCTATTCCTTTGTTTACATGCCTGATACGCGAATTTGAGTCATAATTGCTTACCAAGAGCTTCTGCTTACGTTAATATCTATATCACCAGATGTGAGTTTATAAACTATCAGCGTTATCTTATCACCGTCCTACATAAGTAACTATTGGCCATTAGTATCTCGTTTAGGTACATTAGGCGGTCTGGGCTAATGTGGGCGAATTAACGTTACCAGTACAATAGGAATGTGGTTCAATCAAGTAAAACGAATAAATGATTAAAATAGGCAAACCTAACGTGGGATGAAACTACTCCGTGCCATGTATATCTAGTTTAATTAGACCTTGGGAGAGACCTATGTCCAGCAGTGGACTGCAACGGGCTGATGATGATGATGATGAAGCAAAGCATTTGATGGAGTAGACCATGAACTATTGATCCATAAACTTCAGCTATTGGGAGTCCATGGTAGTCTCCTCAAATGGTTCTCATGTTACTTATAGCACATCGATATCAAAAAGTTGTAATTTGTGGCTATGAGTCAAAAGTATATAGTATAACTAGTAGTGGAGTTCCTGAAGGATATCATTTGGGTTCGATAATTTTTTTGGCATTTATAAAAGACATTTCGAATGCAATTAAACACTCTAAAAATGTATTGGCATTAAAGCTATTATACACTGCATTCGTCCGTAATCTATATTAGATTATGGGTCTAGCATTTGGAATCCGTTTTATCAAATTCATATTGATAGAATAGAAAAAGTTCAAAAACGCTTTGTTTACTTTCTTACCATTCACCAAAAGAAAAAAGACCAGCTGAAATCGTACGTATCTATTGTGCTTAAAAGGGGTACAAAGTTTTTTCTCCACGTATTAATAAATTCCATAGTACAACAAAACCAAAGGAATTATGTGGATGAATTATAATAACACTAGGTGATGCTCGCGGCTCCGCCCGCGTGAAAAAGTTTTTCCGGTATAAAAGCCTATAGCACTCAGGAGTAATGTAGCTTCCTATTAGTGAAAGAATTTTTAAAATCGGCTCTGTATTTCCAGAGATTAGCGAGTTCAACCTAACAAACAAACAAGCTCTTCAGCTTTATAATATTACTAGCATTTGCCAGCGACTCCGCCCGCGTGAAATTGTTTTTCCGGGATAAAAATATTTTCCCGGGATAAAAAGTAGCCTATAGCACTCAGGAGTAATGCAGCTTCCTATTAGTGAAAGAATTTTCAAAATCGGTCCAGTAGTTCCTGATATTAGCGCGTTCAAACAAACAAACTCATCAGCTTTATATAATAGTATAGATAAGTATAGATGAGCAAGAGCAACTGCTTTTAATTTACGTACATATGAATAAGGTCGAACATTCGGTTGTTCCAAATGACGCAGATTTCCAACTTCCAAGTATTTGGGTCAACCCTGATAACACTAAAGCCTCTAGTAGATTAGTAACCCTTATTCAATACAAAACTACAATTTATATTGTAAGGGTTATTCCAAATGTAGGTTGACCTAGCCATAGTAATGACGTAAACATGAGTAAAATCTTGTTTAAGTTAAAGAGTCTCGAGTAGCCAATTTTGATTATTTTCATGCTATTTCTACTGTTATTAGAAATCTGGAAGTATGTTTAGATCAGCGGTCGGTAACAGGGGGACCGCGGTCCGGATACGGACTGCGGAAGGTCCAACCTAGGACCGCCGAATATTTTTCGATACACTAATATTACCTATCTATTCAATTTAAATTACAGTTTTATATAACTAGCTCTACATACATTTAGTATTATGTTATAATTTTTTTTGGACCTCAATACAAATTTTCAACAGGCACCGGACCCCGTTAGAAATTACTCGCCGACCTCTGATTTAGATGTTATTTTTGGATCTTAGTTAACGAGTAAAAATGAATTTTAAAGTAATTGCCGCAGAGATGGAACATCTTGGATTGTAGGCAATTTTATATCTCTGAAAAGTGCACATCGGATTCGACATGGGACACACCCTTATACAGTAGAGACTCTATTATCCGGACCTTAGTTATATGGATCTCATGTTAGACTTGGTCGGAGTTGGTAGCGCTGCTTAACAGAATATCGAAGTGAATCTCTAGTCAGTGGGATTGTCGGAGGATCAAAATGTTAATAGTTCCTAATCTCTAATACAATATAGGTATGAATATGGGCAATACATCTACATATTTGCTTTGATATTACTTATAGCTTGTGTAATTATTTTCTATTAGAATATCTACTTGTACCACAACTGGCTTCCTGCTAAAGAAAAGGGAAAACTGAGGGTTAGTTTAATAAAAAAAATGTATTCGCATAGATGTGTTTTGTGGAAAAAAACCGTGTTAAAATTATCATTTTATTACGACCAGTTCACGAAATAAAGACAATAAAATAAATCTCTATAACAATGTCCATGTGAAGGAACCCGTCTATAGGTATATTTTTCTATTCAAATAAATGACAAAATCTGTACTAATATTATAAAGCTGAAGAGTTTGTTTGTTTGAACGCGCTAATCTCAGTAACTACGGGTCCGATTTTGAAAATTATTTCACTAATAGGACGCTACATTCCTCCTGAGTGCTATAGGCTACTATCCCGGAAAAACTTTTCCACGTAGGCGGAGCCGCGCGCAATTAGTAGATAATAAAGTCACTTGTCGGATGGTAAATTCTAAAACTGCTCAAAAACAGTAACATACATCATCCATAACTGTATCGAAGCCCTGTATCTGTAATATAGACAATAAATTGGTACGTATATTGACGAGGCACATACTACAACCCAAAACTATTCTGGTAACCGTCAACGGTGGCAAAACTTCATAAAATTATAATTTTGGACTGATCTGACTGCACTGGCTATACTCACGTTACGTGCGATATAGTCGCTTTGATATATTAAGGTTAAAATTATTATAACTATCAAGTGTCCTGAATTTTTATTAAATTTGAAATGAAATGCAATTTTATAAATTTAGAAGTACTCTTAAAAATTTATTGAATGGTGTTAAGTGAATATCTGCTTAGTAAAAAAATGATTTTGAACATTCAATTATATTTTAGAATTCTGATAATCTTCTTTTGCGTAGTTAACTAGATTTTATTGTTACAGGTTTAATTTGAATTTATGAGACTGTTTTTAAAATCAAGTAAAATATTACAATTGGTCTGTTTTATTATTTGTGGTGGTAATGGTACACTCTGTGGGTGAGATCACAGTTTAAAGAAACTCTTCTACCAGACTTATTTCTACTTCAAAATATACATATAATACTTTAAACATATTGCCAAATGCTGATAATTTATGTGTCACGCCTGCCAGTGCCAAAAAAAGTTTTAAGCAAACTCCGATGATAAATATACTGTAATCAATGCACTAAACGCAAGGATTTTCAAACGTAAGCTAATTTTCATTGATTCGAATTTAGAATCTGAATTTGTAAGGTTGGTAACCCGAAAGCAATAATGCGGTTATCGCGTAAAGGCATCGATACCGAGGGTTGTCTGATATCGATCGTAAATTAGGCAATTATTGATTTACACTCTTACAACGTATCAGTATCGATTGCGGAGCTCTGAATAATTATGCAACCATACAGAATAAAGAGTGATATTTAGGAAAAGTGTTTCCAATGAGGATGACAAATTACTGAGTCGGTTTCTAGTGTGTGATTGCTTTAGCAGGTTTACCTTTATTACCTAGCAGTAATATGCAAGCACCGTGTAAGCAGTAAGAGTGCAGTGCAGTGTACGAGACAGAATAATACATTATGAGATTTAAAACCACTTTTTGATGCTTGTAAGTGATTGAGGGACAGACCTGTGAATTACTTTGTATTTTTTTTGGACTGTCACGGCAATGTGTACTGTACCTGGTGGTAAGTGGAGTGGTATTGGATTTTTCCATTCAGTATCAGCCCGGAGTCTGGAATTTGGTGCCCGAAATGGCGATAGGCTCACCCCTATCACATCATGGGACGGAATACGCACGGCGAAAAGTAGGTGTACTAGTTGCACCTCTGCCTACCCCTTCGGGGATAAAAGGCATGAGTGTGTATGTATGTATGTAGTGGTCACCCACTGGTCGAAATTCGACTGCAAATTATACATTTTATTTTTCTCTCTTCTATACGAGTTGTAATTTACTAAATCACTGTTCCGTGCGCGCAATGTGCTTAAAAAGGGGTACGTAAAAAGTTTTTCCTTCACGTATTAATCTATACTAATATTATAAAGAGGAAAGATTTAAATAAAATAAATAAAAATAAAATGATTTTTATTTCAGGCAATAAACTCATAATACTTACGTACAAAATATATATAATTAACCTTAAGATATGCAATAATACATTATATTATATGTAAGTATGTTTGTAACGAGTAAACTCAAAAACTGCTGAACGCATTTCGATGAAATTTGGCAAACGGATAGATCATGTCCTGGATTAACACATAGGCTACTTTTTATCACGGAAAAACTTATTCACGCGTGCGAAGCCGCGAGCAGAAGTCTAGTATATTATATAGATCTCTTTTTTCCTTTCGTAAACAGATAGTCTCTTTAAGTACGGGGTTTGCATGAGGAAGTCTCTATATGTATATAATACGATTGTTTATTACTAGGAAACCACAAAGTCTTCGCGTAATAATTTATTGGAATCATTTTACATATCTGATATCACGTAGCTTCCAATTAATTTGAATTAAATTTAGTTATAAATAAAAAAATAACTGCTTATTAATATTGAAATTAAATAAAAAACCGCGATAAAATCCGTTATAATAGTTTAATTTCAATGTCTAACATTCGCGTAAACATAAGGAATCATTATGCTTATTAATATGTATAATTTGACTAGGTATTGCTTGCGGCTTCACCCGCGTGAAAATCCTTTCCCCCTACAAAAGTCCCTATAACATAGTACGACACCAGCGCCATCTACTTGAAGAATCAAATTTAAAATACCCATTATTTCCTATGGGAGCAAATTACCGGAATAAAAGCCTATGTGTTAATCAAGGACATGATCTACCCGTGTGCCAAATTTCATCCAAATCCGTTTAGTTTTTTCTGTGTTTACTTCTAACGAACATACAAACATTCAAACATTTTCATAAACTTTCGCATTTATAATATTACTAGCTTTTGCCCGCGGCTCCACCCGCGTGAATGAGTTTTTTCACCGTGACTAGGCTTTTTTTTTGTTTCTTTTGTCGGGTAGTTAGTGTTGTAGAATGTAACCTTTGTTGTGGCTATCATTTTTAAGTGTTCTATTTTATAGGTATTTATTTGTTTTCCTGCATAGTTACCTAATTTTTCTGAGGTTACCTCACTTCGAAATAAATAGTCGTGTCAGTAAAGCATCTTTTTACTTTTTACTCAACTTTATTAAGTACTTACAACAGTTAATTATGTATAAAGAGCAATAGCATAAATAAAATGTTTTAGAGCAGTTTGTTTAACAACTTAATGTGAGAGATAAGTAAGTAAATACTCATCGCGCATCAACAAGATAGTACCAATGTATAACGTGTTAACGTCTCATTCAATATTTTATTTTTATTTATTTTAGATAAATAAGTAATAAGATTATGTCATTCTTTACTTTATCAGTGAAATGTCCTTTATTAAATAGATATAACTAGTAATCGTCCAGTGGTGTCAATTCGACCGTCAAATTCAATATATTTGTAACATATAATTAGTCGATTTTTTCCAAATTAAGATATTTTTCTTGTGTACATTCAATTTGGACTTATTACGTTTTTAAATTATGTTACGAATTTTAGGTAAGTACCTAATGGCGCTTTGTGTTAAAAATAAACGTTGCATTGGATCAAATATTTGTCGATCAAGGTTGGTCACGACTCACGTCATTGTGGAATTGGTTAAAAAGTTGTTTAACCAGTTTTAGTCAAATAGGAACATTATCTTATTTGGAATGTAGTATTTTCGTAGGTGTGTTTATTACTGTCATTTTTTCTAATATTTAATGAGTACAAAGTTATGCTCACGTTATATCATTAGGACCTTAGATCATAATGTTTTTGGGACGTTAAGCAGTCAAAATAAATTGGCCATATGAAGCCATATTTATAGCAATATTAGAATTGAGCCCAGATTCAAGTACTGCAATTGAATTATTTACACACACACACACACACACACACTCTCACGCCTTTTATCCCGGAAGGGGTAGGCAGAGGCGCAACTAGTGCACCCACTTTTCGCCGTGCGTATTCCATCCCATGATGTGATAGGGGGCGTGCCTATCGCCATATCGGGCACAAATTCCAGACTCCGGGCTGATACTGAATTTCAAAAACCCAATATCACTTTGCCCGACCTGGGAATCGAACCCAAGACCTCAGCATTGCAGTCATACCGTAATACGACTACGCCACCGAGGCAGTCCGAATTATTTACGTGCGATTAAAAATAATATACCTTTTGTATTTGTCCTCGCTAAGAAAATGCTTAGGCATCGCTATCAGTTATCTATTAGTCTAGCTGTGCCCTGGATAAGCTAATGAGATTAGCATTAATTACTTATAAATGATTACAGATTATACAGGTCAAAATTATTATGATATTCCGTTACCAGGTTACGTTTGTAATCATCATCAGGCTTTTAAGAGTCATGTAAGGAACTGCTATTGTTATTTATAAATAATGTGAATAAATGGAACAAAAATGTTTATTCAGGTTATTATGTTATTTTTCTATAATTAGAAGTAATAATATTTCATTATTAATATTATGCAAAAATACAAACATACGAATTGAGAACCTCCTCCTTTTTTGAAAATCGGTTAAAAACTGGAAATAATTAAATAAAATCTTAGTAAGGTAGTAAGCAAATTTTGCATCTTATATAGGTCGTGTTCAATATAAACAATGATTCAAGGTATTTATGAATTGCAAACATATTGAAATATTCGTACATTATTATGCTTTTCTACATATTTTATTAATGTTGTCGTATTATAATATTCGTGTTTACAGTTTTCTAAATGGCGCGGAGTATAATACCGGTTTAGACTTTTACTAGCCAATTCATAATAAGCTAATTTGAATAACATGTTATAAATTCATAAACATTAAACCTTGTTAAACGTTACACTGTAGATACACAACATTGTAGCAACTAAGAACTCATTGTTACAACTTATAAGAACTGAGAACTCGTTATAATTCCAATAAATTTTACCACTCCGGTAATGTTTTGTATAAAACAAATATTTATTGTAATGGACAAACAACAAAGATTGATGTAAACGGAAGGAACGTTTTTTGTCCCGATGCTTTTATCTAAAAGCCTTTACATAAACAATTTCGGAATTAAAACGTGCTAATTTACATTCTAAATTGTTAAATGGAGGTTCGTATTTCAATAATGACGAATTCTTTGGGGAAGAAAGTGTCTGTTTTTCACTGGAAATTTTGTTGGGTTTGTAATCAAGGGTCTTGGCATTGTTTTTTTAATACAACTAAAGAGTGACGATTAGAGAGATGAGAGCGATGTGTGAGATGGCGGGACGACTTGCACAAGAGGGCAGACAGCGACTGGTCTGCATAAAGCAGCAGACCGGGCTCTGTGGCGTACCTTGGGAGAGACCTATGTCCAGCAGTGGACTGCAACGGGCTGATGATGATGATGATGAAAGAGTTAAGTTACAACTGCGATCGCCGGAATGATGCCTGTATGGCTTACTTCGAAAAATGTTTTACCGAACTAAACCACTGTTGTGGTTTTTGGTTTTTAATGAATATTATGCTAACAGCTGTCCAGTGACGTAAACAAAAGGTATTATGTCGAGCCACTGCCGTAGTTGTGGGCACAACAAGTACAGCCATCTATGCCTAAATTACTTCTTACTTCTCTATATTTATGCCCTGTATTTACTATTCTGGTGGTAGTGTTGCTACGGTAATTAATCATAACACTTACATAATAAAGCGAACGACTTGCTCGCCCAGCTACTTATTATCGTCATTTATCATCATCAGCCGCAGAATCTCTACTGCTGAACATAGGCATCCAAACATTTCCAGAGCGATCTGTTGGAAGTCACACACCTGTATTAAATAAATCCTATACGTAAAGTCAGTAGTTTGCACATCATAGCGTGTGTGTGAGTGCATACTCGAATATTGGTGCGCCTACGCATTGTGTTATAGTATCTGTCCTTATTAATACCTCTAGTCTCACTTGTATGCTCTTATTTAGGTTGTTTTTATTACGATTAAATCTATTGACATACTGTTTTGCTACTTTCTTTGTCAGTTGACCGTTTGAAGATGAATATGATATCTGTAATAAGCCTTGGATTAAGGTTTTAGGAAAGTATAGACTAATTTATCGTCGAAATTAAAGGATCAAACTGACTGATATCATTTACTTAAAAACCCCCGTTCTGGGCATTAATAGAAAGCTGATGAACAATTGTCAATAAAGAGAAGCGTCAGGAGAGAGTTGTGGTAATAAAAGTTATGTATCTAAATCAATTTGGTTATCTAAACTGTAATATTATAAAGAGGAAAGATTTGATTGTTTGTTTGTAATGGATAAACTCAAAAACTACTGGACCATTTTGAAATTTCTTTCATTTATAGGAAGCTACATTACTCCTGAGTGATATAGGCTACTTATAATTCCGGGAAAATGTTTTTATCCCGGAGCAACTTTTTCACGCAGGTGGAGCCGCGAGCAGAAGTCGTCTTAGATGACCGTTACATTCAATTTGACATCAACTTAATCCGTGTCGATGGTTTGATGTTAATTTATTACTGGTGGTAGGTCTCTCATATGTAAGAGACCGTCTGGGTGGGTACCACCGCAATGTCTATTTCTACCGCCAAGCTGCAGTGTGCATGCACTGTTGTGTTTGGGTTTGAAGGACATTGTAGCCAATGTAACTACAGGACATAGTGAGACTTAACATCTTATGTCTCAGGATGACGAGCGCAATGGAATACCACACAGTACTTTGTACCTCAAGGTGCTGGATGATGTTGCTACTGTTTATGGGTGGTCGTACTCGCTTACCATCAGGCGAACGGCATGCTCGTCTCGTCATTCAATGCCATAAAAAAAAGTATATTGTAAGGCCCATAATGTTACACTGTATATTATCAAGTATTATTATTATAACAATGCACACAGACGTTTCACAGTGTAATTTTATAGTTTAATCTCGTAGGTAATATATTGGACGTTAATTATTAAATTGATACGCTGATTATTTTATAGTTTAATCTCGTAGGTAGGTATATTGGACGTTAATTATTAAATTGATACGCTGATTATTTTTCAAATGTGCAAATAGTTCTTGTATGGTCTCTTAATAGAGTTCTGTTTTGAGACAAGTCGTATGTATTATCTACCGTTATATTAATATGACATTGTTTACTTAATGCAAGTACCAATATTGTATGTAAAATACCATACTATACCAGAGTACTTTTTGCAAAGATTCTATTGTGTTATTCAAATTCAACTGCAGAATGGATATAAATAATATAATATATAAAATAGTAATGTTATGTTTACTGCGTCACCGGAAGAAACTGGCGTCTTAGACACAGGCTAGGCCTAGTTTAGATGCTAGTGTCAATTTCTATCTGGACTTAAGGGAATCAATTCAGTTATTGTATCTATTAATAAGAAATTGTATTGCAATGTTAATGTGTAGTTCCAATAAAGCTTATTATTATTATTATTAATAATGGGAAGGAATAGCGATAAATAAATATCTTATAATCTATTGGTGAATGGTTTTGTATTTAGTAAAAAGATGTTTTATAATGTTTATTACAAGACTCCATATGTATTTCATAACTTTTTATTGAAATGTGAATAACTGTTGGTATTACAATGTGTATTTTAGTATTTTGGTGAGAGCACGCAATGTCAATAACTTGGTGTCACGAAGGTTAATGTGATTAAAATACAAGAACGACTGTCAAGTACAAGTACCTAGATGTAAGTATTAAAAGTAAGGAGACAGACTACAATTTGAATACAAACAAAATTATTAATCTTTACATGAACAAAAATACCGTAGGTAATTAAATTTAAGGAAACTAGGAAGAATTTCATTAATCACTTATAATTAATAAGAAACAGTAACAACACATTCTTAATAAAGGCAACAATTAGACCTGCGCACTTAATACATAAATGAAAGCAAGTGAACTATTTACATCCAGTTTATATTTTTAGAGCAATGAGTAAAATATCTTACCTCAAATATAGCGTCTCCAATAAGATAAAATCCAAGTATTGTTTGTAAACAACTTGAGGCCGGCGCACGCGCAGCCAGTTGCACTCTTAATGTACGCCACGCGCTCGCATCGAAGTTCGAACGGACTGGTTACTGACTGCGTCCGTTCTCGACTGTAACTCGTCTAATTATAAACTGGTAATGCTTCTCGTGTGATGCAATGCATTATCTTCATAGTTCATTTGTTTGGGTTCTTTTAGGACGTCATTCGTAATTAGCGGCTGATATGTACATATATACGCGTGCAAAAATGGTCCAAGGCGAAGCACAAAGACTTCTTTTGATTGTTGAGACACCAAAATATAATTTATTTTATTTAGGTTATGAAACGCTATTCTAAGTTTATATAATTGCAATTTCTTATGAGTATATTGCCTAGGTATACTCAACAATACCACTAAGTAGGTACAAAAATAAAAATAGTCAAGATACAAATAATAAATATACAGGTTTTTTTTTTATAGAATTGAATGACGAGAAGAGCATGCCGTTCGCCTGATGGTAAGCGATACGACCACCCATAAACAGTAACAACACCATCCAGCACCTTGAGTTACAAAGTAATGTGTGGCATTGCACTGCGCTCGTCATCCTGAGACATACGATGTGTCCAGTAGTTACACTGGCTATAATGTCCTTCAAACCGAAACACAACAGTGCATGCACATTAACGCTTGGCGGTAGAAATAGACATTGCGGTGGTACCCACCCAGACGGACTCTCACATATGAGAGACCTACCACCAGTACAATATACAAAGGCGCTACCTACTTTTAACAAATGCTAGCATTTTTAAAGTTACAAAAAATATAATGACTACGTGAATTGAGTCACGCTTGGTTCAATGGCATTGGTTGGTTAATAAGAATTGAAGGTACTACCTGTTAGCTGAATGGTAGAGACTAGGTACCAATCATGGCAAGAACGTAAGATAGGACTATCGTAATTTTTATATGAATTTGTTTCCATGCAGATATCTTTTTCATTTAAACCTTTACTATAACATATTATATAACGTAGTCACCCACATTTCACGCGCTATGTTAGGTCCCATATAATAGGGGGCGGGCCATTTGCCATTTACCGGGCACGTTTCCAGACTCCGGGCTGATACTGAGTAGAACAACCCAGTATCACTTTGCCCGACCCGGGACCTCAACACTGCAGTCGTACCGTAACACAACTACGCCACCGAGGCAGTCCTTTACTCTAATAGTGAAACATTTCCGGACAGATACGACCTGGCGACCTTCAAAAAAGAGCGTATTCCCACCTAAAAGGCCGGCAACGCGTCTCTGTGCCCCCTGGTATTGCAGATGTTCATAAGCGGCGGTGATCACTTACCATCAGGTGAACCGTTTGCTCGTTTGCCCCCTATATCATAAAAAAAACTTACAAGTAAATTAAATGTTAATTCCATTGCTCTAGTTATACTTAGGAATTTACAGCTTTCTCTACCGCATTTGTCACAATGTCCGATAGTAGCCCACACGCCGGTTCCAGTTTAAATATCTTTATTTTCACAGGTGAAGTATAACTAGATTATAGCAAAATACTCATACCTGTACCTCATCGGTTTCTTCTGGGCAAGCGTGCTTCACCTTAGGCCGCATCATTGCTTTACATCAGGCGGATAGCGGACAAACGTGAGCCCATTAATAATAAAAAAAAAAAAAAAAAAAAAAAAAACCTTGGCCCAAATACGGGTAATTTTATTTTAACCTGTAAGGCTTGGTGGCTCTTACAAAATATAATATGAGAAACAGGAACGGAAAGAATATGAAAAAGGAGAAAGCTTCGTATGAATCAAGTATGTACATAGAGTTTTGCGATGGTAGAAGTGGAACTGGTTTTCACAGTGTTAAAGTGAACCAGACCGAAGATATAACACATACGGTCGTAATACTAAGCCTGGTTTTTTCAATAGTGGTTAGGGTAAACCTGAGAAGTTCTATGAATTTCGAAGGTATGTGAAGTCCGCCAACCCGCACTAGGCCAGCGTGGTGAACTAAGGCCTTAACCCTCTCAGTTGTAGAGGAGGCCCCTGCTCAGCAGTGGGCAGTATATAATACAGGGTTGGTATGGTATGGTATGGTAGGGTAATCCTCGGTGTTAATCAACTGGCCGTGTTCGCAGAGCTTCGAGTGCGCCAGGCGTTAGGCGCTGCGAGTACGTCCAGTTTAATAAGACCCGGACAAAAAGATAACCACGGTTGAAAATACGGGGCCTTAGTATCTGTATTAATATAATTTTGTAGTGCATTCCGGACTAAATTATGTAAATGTACGACGTACGAATATAATTAACCATCGATTGAATAATATTCAATGCCCCTAGGTGTTTCGCTTATTAATATTTCAGGCATAAACGTAGTAGAACTTAATCTTTATTAATGACGACTCAATAATATGAGAGATTTTTTAATTGAAGGACATGTCCAAAAATGGTCCTAAAATTGTAACCAAGACAGTTTATATTTTGGGTAGAAGTCCTAAAAACTAGAGTTTTACAATAAATTGTTTAATTTTAACACGTTAACTTTGTAGCTATAGTTATGGAGACAACTCCATAAGTGCAAACACAAATTGGAAATAATGTACTGTGTTACGTATAAAAATGATTTTAATTTTTATACCCCCCTTCATATAAAACATTTGGTTGCAGCATGAGTTTTATTTGCAATGAGTTTTTTTGGGTGCGGCATATTTTAGGTTCGCTCCGGGCGGCACGAACATACTCTACGCCACTGTGTCTTCTTACAGTGTTACTTTGTTATCGTAGATATTGCAATGCAATGCAATCAGCCCTGTATTATATACTACGCACTGCTGAGCACGGGCCTCCTCTACTACTAAGAGGGGTTAGGCCTTAGTCCACCACACTGGCCTAGTGCGGGTTGGCAGACTTCATATACCCTCGAAATTCTTATGGAGAATTCTCAAGTATGTAGGTTTCCTCACGATGTTTTCCTTCACCGTTAAAGCGAACGATAATTGATAAACAATACACACGTAACTTCGAAAAGTCAGAGGTGTGTGCCTTGGGTTTTGAACCTGCGGACATTGTCTCGGCAGACCGTTCCATTCCCAACTAGGCTATCGTCCACTTCGTCCACACCAGGCTATCGTAGATATTGCTCTGTCCTAATTACGGACTCTATATTTGAGATTGTTATGTTTGATTTCAGAAGACAGATTGCGAAACCAAAGTGGCTCTGGGCAGGACACTTGACCAGACGTATTCCATATGGATAAAGGCGGTCATAGAAGAAGAGATGAAAAAGGAGCCTATGTCGAGGAGTAGACAAAGTACAAACGTACCAGACTAATGATTAATTATAATGGATAATGATTAATTGGATGATGATCGGTCATTTAATTTATTTCTATGTCTTTGGATATAAATATTAAACAGTAATAACCAGTTTCACAGGCGTCAAGTAAAGGAGATGTCCGATGTGTATGGGTGCTGGACCTCAAAATCTTACCAGGCTCAAACTTTGGGGATATTAAAGGTGCAAAAAATGGATCTTTGAACCAATTAAAAAATAACTTTAGACCCCTCCATTTATAACAAACTTTTTTAAAACGTTCATATTAAGTGTAGTTTTTAAGCAAAATAAAATTACTTATATCTCAAAATCGGAGGTCTTTAAAATTCAACGAATTATTGCAAAAGGCTAGTTTTCAGGAGTTCTATCCAAATATATATCAATTGTTTTGTTTAGAATTTCAGGCCCGTTTTTGGACATGTCCTTTATGTGACGAGTAGCATTTATCGGGAAGCGGTGAAATCGGCCCTAAGAGCTTTAACCCTTTTCTTGGCAAAAATAAAAAAAGCTTATTTTTAAATAATTTTCAAATATGATGTTAATTATGTACCTAGGATTTAGGGAAAAATATATAAAAAAATCGCACATAACCAGATAATGAGATTCTATATGTATCTTTGAAGATACATTGCCAGCTTAGGAAAAAAACTTGACCTTATGTGTAAGTGTCTTTGAGGATACGTTGCCAGGTTTGAAGAAATAAAATACACCAAATTTTTTTAAAAAAATATGTAAAAGATTTCCATGTAGTAACAATTATAGTTATAAAACCAAAATCAACTTACGGATTAATTAAAATAAAAAGAATAAAATTAAGTATGGGAACATTTAAGGTGTACTTACGTACATTAGCTTTAATAATTACTTATCAGTATGGAAATTCACACAACAATTTTCTTTCTGGCTTAAAACACAAGCGTAACGTGTACTTGGCACACATTACCGTAGTTTGGCCCTTTATATAAAATTTACATCGCCCTTTCGAACCAAACATTGGAAAATGGCCGACCCTATCGTACATTACATCCGGTGGAGGTCGTGGTGCTACAGGTGCCTGTATTATTTTCGATGAAGTTGGTCCAGAAACTTCACAGTTGTCGACGGTATATCCTCGGCCCTTTTTCAGGAGGCTCTGTGCTACTTGGTACCTGAACATTTATAGAGGCATTGTCTTTCCCGCACTATGTCGTCTCACGTCTGTATAAAACCCAGCTATTATTTATGCAAATATCCAAGAGTTGCGACAGTAATGGCAAATACCATCGAAGGCCTCTGATGTCTATTCTATACAGGGCGATCAACATGTCTGCTAAGTCTACGCCTCCCATATGAGCGTAATATTTTTTGATAATGTCCGGGCAGGCTACCGCTATTCTCCTTGTCGCAACTTTGTCATAACGTAATATGGTACTGACAAGCTCAGCTTTTTTGTCGTACCATTTGAATACACATTATTGATTTTTGTTACAGTCAACTTGCGAATGAGAGCCTCTAGGTCTTTTTTCAGGGCTTTGTCTGTAAGTAAACTTTTTTCCGCTCTTCGCAGTCTGTTACACCTAATGGTACCTAAATAAAATATGCCCATTTCTGCTCGTAAATAGTTTACCAACTCTAAACTTGTAAAAAAAAATATCGAAATATACAACAAGCACGGTCTGGTATACTTTTACATAGAGCCAGAACTACCTTAACACCAAGACCAAAACAGGACTCCTGAGTCCTGACTGACTCATCTGATTTTTTACGTGGTTTTGGTATTAGAGAACAAATTCTTTTTTCTCTGGAAAAAGATGGTTGCGTCCCTCCCTGAAAAAAGCCGGATCTCACACTCATGCCAAGCATACAATGCCCTTTCCTCAAAAAACAAAGATAAAAAAATAATACTTATAAAATCTTAGTGCACTTGGCAATGTATCCCATAAGATACATTAACCTAGTACAAAGAATCTCAGTACACTTAGCAACGTATCCTGTAGGATACATTCACTTTATTTGTTAGTTTGCGAAGCCAAGCGTAATTATTTCTACTGTTTTATTACTTTCCAGCATAAGTACAAACATTATGTAATATTATAACAGCAATTCCTCATGCAATTTTAAAAGAAAACTAATTAAAAATAATAAATTCTCACCTTTTTCCGCGGAATTGCATTCAATCGGTTCGCTATTTTGACAAGTTTTGGAAAAATAGTTGACGTAAACTGTCATTATTTCACTAATGTGGGTTCAGAAACGTATACTTTAAAGAAAAATAAGTGAATGTTCAGTTTTACATGCATTATAAAAGAGATGGATTTTTTTGAAAAATGATGTGTCTTACAATATAGGGGAGCGGGGGGTAATGGGAGCGGGTGGGTTATGGGAGCGGTGTGAATATAGGCATAAATACGAATCGTATTTGCTCAGGCGCCACTGGGAATCCTTCGTATAACATGGACTAGGTTCGGCCCACTCGCTTGACTCGACAGTGCCACGCATTCCGTCCGGAGAGACGGTCGTCGGTTTTTCACTCTGTGCTTATAGGAATTCATGACATTCCAAACCCCAAGTAAGTAACAAAATATATGTTTATTACAATTTGTGCACATTAATATTATGACCAGATCTATCTAATTTTATGTTTCTGCATTTAAAATATGATAGTTACCTTGGTAATTATGTTTTCGTTTAAAATCTAAGAGATGGTGGTCGCTGGTTAATGGGAGCCTACTTCGCTGTCATTACTCCATAATAGCTCTCATAACCCAATATATCTAAGAAGCTTTAGCTGACATAAGCTTCATTGTTTTTATTTTTCAGATGTCAAAAGCCAAGGAATAGGAATCGCACGACTACGAAAGGCTCTTGGACTGACGATATTTTAGAAAATGCGATCAAAAAGCTTCAAAACGATGACGCATCTGAAGGAGAAGAAATTCATGATATTTGCGATGATGAGGCTGAATACTCAGAGGAAAAAGCTTTGTGTGCCATGTACCTTGATACGGGCAAAGATAATGAATTGTGGTTCCGTTGCAGAAGTTGCGGGAGCTGGGCACATCAAGAATGTTCTGGTGCTGTTGATTCAGCTGCCTACATTTGTACCTTTTGTTTGGACTTTTAATGTTCTCATTAATATATGTTTGAGACTAATTTGTAACAATAATTTGAGACGGATTTAATATAATGGATCCCATTAAACATATGGGATTTATATAGGCTCTCATTTCCCACCATGGAGGGTAATGAGAGCGTCGTTGTTTTTTTGAAAAAAGTTTAATAACAGACAAATAATTCATTATAAAACATTGAAGTTATGATTATTTTGTAGTTAGATAAGTAAGATTCATGTTCCTGATTTTAAAAAACTATACTTTCTATAAATATGATTTTTATTGACAATTTCCCTTAGTAGGACCCCATTCCCCCCTGCTCCCCTACATTGTCAAGAAAAGGGTTAAAACCTCATTTTATATTATCATAAGCGATACATTTATAATAAAACTTTATTAACAGTAACTACCAAAGACAAATAATTCTTGGAATGTAATCACTACGTTATGATAGTTCATAAAACTATTTCAATAAGGGTGGAATTAAATTTACGATTCTATCGTCGCGAAATTATTAAGTAATATCGAAACAGCATTTCTATAGTTAACAACTTGTATTGAAAACAGAATACGTTTTCACGTGTTCCAAAAAATATTTTGGGCTTTAATCGTTACTAGTTTACTGGGCTGAGACTCAATTATTACCATATGTTTTTAACCTAACCCTCATACTAAGTTACACGTCGTGCGTCATATTAGGTACCTACTCACTACGTACTTAGAAGGAATTTTTGGCGCCTCTTGTTATACAGCTTTCTCCAAGGCTTCGCTATTAAGTATGGTCTATGGAGAGTTTTACGATCTACGCAATGTATCTACATTTGTGAATAAATTGTCTCAAAGCTTTCCATAATATTATGATGATCTTTGTTCAAAGCTTAGTAAGCAAATATAGATGTTACTTATCGTCGGGGATAGTGCAAAAGCGCGTATTTAGCATTGGTAAATACCGCGTAAGTGACGAAAAAAATTTAATTGAAATTAATACTTATGACACTAAACTTATCATTGATAATACTTTACCTTTTTTCGTTCACTTACGCGGTATTTACCAATGCTACGCGCTTTTGCACTATCCCCGACGTTATGTTAATCTAAGCTCCTAGCAAATACAGTGCTCCTCTCGTAAGTGTCGTACGCGATCAGTAATTGTTCTGAGTAGATAATAAAAGGAAATAAAAAACATTGTCACAACTTCTTCTTCGCCAATAAAACTATATTCGTACGTGTATAATCGCCCTTAAGTCGGAAAAAATCCTGTCATTGAAACAAATTCTCGAAACATAAATAAAGGGAAAAAATATTATATTAAAATACTTGGCTATTGCAAAAAAATCTTATTCAATGGTAAAATTATAGCAATTAGAATTTTAATTTAATCAAAATGGAGCAAGCCATGGTGACAAGGTAAAAGAACAATAAAATTACGTTGTTTATATTAAACAATACCACGAATTGAAAAAAAATGTACATATAAAATAAATTGTATAACATATTCACTTGCATACAATGTATCTACCTCACTAAGTAGTTTCGAAAAACTAAATCCATGGAGAGAAATCTGGAGCTTAGATGCGCAACTAAACTGTAGGTTTTATGTGTATAATAGAGATATATAATAGGTACTTACTACCTCCGTCCCTAAATAACATATTTTCGTTAAAACTTATTCCATTTAAAAGGCTTCAAAATATATCACCTTAGATTAGGGAAAGATTCATTACAATTTTAATATGAAATCCATATACAATACATAAAACTTTCAAGCAGCTATGTGTTTAATTGTTCTGATACTTTATATTATGCCGATTGTTTTGCAGCAACAACAGTATTACTAAACGCACATATATTTTGTTAATGTTAAACATACTTGGAGTTATTGGCTGTGTGTTTACTACGATATTGCTTACATTATGGGCGCAACGTAAGTTAACAATCATATTTTTTTCTAAGTAAAATTGAATGAGCAGAAATGTCGGAACGTTAAAATAGGTTAAATAGGTACATGGTAAAGTTAAAGGAATACAATCGGAAGTATTAATATCATTTTGGTATGAATATGAAATAGTAGGTATGTAGGTGCCTACTCTAATTAAGGATAAATAATGTTGAGGCTTAATGATTAGATTCCGACCTACAATTAAATGACGTAATATTATCTGGAATTTCTTAAAAATTCCCGAGGGATTTTCTAATGAAGACGATTTGGGAATTATGATCGTACCGAGCCAGATCAATCGAGGGGACCTCGAAGCGAATGATTGCAATCAGAGGGTCTAATAAAATTGAGAGATTAATGCGAGATAAAATAATTATGTTTATGTAAGTATATATAGAACATATACACATACATTTTTAAATCGTAATTGTAATACCAATTCATGTTTTTATTGATAATTATTTCTATATATTTCTTACTTTTTTCAGTTCTAATCTTTCCTGAGCCAAATGTTTGTCCTGTGATAATAGACTATATTTTGAAATACAATAACATGTCAACAAGGATTGCTTACAATCATTTATTTAACATCAACGATTTGTGGGATGACACAGAACCCAAAGAGAATATTGAATATTAATGTTTTAAGTATGTTAAAACTGTAAGGAAGTATTCCTATAAATACATATCTTAGTAATTTAGTAGGTTTAAGGTTGAAGCAAGTTTATGTTAAATTTAAATAAGATGCAATATCATTATAATTAATTTGTTACTTATAATGGACTCTGAATAAAATACTGTTGAGGAATGTTTTCTACGTTGGCCTCTCTAGATTCTCCTACGGATGTAGGAGTGCTTCCAACTCGTTAAGATTTCATCGCACATTACACTTTTTTATCATCTAAGCCAGGGCTGCTCAACTTATATAACAGTCGGGACAAATGGACGATTCAGATATTTTTGGCAGCGGACTGGCATGGCGGTTCCTTTTTTAATTAATTTTAAGAATTGCTCAGTTAAAACCCAATATTAAGAAAAGGGGGAGACGATTTGGTTGCCGCGCGACTCGTCCTTTCCGCGGCAGGCCAAGACAACACTTTCTATAGGAATATTTTAACTTACTTGCATGGGCCATTCCTTCGCGTGTCACATAATGGCCCGCGGCTCTGGGGTTGGATCTAAGCAATATCAACTCTAGTTTTAGTTGCGATATTCAAGTAAGTACAACGATAATTTTAATCAGTGGTTGGACTCTGTTAAACACAAACCTGCACTTAGCATTTTAATAGAATGGTGGTAAATTAGCGCCATGCTTAAAAGTTTTAGTCAAATTTATTTATTGTACGAAATACAACGGGCCTACCAGTGTAGCCTGTGGGTATATGTACCTGGGAACTAGGTAAATAACGTTAACTGCATTATGTCGTGGTGATTGCGAATAATAATTAACACACATACATATAACTTCGCATGTGTGTTCCGTAATCTGTCCCATGATGTGATCGCCTATCACATCATGGGTGCGCCTATTGTCATATCGGGCACAAATTCAAGACTCGAGGTTGTTACTGAGAAGAAAAGCCCAATATCACTTTGCCCGACCAAACCGATTCAAACCAGAGATCTCATTGCGTAAGTCGTACTACACACGCAATAGAACGACGCCACCGAGGCAGTTAATAAGTAAATAGGTTCTAGGTACTAGGGTAGGTAAGCGGCGATAGCCTAGTTCGGATTGGAACGGACTGTCGAGACGAATGTCCATAGGTTCAAAACCCAAGGGCACGCACTTCTGACTTTTCTAAAAAGTTATGTAGATATGTATTATTTCTGAATAATCGCTCGCTTTAACGCTTAAGGAAAAACATCGTGAGGAAATCTACATACTTGATAGGTTCTCTATAAGAATTTCGAAGGTATGTGAAGTCTGCCAACCCACACTAGGCCAGCGTGGTAGACTAAGGCCTAAACCCTCTCAGTTACAGAGGCCCGTGCTCAGCAGTGGGCAGTATATAATACAGGGCTGGTATGGTATGGGGAGGTACTAGGGATACCTAACCGGCGGTAGTGTGCTCAAGTTGTTTGCCGGCTATAATAGTATCTAGAGTCACGCTGTATTACGCCCAGGGAATTTGCCGGACACCTAAAAATATTTTTCTCCCTACTATCCACGTATTATTTGCTGAGTGATGCATCTATTATTGTTGGAAGTTGAAAGGAAAGGATGGGATAAAGTTAAACTATTCTTCAGATCACTCACCGAATTCGCTACTATTAGTCCTTTATCAAATAAAATAACATAATTTAGTTTCAGGTGATAAGAGACACACTTATTAAAATGGTTAGATAAAACTGTGAGGTAGGCGAAATCATAATTGACGCTGATACGGCGATCAATAGGCGCAGCTGCAGCGCTGTGCTATTGTATTAAAATGAATAAAATCACTTTACTGTTTTTTCTGATGATCATCGTGACTAAAGGTAATTTTGATTCAATGTTATTAATGTATTTAGGGAACCTAGGTACTTATTTATTTAACAAGCTACTGAGTAACAATGTCGGATTTTATTGCATAAATTGATTAGCTTTTATTATCCTTTCGTGCCTTCCTGGTTTTGTAATAGGAAATTTGAAAAGAATTTTATAACAATGCTCGGAAAAATCAAGATTGATTTCGAGGCTCCGCGATGCAGCATTAATTCTATTTCTGCGTCTATAATGAATTGCGTGATAGAAGTGATTTATAACAAAAATATACTTGCTTAAAGCAGCAAGTATAATGGACCAAGTGTATTACATTGGACCGTTACTGAGGTGTAGAAAACTATGCAATAAGAAGCTTAATATATTACTGTGATAGGATAAAGGGCGCTTTGAAATGTGGATTTGCGTGGTATTCGCCTTGTAGGCAGTCGTAGCGCTTGCTATATTTTAATAATAATAATAAATCTTTATTAGACCAAAGCAATTACACCATAGTCACAAATTAGCAAAAAATCACTGCACTAGGTCAAGCCTGTATCGCAGGAATTTTAAAATATTAATGACAGTAATCTATACTTATTATAAAGCTGAAGAGTTTGCTTGTTTGTTTGTTTGAACGCGCTAATCTCAGGAACTACTGGACCGATTTTGAAAATTCTGTCATTAATAGGAAGCTACATTACTCCTGAGTGCTATAAGCTACTTTTATCCCGGAAAAACTTTTCCATTCGGGCGGAGCCGCGCGCAATGCTAGTATTATAATATATGCAGTACTGAGTAATTGTTATTTGACTTATCATTAGCTTTATAAAGTTACATCTGGCCCTAACTGGACACAGTATATCGTAGTATGTATGTGTATACTACATGATCCTTTTTTCCGTAGCTTTTGAGGAGCCTCAGATATACGACGCAGCGAAGCCACACAACTCGGCGGCAAATGTTTCTGGGATAATGCAGAACATTTTGAACACATCCGTGATGACCATCATAGTGTGTATGATCATCATCGCCGCCTTTGCTTTTCTCGTCAAAACTTATTAGTACCTAACTCAAGATTTGATTAAATATTTACTGGAAATTTCTGTACCACCCATAATTACGGCGCCATTTGTATGTTAACGAGTATCGTGAGACAAAACTAGGTATAATCAATTGAATGTCCTCGTGAAAGGCCCGTTTCAGCAGACCGGTTCCTTTTTTCTCAGCTTATCAGTATCTTTTCGAGTCTAATCAAACTGCAGGCCATAGGAAAAGAGTCCACCACCAATAAGAACTCGGAAAGACAGAAACAATATCCGCTATCAATTAAATAAATGTATTGGATGCAGGGGGGTTTAGGGGGTTCGGACCCCCCATAAGCGGCTTTAGCTTACAATAATCCACGCTACGCCACTGACCCTTAGCTTCTAATGATCGGGCTATCAAACATGTCCACACTCTAACATATTACGTGACGAGGGGGGGGGGGGGGGGGGAGAGAGAGAGAGAGAGAGAGAGAGAGAGAGAGAGAGAGAGAGGGTGTATACGGTGTACGGTGTCATGCAAGGCAAGAATCCATGCCACAATTTTTTTTTATCGTAGGACCCCCCCATGTGAAAGCTACGCCCGTGATCGGATGTACAGTTAGTTGTGTGAGGTAAACTGGACTTATATTGTGAAACACTCGACGCTTTTATTGACATCACTTTATTATAAGTAAATAAGTATATAGACATAGTAAAGTGTCGGATAAGAAAACAAGAGTGTTGTTTATTATAACTTTATTAACTTCAAATAAAAAAGATAATACAATGTATGCACAATAATAACGCCGGCTGTGCTGTTACAATCTACGCAGTAAAACTTCAACATTCTTATTTCACTCAATCGTAAACTCTTATTCTAGTAAGGCTACCCTTAAATTCTACCGCTTCCACACATTAATGAGCCGATTCATGCATTTACGTCTTTACATTATTGCTTGCAATATTAATAATGCATATTATTTAAAATCATATTTTTATTAAAATTTCAATTCTACGTTCATTATGGACTATTATGCTTCAAGTAAAATCGCCAGCATTCGTGTAAATTCAACAACGTCATCGTAATATTAAAACACTATTTCCGTCTTATAATCTATACGTACAATATCCAACAAAAAAATATTACAAAAATAATATCGTTTTCAATAAACACCAAACACCAAAATAATGAACGAAAGCACGATCAAAACGCAAGCCCACATTCCAATAATCCACAATATTCAAGTACAAGCGAACGTTTCGTGAGTAAACATTTTAAATAGTGTATACCTTATGATATGCTAATGATATGATAAAAAACCTACACTGGGTCCAGCCAGCCACCAGAATTTATAGTTATAAATAATTATTATGAAATGTATAATATAAAGAGTACCTTACACGCAATTCAATAATAAATCTTATTTATATCACTACCAGTATTTCGTTAAGGCATAACCGAGTTATATTATTATTATATTGTCAAATCTATCAGGAAGCATGTTCTCTTAATTAGTAATTGATGATGTTTTTTTATTGACTTTAGGTGTAATTCGTAAGCTTATTGCGTACAAGGTGGGCAGCTCGACGCGGCCAACTCCTAGTTCCTACTTGCCTGTCTACACATCTACGGGCTTCCATACTTCCCTTGGCCACTCATTTTCTACACTACATGCCCTAAAAAGGGACAACTAAACTCAAGGGTTTTAACTATTTTCCTTTCCAATATTCCAATTATATTGTATAAATATTCACGTACATACTGTAAGTAAAGTTATGCCAAATAACGTGTAGCACAAAACGTATTTTTAGTATTAAACCGAACTGCCAGACAATGGAAGCCCTGGTCCAAATTGACCATCATTCTGTATCCTTAAAACATTTATTATTGAGGAAAACAGAACAATTACGTCGCCCGCTTAATGGGCCTATCACACGTAAAATATAAAAGTCTAAAAGTTCGTTATTTGTTCCTTTACAATATATTGATAATTAATAAAGCCGTAGCCTAGATCTAGTGAGAAATAACATCTCAATAGAACACCATAATTGGGAATCTATATAATTAAAATTTAAGTATAAATTGATATGGCAACACAATCATACATAATTCACCTAGTAATAAATAATTTAAAATCGTTGTATTTTTTGTTTCCATATTCAAAAATACATATTATTATTCAAATTAAAATCAAGCCTTTAATTTTTTTATCAAAGCCAATTGTGTGGCCATAATGTCATTAGTACAAAAACGTATTGTGCGCTGTGATTTTTATAATACACTGGCAACACGCATATTAAAAAGCGCAAAAGGCGCTGCGTGTAAGCTTCAAATTACATCTATAGTGTTGCCAGTATACAGAATATTAATGTAATGTAAAACGCTTACGTCACGCAAAATGCCACTGGTTTATTCAATCGTTACACTAATTCGCTACCTTATAATCAAGTGCACTTAATGAATTCTCACTACATTAGTAGTTCCATATGTTTATTATGCTACACGTACTTTAGTGTTGCAATGTAAAAATACAATATAGGACACAAAATTAGCTCCCTAAGTAAATAGCTGTGGTTAAAATGTATCCTTTATTGATTTTTCTACATTGGAAACACAACTCGGCTAATCTTCATCACGTTAAAACTCCTCTAGTCCAACACGGTCTATCTAGTGTCTATTTGTCTACAAGGACTGTAAACGCATTCCTTACAAACGTATACGCTTTAGACCCTTCTCTATACTTACATGAGCAAGGTGTGTTATTTGAATTCACAAAATCGACGAGTTCTCGATCGAGATGAAAACGAGATAAAAAAAAAAAAAAAATGCACGTTTTGTTCGAGACTGTTTTTACTAATTAATAATTTGTTCCTAAAAATACTGCTGAGAAAACTTAAAATTCATTGACCATACTGTAATGAGTATTAAGAAATATTTATACTAAATTCCGAAACAAAAATGTTCATATTTATCGAGAACTCACCGACTCGATTAAAGCGTAGACTCCCAAACTACTAAATATATTTAATAGCAAAATGATCAATGTACGATTATAATTCCCTGAGATATCCATTGTACTTGTAACTGTACTGTAAGTTTAACATAATACCATCAGATGTTTAAGGATTTCTGTGTCGACAGTCGTATTTCATCTCATGGACGGAGATTACACACAATTGTTTCAATTAGAATATATTTTACATTGTATTTGGATACCGTGTCAGCATATATAACTACTTAACATACCTTAATGCATTTCAAAAAGTGTGTTCGATTTTCAACTCTGTGCTACTACTGCCATAATATAATATCGATTGTCGTCAAATCCTATAAGACTGTTATTGTTACGTCCTATTCTATGTACAATGGTCAAACGATATGTATAGTGTTGTCATCAGCAAGTACCAATTATGTAAACAAAAAATGTACTCATACTTTACATACGGTTGTGTTTCGGTTTGAAGGACATTGTAGCCAGTGTAACTACTGGACATAACGAGACTTAACATCTTATGTCTCAGGATGACGAGCGCAGTGGATTGCCACACAGTACTTTGTAAGTCAAGGTGTTGGGTGGTGTTGCTACTGTTTATGGGTGGTCGTATCGCTTACCATCAGGCGGACGGCATGCTCGTCTCATCATTCACGGCGATCAAAAAAAATAATTAAGGTGTATTAATTCTGTTTAAAGACAATTTAAATGTACACTATGCACACTATACCTAGATAGGTTCACACTATTACAAACGTTTCAGAGTTACATACATACGATAAACATGTAATGTGTAAAACTAAATATTACGTCAATGTTTTTCTTTTGACTCCCATATGACAGACTTTGCCTAGTTTGGGAGTCATTGTATAAAACGTTTCTATTTTTACATATTTTTTATATGTAATGTGAATTTGTTTACATTTCTGGACTCAGCTGAGGATTACGCTATACAAAAAAACGCATTTGCAGTGATTAATATTCTTTGATTAATAATTTTATACCTTCGACACACTAATCAAGACGTGGCTCTATACTACTCGTGTATGGAAGCATCAATATTCATCAATTCCGTGAGTGCTATTCATCTAAGTTAATTTAAACTCATTAAATGGAAGAGGCTACAGTTGCTCCAACCCGACATTTGGAAATCGTTTGATTTTGTACTTTGAAAGTCAAAATAGTTCAAGCAATCCTAACCTCTATGTTACAAATGGTCCATCTTTTACAATTTGATATACATTTTTATTAATCGTACCCACAATTTTGTACACAACCAGTACTCTGTGTGTGTCGCGACAAGACCCAAGTCATGATAAGAACTATCAAACAATTAAACCCCAGATCTTGATGTACAGTCAGCAGCATAAGTAGATGAACAAATTCAAAATTACAAATTGGCTACATACTTTTTTGTTCTTACCAATCTATTTTTTCTCTTCACAAAAATAAAATAAAAGAGATTTACTTTACTTCAAACGAAGAAAAAAATGTTTCAGTTTAACTCAACGCGTATATAGGCGATATGAAATTTTGATTTTGTACAGATACTTATGCTGCTGACTGTACAGCGCATGTCCATATAACAACGTCGAAATAGTTCATGTTGGGTGTAGTTGCGTAAAGCGTCAATCGACAATATGTCTCTATGGAAGAATACCCACTATGGAAACGTGATCAGTCTTAAAATATATCAAATAAACAAATAAAAATTAATCTATCCTAAAAAAGAAAGAAATAAACATTCGTATAAAAATATTCCTTACATAATCACAAACGTAATATCTACAAAAAATGAATACTGAGTATCGATAGTTTTTTCTGTATTTTATAAATAACTCGAATAATAAATAATATGTTCAATACAACCTAATGTTTGAAATGAATCATCATTTTCGCTTACCTACATAATGCCTTAATATTAATTTCGCAATATAAAGGCTCTTGGTATGTAGGAAACAGCCAATAGAATTTTTCGATGCGAGTCCATGCCGCTGGAACAAAAATTAAAATAAAAAATTTGCATATACCTAAAATATAATGAAAGTGGGACATTTTATATATTTATTTTTGCTGCGAGCAGTTCACCATAGGCTGGGTGTATATGTACATGTTATGTACCGCCAATGAAGATCAACCTGTCCAAATGAATTATACACAACAGATATGTTTTTAAACGTCTCGATGTCGACAAAAAGGTTGAATTTTTTTGTTAGTTAATTGCACGTTAGTTATGGTTTTTGCTATAAACTACATTACAAATTCGATCACAGTTCTTGCCAAATGTTTTATAAGGATAGTTTCAATTTTTAATAATTACCTTTAACTAAATATTTACAGTTTCACTGAAACATTATAATACGTATTTTCATACTGTAAAAATTACTAAAAAAACAAAATATATTTTACGCCACACATGCACGAAGGTTTATTTTACACTAGCTGTTGCCCGCGGCTCCGCCCGCGTGAATGAGTTTTCCCGGGATAAAAGTCCCGCTTTATATTTTCCCGGGATAAAAAGTAGCCTAAGTTACTCCTTATTACATCAGCTACCTGCCAATAAAAGTCCCGTCAAAATCGGTCCAGCCATTTCAGAGATTAGCCGGAACAAACAGACAGACAGAAAGACAGACAGACAGACAAAAATTGTAAAAAATGTTATTTCGGGGTATGTACCGTATATATATATATATTCATATACATGTAGTAAAAAACGATTATTTCAATATTACAAACAGACACTCCAATTTTATTTATATGTATAGATGTATAGATTGGCTAAAAAGCGCAAATATTAGGAGAGATAAACTAATGAAACACAGCTACAGTAAAAACATTTACATAACGTTTGAAAGTGAAATGATGAAACTGTAAAACATGTTAACATGTTGAATAATATTTGTGACTATAGCAGTGCATGAACATCTCGACAAACATAATTTTATCGCTAGTCTTCACAGGAAACCTTTCTATAGGAGCAAAATGACCTTTATGAGCTTTATAATTATAAAATCGTTAATAAGTTTGAAAAATAAAGTCATGAGTAAAAGTAGACACGACACTAAATGCCTCGTCACTCGCTAGTCCCAAAAAAACTTTCAACTCTTACATCAAGACATACACACCCTCAGTTATAGACCCACTCACCATTGTGGCTTCGTAATGAAAAACCATTAAAAACCGATAAATAATAACACAACTTATATACTGATTACCAATTTTGAAGTCGGTGACTAATAGACAAAAAAAAATACATACTGAATTGATAACATCCTCTCTTTTATTGAAGTCGGTTAATAATAAAAGACACAAACTGCATTTTCATTTATCAGTTTCAGATGTGGATCAATGCATTACCCTATCTTATCCTAACAGCAAAACCTCGAATTGTAAAACTCAATGCTCCGTATTCACTATACAACCAAACTTATGTACATCTGGAATGTCCAGTAATTCTAGCTGGCCAGTACGAAACAAGTTATATTAGATTACATTGATCTGTTCTTGAACCTAATTGTAACGAGTGTATTGACACGTTTCCTATTTCAGTGCGAATTGAAATGAACGAGCTTAAATTGAGGTCATGACGAGTAAAAATTCACTGGTCTCTCAAATGTAAGAGTCCGTCTGGGTGGGTACCACCGCAATGTCTATTTCTACCGCGAAGCAGCAGTGTGCATGCACTGTTGTGTTTCGGTTTGAAGGACATTGTAGCCAGTGTAACTACTGGACATAATGAGACTTAGCATCTTATGTCTCAGGATGACGAGCGCAGTGGAATGTCACGCAGTACTTCTCAAGGTGCTGAATGGTGTTGCTACTGTTTATGGGTGGTCGTATCGCTTACCATCAGGCGAACGGCATGCTAGTCTCGTCATTCAATGCAATAAAAAAAATGTTTCGCGTTGTACTCTAGGCTTAAATATAACGAACATACGACTTATTTCCTTTTTGATAGGAACAGTCAAACTTAGGTACTGTTACTTTTGCCTAAATTATGAAGTTTGTGTTATGGCAATTGGCAACTCGGAAGTGCGGTTTAGATAAGTAAGAAATCTTGCATAAGTTGACGTCCGCAAGCGATTTTAAAGCTGTAGGACTTGCGGCGAGTGTAATGTAACGCATCTGGAATTTCTTATGAATATATTGCTGCGAGAATTTGCTAGTCTAAATTTAGCTTTATAGGTTTTAATTTAAGCGTTCACTGTGGCAACTTATGGATTTTATTTTGTTACTTTTAGATTCCAGGAATAAACAGGCTGATAAACTGTAGACCCAGAGAGGTCCTACATTATGATCTCATGTACGCCAAACAACTTGGGTTTTTTCGAGTCACAAAATACGTTATTTCCGGGGGATTAGAATGTCTGATAAATGGCGATAGCACCACCGAAACAATATGAACGGAAATCCCAGCGAAACGTGGGCGCACTAGCTGCACATTCAGTCTCCCGCATAGAGGACATGATCATATAAATATTTAAATTTGATCTATTCGACGCAAGTTCATTTTAAAACTAGAACGGAAAGGCAAAAAAGTACTTGTATATCCGGTTCAAACCATCAGGTGCAGAAGGGTCACATTGCCGTGGCAATTAATTATACACACACACACTCACGCCTTTTATCCACGAAGGGGTAGGCAGAGGCGCAGCTAGTGCACCCACTTTTCGCCGTGCGTATTCCGTCCCGTGATGTGATAGGGGGCGAGCCTATCGCCATATCGGGCACAAATTCCAGACTCCGGGCTGATACTGAATTTAAAAAACCCAATATCACTTTGCCCGACCCGGGAATCGAACCCAAGACCTCAGCATTGCAGTCATACCGTAATACAACTACGCCACCGAAGCAATCAGTTCAATTAATTATAATAAAAATATATATATAGTAAACTGGTAATTTGATGAACTTAGGCATGTATTGTATTGCTGTTCTCGTGAGTCGTGGATGTGTATTCAGGCCAATTACGTAAACCTCGTACTATACATACATGTTTAAAATAAATCGGCAACGTGGCGATGTTCGCATCTATTTTTGGTTCGAGTACAAGCTAAATTGTAAAGGAGAATGCCCAAAACCAGGCTATCTTTGCGTCAGTCATGCGTCTTAACCAATTATCGATAAAAAATCATTATTTCAATTATTATTTCCCTTGTATTTATTTCAGCCATAATCACAATGGGGTTTTAAAGATATGAAAAAAAAGTTGTTTTATTGTTGCAAATTAAGCAACACCGGCTCATTTACTGCCAATATGGCGAATTAATACCAACTTATAACAAATTCCAGTTTTAAATGGAATAAAAAAATAAATATGCACAATAAATGTGCTTGTACTTTAATCTATTATATATGGATTAAATATATTAATCATTAAACAAAAACATAGTTATAAAATAATATCTTTTATTCAATAATTATGACCGAACTCCTAGTAGCTGGAAAAAAAATGAAAATTATAAACGGTTCCAAAAAAAAAACGAATGGCGACTTGTACTTGCATTAACAGAAATTAAAGTCAGCAAAACCTGTCGACTTTATTTTTTATTAAAATAAAAAAATCATGTTTAATTGCTTGCAGACTAAAAATATTTTATGGTGAATTAAGTCCTAATAGTCAATATGTTTAGAATTACTAGTTCGATTTTGAATAAACTTGTGCCAACTGCCTACTAAAACCATCGTTTACAGTTGATACAGATTACCTATTTAATGTGGAAAATATCATAAAATCAGAGGTTATCAAGAAATTCATCACATATCATTATGGATAATACGCAGAAATTCCTTGTTTTCGAGTAAGTAAAAAATAAAACCGGCTTCAAAACCCTACAAACCAAAAGAATATTTAACTTTATATACGTATATTTGGAGTCGGTGCCTAATTTAAATTGAACATTGTTTTCGTATATTTATTCTTGTATTTGCTTAGCTGGCAACTATAATAATATACAGCGATATTATGAAAATGAGGGGAAATGATTAGCGCCGCCGTTTAGAATTCCTTTCTTTATTGGTACGGTTTATTTTACAATATAATTAATAAATATATGGGTACAGATTTTTATTACACTGGCAACCGGAATTAATGACATTTTGACAGTTCACTTTCAGATTTGTTTGAATGTAAGTATTCGGCCAACCAAAACAAATTGGAATTGGAAATGTAAGTATTTTGTTATTTGCTCGATTTTTCAATTCCTACAAAGCAAGTTTGACTGGATGCTAAATCAACTTAAAAACCATTGTTGCAGATAATTTATGTCTTGAATGTTACACAAAGATTCAAGCTCATGAAACTTCTGAGGTCATACCTGCACCGGAATTTAGACACAGACAAGTTTGCTTCGGTTTTGGGATTTGGGAAGTCTATATTAATATCACGATCTTACAGAGTGTCTTTAGAATGTCCAAAAAGGAATGTCATTCTTAGAACAACTCCAGCACATCAGGCAATATTCCAAAAATCATATTTTTATATTATTACACACCTGGTCAATCTAAACAGAGGTGAACTTACTGTAATAACCAGTTTGTAAGTTATGAACATTATTATTAACATCCCCACAACGTGGGAAAAGTCTTACAAAACCATTTTTTTTTTAAAGAAAACAATTTAACGTTATTAATAATCTGAACATGTTTACTCAACTTCTATATTATATTTTAGGTTTCAAGGCTGGAACGAGTTTGAGCTGCCTGTTCGTGATCAACTAATAGAAAGGTTCACAGGCAACAAAAACATGACATGACCAGCGCTGCAAGAAGTCATTCAGTCTACAAGTGAAACTGGATTTGAAATCCCAGTGCCACCACCGTTGCCATCCCATCTAACTGCTCAATGCTTTAGTGCAGGTGCAGCAAAGATAACTTCAGCAGCATATAAGCATGCTTCAGATCAGATGTTGCTACATCAAGTTCTTGTTTGTTTTGGGATGCCAAGAACCAAAATGTTTATTGGTGCCTAAATCAATCCGAGAATTGATTCTAATACACCATAAGTTCTATGTGCCAACAAGTGCTAGAATATGTCTTTTTCATTTAGATAATGGATCTTGGAGTGATCTAACTTCAAATCTATGAGATTTTACTGGTGCACAATTTGATGCAATATTAGAAATCTTATGAAGAGCACACGGCTATTATTTTGAAAATGTAGCAAATATGTTACCCCATTTATGTCATTACTGGCTTGGCTTGAATGCAAAACAATTTGAAGAATTACTGGCATGACTACCAAGCTTATCACAAGAAGTAAAAAATGTGTGCATTTATATTGTTAAATTAAGAACTGAAGAGAGCAATGAAAGTATTTCTTCTCTTTTTAAAATGCGTCAGAGTACTCTATAAAGAAAAATGAATATTGCACGTAAATGTTTAGATAACAGATTTTGTCTTTAGATATTTATGTTTTGGTCACTTAACTGTAGAGCAGGTAGCAATTAGGAATAAAACAGTACCAGAGAGATTGTTCGGTGACCCCATTTTACTAGATGATAATATTAAACCTGCAATTGTTATGTGTGATGCAACCTATAGGTATATTTGTACAAAATAGCAGTAACTACCTATTACAAAAAGATACCTATAGCTTGCAAAAGTTAGATAATCTTGTAAAACCTTTTATGAGTGTTTGTTGGGATGGGTATATAATAGATTGTTGTTTGTGTGTGTGTACTGTATTTTCAGTCACAATATATCTAAAAATGTACATCTGATTTCGTAATTTTTGTTTTATTTTTCTTTCCCTATGATAATTAACTATTAGCCTAATCAGGCTGTGAACTGAGAGATCCTGGATTCGATTCCCAGGCCAGGCAACATTTTATCACAGTGTTTTTATCATGAGTTGCCTGAGATCGGAATCCTCCAAAGAGGGTTGGCGTCAGGCAAGCGGCCGGTCATAAAAACTTAGCTGAATCCATTCTGCAATATGTGTTGCGCCGACGCCATGTTGGAGTGAGATAAAGGTAGGTGGAAATAAAGATGCAAGTATTCTCACTAAAGATCAGGTAGCATACGCTCAGTGAAAAAACTGGTATTCCGATATACTATCTTATTAGAAGTTTTATTAGGGTTTCGTCTTATCAGATATGTTGGTAGCTATCAATTTCTTAAAAGGGCGATTAAAGCTAGGTGAAAAGAATGATCAATATTTTTATAGCAATAACAAGTATATACTGCAATGCTGAACTTAATTAGGCACGTAGGTACTTTGTACGGTACGTTATTGCAGTACCTACATACTTAACCTCAAAATAACCGAGCAATAAAAATTCAGATTACTCCGAACTCCCATTGTATATCCTATTGTTTTCAATTTGTATAAGATTTAGGATATATTTCCTATACTTTAGTGAAGATTTTGTAAAGACGCAAGCGTAGCCCAACTTTCATACAAAAATGGGCATTCTCCTTTATGTAAAGTAAACAGATTGCAAACATAAATTGATTATTAGTTCGTGCGTATTTTAACACATCGTCGGGGATAGTGCAATACCGCGTAAGTGATATTAAAAGTCCAATTGAGATTGATCCTTACTACACTAAATTAGCATTGATAATACAACACTTTTTTAAAATCACTTACGCGGTATTGCACTATCCCCGACGATATAGCATTCTACTTTATCTAATCTGAATATTGAGTTCAATATAAAAACTTTTTGATGAATTACTTATAGGTTTGTCATGGCCCCATGTTGTTGAACTCAATAAGAAGTCAATTATAATAATTGATCGATCGCTTCATCACATCTATTCGACGCAATTTCATTTTAAAACTCGAACGGAAGCGTAAAAAAAAAAAAAACTACTTACACGCTATCGAGAATTGAAAACAAGTAGATACTTACAAAATGTGAATGAACTGGAGATGCGCATATGAAATGGTTTGTGCCAGTCGGTGCCAGATGAGTCACTGCGTGATGGTGTAGGGCACGAGCGGGTTGAACTCCTTGGCGGCCATGTGCGAAGCGTTGTGAGCCACGCGGTAGCCCCACAGGTCCATCGCCTCCTTGCACGCCATCTGGAACCAACGCGTGCCTTCGCATCTTAATTGATTACAGGAAGTTACTTGTCAGGTCGTGTCTACGTGTTAAGGAGGTCCAAGACCTTATTTCAATTATATCGAAACGATTGTATGTCTTGGACTAGCAATACGTAAAAAGTTTCATATAATTTCTGATCAAGCTAACGGCAAGATATCCATTTTTTTTTCAATAAATAACATTTTGCCTTCCTGCCTCGGTGATGTAGTTGTATTACAGTACGACTACAATGCTGAGGTATCGGGTTCGATCCCGGGTCGGGCAAAGTGATATTGGGTTTTTCTATAAACAGTTAAGAATTGTGTATTTGTGATAAAGTGTATTATAACTTAACGGAGTTTTTACTGCAGCAGACTGTGAATGTCATTTTTTTGATTATATTTTGTTTTTAATTTTCTTATGTAATAATTGTGACTAATTATTTAAATTCAACAATTTAATTTTGCATACCATCTTCTGGTTAAATATGGTTGCTCTAAATAATTTCAAGTATGATCATCTGTTTTACCCATATTTGCAAAATAAATATATCTTTATCTATTAATATCAGCCCCGAGTTTGGAATTTGTGGCCGATATGGCGATAAGCTCGCCCCTCATCACATCATGGAACGGAATACGCGCGGTGTATAATGGGTGTACCAGTTGCGCCTCTGCCTACCCCTCCGGGGATAAAAGGCGTGAATGTATATGTAAATCACATAATTTAAATTGGTACTAAAATAGCACCAAATTTAGCTGTTTATTCTGCGACGACACACCAAATCGGTAAAGTATCAAGTATGTGTCCACACGAGAAAACTATTTATAGATATGAACAAAAGTTGCTCCAATATTATGCACGTTCGACATGCAGTACATTAGATTTCATTCTATCATCTCAAATGCATTGTTATTAATATTATCTATTATGCTAATTATCAATTCAATCGCATCTCCTCCGCTGGCCAACCATCGTGACGGCCTTGTCTGATGCATAAAAAATGAGGTACGAATTTATTCGCTGCACACATTACTGTCGGTTAACGTCACGACGAGGGAACTGTATAAACAGTACTGTTGGTATGCCTCTAAAATACCTATTATTTTAACTAAGATTGTACACGCAAACAAATGTTAATCTTAATTGCACATAACATAGTCACCTAAATGTATGCGTTCAGTAAATAAAATTTGATATTATTTAAAAATTCAATGACTGTTATCATTATGTTTAAAAATAGCGCAATACTAATATTTCGATAAGAGCGCCCCGTTTTTGCCCATGTCTATCTTTGGTTATAGATAAGTATAATATTATTACATACATTCATTTTATTATGAGATGTGGTCTGCTATAAATGGTGACAGACGAATGGTCGGTATTAGTGGTTTGGTATGGACCAATGCAATATCAGACAGTGATAGTCTCGTATCTGAAAACCGCATTCTTTTGTAAAATATCAACCTGACTCGATAAAATATCAACATTAACATACAAATAACAAGATGAAACCTACCTAACCTTTGTGAGTAAAATGTCAAGGAAAAAAACCGTACCTGGATTTCGTCAACGTAGTTAAAGTCTAGAACATTCTTCCATCTGAAAGGCACCTCGCGGGAGACTCTGTAGGTGGAGCTGACGCCGGCCACCTCGACATTGGTGTGCGAGTGGAGAAACTCGTCCACCGCCTGTGTGGCACCGAGCCTTAGGAACTTTAGCAATCGTTGCGTCGTTGTATTGGGGTTTAGAGCTAGTTCTTCGTACCGCAGCACCCTGAAACAGATGTATGTAGTTCAAATAATATCGAGTTTTATATACTTCTGCCTAATTGTTTGAATTCCTGCGATAGTCTATTGAGCATCAAAATAATTTTAGGCGATGATTTTAATGTATCAGGCGTACTGCAAAACAACCCATTTCATTGTTCGTATATAGACTTCACGAAGTACCTACATCGTGATATACAAACACCAAATATTTCAATGAACCAAATTAGCGAAAATGTAGGTCAATGATTTGTTAGTCCTCCACGTTGAAAATGCCTTAGATTTAATTTGTCTTGGAACCGAAATTATACCGAATACCAATCAAATAACATAATTTATTAAGCGAATCTTGTATTTCATTCGAATGTATCGCACAAAAAAATGCGCTTAGAAACGGCTACGCTAAACCATAATGAGAGCAAAATTAATTGTCTGTGACTGTTGGCGGTGATCACGATTAGAGAAGCTATTTCGAGCACAAACACATTATAGACCGTAACAAGAATTTAACATACGAATTAAATGCATGCAAACAATAGAGATTTAAAATGTAAAGTGATTTTAAATATCCGTATTGTTACTAATTTACCACGAATTACTAATTTTATGAGTCAATTAATGTTTAGGTTGAACTATGAACATTGTCAATCATTGCAAAAGCATACGAAAAAATATTGAAATGTTTTCATATTAATCCTTTATAATTAGCTATAATATTTTTTAATTTATTGTAATCGTAGTGTTAAGTCTGCTGGAAAACCTAATAAATAAATAAATAAATAAATAAATCCTGTTTATTTTAAACGGGGACGGTAAAGTGACTCCACCTAATGGTACGTAAAGTGATTTAGATAAAGGTAGATCAGATTGACCTTTGACTATCTAGAAAGGACGCGCTATATGCTTATTGCCGGGAACAAAAATTCTGTCACTTTAAATGTAAACATTACATAGAAAGTGGTTCACATACTATAACCTGGATACCGTTTTGTGTCATTCTGAACGCAAACATTAATAAATCTTGAATAGCTTCGGAATGGTCCCTTTTTAATTTCATTGGTATATGACCAAGAACTTCAGAGATACCGGAAAGTATTTCTCAAAATCCTATAGGATTTTGATGATTCTTTTTGTGTTGGTGAACGGCCCAAGATGATGGACTAGTTATTTTTTACTATAACTCTAGAAATATATAACTATAGAATAACTCGTAAAAATAAATTAAAAGTAAAAAAAATCTTTAAAACAAATTTTTATTTAAATGCTCCAAGAAGAAAAAAAACTTTAAATTGAATCAAACCTTGTTAAATACTATGTAGAGATAAAAGCTTGTCGCGAGATTTACTTTTGTCAAGATCAAGTTACATAATTATTGTATTATCTAATTTATCTTGTACTAGCATTGCGCGCGGCTCCGCCCGCTTGGAAAAGTTTTTCCGGGATAAAAAGTAGCCTATAGCACTCAGGAGTAATGTAGCTTCCTATTAGTGAAAGAATTTTCAAAATCGGTCCAGTAGTTCCTGAGATTAGCGCGTTCAAACAAACAAACAAGCTCTTCAGCTTTATAATATTAGTGTAGATAAGTCAGTAACTATATTTCAAGTCGTGTCTATAGTGCATTTTGGCACGTCCTTGTAATTATTTGCATGTTGGGTTGGGTTAAAAACCCATCTGGCATGTTTGTATGTAAAAAGGTATGCAAGGCCGTCAGTTCATTTCCTTAATTTGTGTATGAGACTTACAATTAATTATTTTGCCTATGTAACACATGTACTTGCACAGCTGCAATAAGTAATATGAAGCATGAATCAATTGACGTAAGCGTGGAATGTAATATTATTATTACTTTTTACCTGTTATATACTATCATACACTCTGCTCAGCTAAAAATCTTTATCGCATTGTGTACTTTTCTGGGATGAATAGAAAAATGCCATTGAAGAGTTTGTAGACACCCATACACATGACTTCAAGTAGGGCATTGAAAAATTACCATTGCGCTAGCAGAGATGCATCGATAGCATGCGTGCATATTTTGATTGATATAAATAAAAATTGTTTATAAAAAAATGACTAAATTTCTGTATACTAAAATTACTAAACAGCAATTTCATAGGTTGTAATATAAAAAAATATAAAAATATTTTATTTGGTGTTTTAGGTTAACAAACACCGGGTTTCGGGCGCCAGGCAGAGCAATCTCACAAGACTACTATTGCCGATTTACTAAACAAAATAAGCCAGATAATAGTCAGTCGGCGCATTAGCTTTTGATCTTAGGGGAGTGGAAAATTAAAACCAAATTAGTTTAATTAATTAGGCTATATTTCCGTAGACACTGTTACATTTATATATATTAAAATTATGATTATTTATAGAAATTTTGAGGTTATTATTTATCCCAAATTTACAATTAGTTCTAAACCAAGATCTGTCATTAGTGCACTCTTTGTGATTACGCAAATATCACTGGATAATCCAGTCCACGTTCGCAGAAGGCGTTCTAACAATTAAAAGGTACATACCTCATGGCAACAAAAAGGTTACCTCTAACATACTCATAGCGAGATTCAGAAGAATTATCCTCTTGCAATGAAGTAGCCAGACAGCAAGCCAGTTAACAATCCATGCAGGCCTCTTCACAAGATGGCGGATCTGCAGCCAAAGCGCAGATAATCCGACCAAGCAGATTGCAGAACATGCGATAAATTTCCAAGCAAATACGTAGTAAAACGTAGATAAATCCAAAACGTAACGTAAACGTAAGGTAAACCAAAACGTAATCCAAAACGTTATCCAAAACCAAACCAAACGTAACGACCGCAGAGCTGAAACAATATCATTACTTTAGTAATGGCTACAGCTGCGTGATTCACAATTTAATTATTATTCTATTAAAAGCAAAGTTTTACGAACCGGCCGTTTATTAAAAATTCTCGAATTCAGCCGAAACAATGGTGCTTGAGTTCAGCAACCAACTGCAAAGAGCACGACAACGTTAATTCATCAACTCGTGTTAACGTCACCAACGTTATATTCAAAATTTTGGAATAAATGGACTCACCATAAAAATAACACCGCACCACTTTGGTTTGTATGTTCTAATATCAAACTAAGCCATTGTAGGCTGTTAAAGACTATCAAAATCGAGGATCGCTTTAGATTTTCACATAGCGATCTTGACTCTCGAGCAAATGGAAGGAAAGTGACGTTTTTAGAGACGTCCCGCCGAGATGACACTCGCGCGCACTAGAGATGTGACGTTCAAAATCGTTAAATCAGACTAAATTTCTGTATTATCTGTGGTAACATAATAAATATGTTACATCACATACTTTCCCAAAAAATAAAAGAACAAAGTTCTTTTATGAACTTGAAATTTAAGATAAAATCCGAATAATTAAAAACGAGAAAATGCTAAATAAGTTTTTCGAAATTCTAGGAAAATAGCCAATCTTATACTATCTTTATAAAATAAATTGATAAACTTGTAAAAGAAGATCATGCAAGTCAACTTCCAAGTCATCAATGAAAATTATTAACCTACAGTTAATCAAGACATCTTCTTCCTGACTAAAAGTCCTTAACTAAATTACACATCTAACATAACCACCATTTGAGATTAGCTAAACAAAATTGTCGCTAACTCTAACCATTACGAAAACCAACTTATTCAAACCTAGGAGATTAGTTAGACAAAACTGTCACTAACTCATAATACCTACTCCAAACCGTTATAGTAAATTCTGAGATTAGTTAGACAAAATAGTCACTAACTCGTAATACATCTACTCTTCCAACTCTCTTCTAAGAAAACAGTTAGGCCAATTAGCCACCGTCTCACCTACACAACTCAACACACATCTATATCAGTTAGGGAAAATTCCGCTGATCTAAAACTCAAAAACATTGTGAAGCGAAGCGTACTTCTCAAAAGTGAAGCATCAAGGAAAAATGTTTCCTATAATAGAAAATGACATTCCGCGGTCAGCACAACTCTACTCCGACTTTCTGAACGCGAAAGCATTGCAAAAATATCTTATTACGATCGGCACAACTCTACTCCGAACTTCCGAACGCAATAGATAAAATTGTGACCAGTCCAAATATCTGAGAGCAAAACATCTCACAAAAGAAACACAATTATTAGGGCCGACACACTCCGACTTTTCGTACCTAATAATGTGGGAACAAAGGTAACTTAAGCATAAGCTGAAGTTCAAAAATTGTTTGTCTGCCTCAAGTGAGCACAGCACAAACTTTGGTCTGAGACAAAAGTACACAGAGCAAAACCAAAAGGTCTGATGCTGGTGCATACAGAGCTTACATAAGTAGATATATCTAACTACTTCTAAAATGTTACAAAATATATATTTGTAAAAACAGAAAAGACAAAAAGAAAATATGTATGTATTTTCCTTAAACAATAATTATGTACAAAACGACAACATCCTTGTACAACAAAATATAAAATAGATATAAGATCTATTTCAGTTGGGAATTGAGCTAATGAATAACTCCTTGTTAGAACATAGCTGTTTTATTTATTCCAAAATGTCCTAAAAATCTTTAGTAGAAAATAAGTACAGAATTCTATATTATGACAAAAAGTTTCCTAACATACATCTCTTTCAAAGAGCCAACCACAGACATGCTATCTTCTAATCCATCCACAAACAGTGGCTCGCTTCAGTCAAAATACACAATTCAAAAACTTTAATTCAAAGAAATACCAAAAGTTTTAATTTAATATTTAATTATGTCTTTGACATGGTAACGACCAGTATAGCCTTTTGCCAAGTCTTTCAAAACATAAACGTTATCAGAAACTTTTTCTAAAACTTCACATTTTATAAATTTAGGAGCAAGTTTCGCCGAAAAATATGCCGGGGCATTAGAATGTACAAAACTACGTTTCCAACAAATATCACCAACCGAAAGAGAAATGACTTTCCTTCCTTTATTATAATAAGAAGCGTTACGCTTATAGGCTTTTAATAAATTCGTTTGCACCTTAGCGTAAACTTCACTCAACGAATTTAATGAATAAGCATAACAATTACGACTACCTAACTCAAGCTGCGCTAAATCATCAATCGATCCACTGAATCGATGAAGAGATGAGTCAAAAATAAGTTCACGACCAAACATGAGATAATTGGGCGTAAAATCAGTTGCTAAATTAACGTTATTATTGAGAGCAAGTTGTACATGTGGGAGAAAGTTTGACCAAGACCTATGGTCATCCTTAACATAGCAAGATATACAAAATTCTATAACTTTGTTATAACGCTCTACGGGATTGTTTTGAGGAGTGTATAGAGTGTTGTAAAATATTTTCGTTATATTATAGCTTTTTAAGAAATTCACGAACGCTTTATTAGTAAATTGAGAAGCATTATCAAGAATGAATGACTGGGGAGTTCCAAATTTAAGAAATATTTCTTTCTCAAGAATTTTACAAATAATTCTAGTAGTAGCATTTTTCATGGGGAAAATCCAACAGTATTTAGTGAAAACATCTACAATTGAAAGAATGTAACGATAACCGGAATAACATATATTATCAATAAAGAATTTCAAATAAGGTCTAGTATCTTTAGGAGTTGAAAAGAGAATAGGAGCAGAACTATGAATTTTAAAGAAAACTTTTAAATAATCTAACCAATCAGAAAATTCTTTTCTTCTAGTATTGTCATCAGGTGCGTATGAAGACTTAGCAACAAAATTGGAAAATTTATTTTTTAAGTTTAGATTGGAATTTAAGTTTATAATTTTTAATAGCCATTGATACACTAGGCGATTTCTTAGAAATCCGTGATCGATGGAAACGAATTAGTTTTTCTTTTGATGGGGGCAAAGAATCTTTAATATGAGATAAAGTTATCAAATCCCTAGTATCAGGTAAAATATTTGAAATTTCAGGAGCAACAGAAGGTACCAAATTCTCCCTAGTCTCGAAAAGACCATCCGTCTGAGTCTCGGCATCCATATTTGAAATCTCAAGGTAAACTCACAATAATCTGAATTAAAACTTCTCAAGAATGCAATTAAGTAAACACGAGTAATATCAATAATTTTTTGAAAATGTTTAAAAAGGTTGTAAAATTGTTATAATAAACTTTAAGAAATTATATTGTTTAAGTTTAAAGAGTGCAGTATTGACTTACAAAATTGTAATATTAAATTAATTACAATGTTTTAATATTATCAATAATAAATGGGAACAAGTTTCCCGGCTTAACAGAATTAACTTATGTTAACCGTGATCTAAAGTTTTAACACAGAAATATAAGTGTTATATTTAAGTAATAACAACATTAGTTGACTTGACACTGTCTTAATCATTATACACAGAAAGTATATTATGAGGTTAGAATAATGTTTAACTGAATCTACAGGTTAATTTTAAACACAAATGTTAAGTAACATTATAAGATCTACAAAGTCAGAAACTATTATACATACATGAACTGTTGTGCTGATAACGCCTTTCTCGAAGTAGTTGTTTTTATTTAGAGCTATGATTCTATACAATGCAAAGGAAAAGTACACAGTAACCCCGTCACATCCCGAACGTTATAATATGCAAATTATGCATTTTGCAATCACAAGCAATATTATTTATGGTCAAATTATTAAATATTAATCAATGACTTTATATAAAAGTCTCAAAAGCTAGAAATAAGCATGAACATGAACAGCAAATGGAGTTCTTAATAAATCCCTGCATAAGTGTCAGTCAACAATTAAGCTAGTTGCTTATATTATACAACATGCTCATAACGTCAATAAAGCTACAACTATTATGTACTCACAATTATTAGAGTGCAATAATGACCTAAAATATGACAGTATCTACTCAAGTCCCTGAGCGTACAGCGCCAATTGTAATATAAAAAAATATAAAAATATTTTATTTGGTGTTTTAGGTTAACAAACACCGGGTTTCGGGCGCCAGGCAGAGCAATCTCACAAGACTACTATTGCCGATTTACTAAACAAAATAAGCCAGATAATAGTCAGTCGGCGCATTAGCTTTTGATCTTAGGGGAGTGGAAAATTAAAACCAAATTAGTTTAATTAATTAGGCTATATTTCCGTAGACACTGTTACATTTATATATATTAAAATTATGATTATTTATAGAAATTTTGAGGTTATTATTTATCCCAAATTTACAATTAGTTCTAAACCAAGATCTGTCATTAGTGCACTCTTTGTGATTACGCAAATATCACTGGATAATCCAGTCCACGTTCGCAGAAGGCGTTCTAACAATTAAAAGGTACATACCTCATGGCAACAAAAAGGTTACCTCTAACATACTCATAGCGAGATTCAGAAGAATTATCCTCTTGCAATGAAGTAGCCAGACAGCAAGCCAGTTAACAATCCATGCAGGCCTCTTCACAAGATGGCGGATCTGCAGCCAAAGCGCAGATAATCCGACCAAGCAGATTGCAGAACATGCGATAAATTTCCAAGCAAATACGTAGTAAAACGTAGATAAATCCAAAACGTAACGTAAACGTAAGGTAAACCAAAACGTAATCCAAAACGTTATCCAAAACCAAACCAAACGTAACGACCGCAGAGCTGAAACAATATCATTACTTTAGTAATGGCTACAGCTGCGTGATTCACAATTTAATTATTATTCTATTAAAAGCAAAGTTTTACGAACCGGCCGTTTATTAAAAATTCTCGAATTCAGCCGAAACAATGGTGCTTGAGTTCAGCAACCAACTGCAAAGAGCACGACAACGTTAATTCATCAACTCGTGTTAACGTCACCAACGTTATATTCAAAATTTTGGAATAAATGGACTCACCATAAAAATAACACCGCACCACTTTGGTTTGTATGTTCTAATATCAAACTAAGCCATTGTAGGCTGTTAAAGACTATCAAAATCGAGGATCGCTTTAGATTTTCACATAGCGATCTTGACTCTCGAGCAAATGGAAGGAAAGTGACGTTTTTAGAGACGTCCCGCCGAGATGACACTCGCGCGCACTAGAGATGTGACGTTCAAAATCGTTAAATCAGACTAAATTTCTGTATTATCTGTGGTAACATAATAAATATGTTACAAGGTAAAGACTTAATATAAACTTGATACAAATTATACTAAAGAACATTCATAATTAAACCTTAATAACTAGTTTTGTTAATCATAGTGGCCTCTTTATGTATGTTTATTGGGGACGTATGCAGTCGCACAGACGGGTGATCAGTTCACCTCCTTGGAACTATTTCACCCTTAGTCACAGAAATCTATTGGCCTCTTTTAAAATTGTTTTATGACATTCATGAACTTTTACAAAGTCCACTCTTCCACTCCACTCTTTTATTATTTACGGTATACTCGGAGCAGTCATATCATTTCCCCCATTTGTTTGCACACAGCAAATATCACAAAATTATTTATTAAATTTAAATTATACATTATATTTTTCTTTCTGACCCAGATTTTAGTCATAACGGAATATATATTGGCTATGTTTGCTTTTTATATTATATCCACATCCATCATTTATACATTCACACAAAAAAAAATATCTTTTAAATATACTTACATAAGCCTATCAGGATATTGGCTGAGCAAGCGTCCTGCCGCCACATAGTCACTTATCATGTCTGCACAAAGGAGCTCTGGTTTCCAGCAATCAGGTGACGGCTGGCAGAAGTTTCGGTGTTGACGAGACTGCATCACACCTCGTGGGTCACGTATCAAAAGCACCACTCTCACATTAAGCCTGCAAACAATTATTACTAATGTATTCCATAAATTGTTGTCCTAAGTCTTGAACCTGATGCTATGACTGGTTTGGGCCTTTTGGTATAAAAAGTCCTTTAACTCCATAATCATCTTTTGTGAGGTGAAATTGAATGCAGTCTCTTTTTTAAAATTTGTTACATGATAATTTAATCAATATTTAATGTAACATCAAGAGCTTCATAACTTATGGTCCTACAGGCATAATGTACAAAAGGAACAAACAATACCCAAATAATAATAATAATACCCAAACTAAGCTGGCTGGTATGACAATTCAAACTTTTCACGATGGGATGACTTGGTGCGAATGTCTAACAAAACATTTAAATTTAGTTTTGATCCCGGGTCAGGCAAAATGATATTGGGTTATCTAATCAGTATCAGTCCGGAGCCTGATATTTGTGCCTGATATGTCGATAAAAGAATAAAACGCGTGAGTGTTTGTGTGACTAATAACCGATTTAAAAGTTATAAAAGGATAATCATGAAATTTTATCAGAAAAAACGACGAACAATAACCAACTACTGCAATAAAAATTGCCTGATCCTAATGTGTAAGATTTAATAATAATCTAACCGTATTTACATATGAAAATGTTTTTTTTTTTTTTTTTTTTTTTTTTTTTTATTGCATTTAATGACGAGACGAGCATGCCGTTCGCCTGATGGTAAGCGATACGACCACCCATAAACAGTAGCAACACCATCCAGCACCTTGACTAACAAAGTGCTGTGTGGCATTCCACTGCGCTCGTCACCCTGAGACATAAGATGTTAAGTCTCATTATGTCCAGTAGTTATACTGGCTACAATGTCCTTCAAACCGAAACACAACAGTGCATGCACACTGTTGCTTGGCGGTAGAAATAGACATTGCGGTGGTACCCACCCAGACCGCCTCTTACATAATGAGAGACCTACCACCAGTAAATGTACTCCTTGAATAAAAAATCGATTGCATTCAAGAACTGGTTATTTGGGGCAACCAATTTTTTGTTATCTTCTCTACACATAGTATTCCGGGAAGTGTCAATAAATTGTCATACTGGCCAGCTTAGTTTGTCCGAACTATAGTATATATTAAATAAGTTAACACAAACTGTATTTATGTTTAAAATATTCACATAAATGGGGTCCATTGTTTAGCATATGGAATCTTTTTCAATTAAAGCCTTATAATGACTAAATATTAAATTATGTTTAAATCCTTTTTTGCTTTGAACACCTCAATAATATAAAGAAGGGTAAAGTTTAATTTCCAGGCTAATATAGAAGAATTGAAACAGTTATAACTTTTAGACACTAAACTCCTAAAAGTTGAGATAGCGTAAATAGAGGATGAGGTATCTAAAGCCTTGTGAAAAAGGATATTATATACTAAGCTCTGAACAACATTTTTAATTATAAATATAAATAATAATTGGGTATTGTTACAAACATGAAAATGAGTTAGTTGAAAGCATTATTAAAACAAAATCCTGATAATGAAATTCATAACTAAAATTAATTAGCTAGCAAGTTACACTATGATAAGCTATGAGCTAAATTCTAATCAATATTTGCTAATAATTAAATAAAAATGAGTTGGAACTTGGATACACTTTGCACTGGTTAAATGTTTTAAGAGAAAATTAATTCAGCAAGAATAATATGCTGCATTGTAATTGGTGCCATAAGAGGTAGAAAGGATGCAAGCTTTATGTAAGTTTTAGTGAAAGTACTTATTGCAGGCACTACATATAGGTATTAAGAGAGACCTCTGAACATGTTTAGTCTACTTTCAAATTGGATGTCTTACATTTTTTTTATTTAAACACAACTTTAAAACAAATACTACAGCTGTATTTGTAAAGAATGTATTGACAAATATTTAACAATACTCACTCTTCATCCTCTATTAACTCCTTAATAAGCCGTAATCTAAACCTCACAACTTTCATACTCTGGAAGGGAAACAGCTTACAGACCTTTGCTGTGAAATCAGCATCAAAACACAGGTCTTTCTTATATTTACAATGGTCCCATAGTCTTGTGTTATGGCTGAACTGATGCAAGTGGCTTCTCCCATATTCGAAATAGTCTTCCATGTCCTCATAATCACATTTTAACATATTTTTGATAGTACGCAAGGCTTTGTCTGCATATGGAGGTCCTCGAATTTGTATAATATCATATTTTAAGAGTGGTTCGTAGTGATAAAAATTACCTGGCATGGCATTTAACACCTCACCAAGGAATGTAGTGCCCGATCTCCAAGTGGATATTATGACACTGCGCACAGGCTGACCGCCAGACTCCATCAGCAAATCTTCCAGTTTGTGAACGCCGGAATTCGAGAAGTTGTAATTCCAGAGCTCAAATTTAATTTTAGTGCGAGTTTTCTCTAATAAACTTTCAATATTTGGCGTGCCATCGTAGGAACTAGTTGGTAGAGTCTGCACCGACTGCATTAAGTTATCTTCTCCATCCTCGATTTTCAAATAATTCCGTATGTTTCTGCGACTCTCGGAGGACGGACGGTAATTTGTGTTATCTGTATATCGACTTCCAGCAAGAATTAAAAGAACGCTCAGACCGAATGCAAAACATATTGAGTAAAAATTGACTCGCCGCAACATCACGCTAAAATACTAATAAAACTATTGCGGCTAATCTGTAAGGATGGAGACCATTTATATAAGACCAGCACTACCAAACCACATTCACTGACATGTTTTAAAAGTTTTTGACTGTTTTTAAATCATGATTCTACACATTGCGTCTCCGCGGAAACACCGCATTGCACCTTCACCGCCATTTTGAAAAAGTGACGTTTAATTTGTCAAAATAATATGTACTTCGTATTTTTTTTTACAATCTCGACTGAGCTGAGGACGCCAAGTCATTGAACTAACTCAATACCACTAGCGAAGCTACAATATTTACTTATGAAATAACGTGTTAAACACGACTATCACACCGTATGAACGATCGATGAATGAATGTAGTTTCAAACCAGCAATGACTGGACGTCTCACCTAAACACGTAAAATTAAATTGAAGTGTCCGTAATTTCAAAAGATAAACTACTTATTCCGAAGCTTTTTGGTTATTCGTAGGTTACTGAAACCAAACATGCGTTTTAAATTAATTTGCCTATCTGTTTGAGTCCTGAACCTGAATGATCTGTAAAAGTCTTTTCTATTATTGACAAGTAAAGAACACTTCGGATTATAAAAAGTTATAGGTAAGTATTTTGGTTTCCGTCGTTCTCAAAAGAGTTATTAAGTACCTACAAGAGCTGCCACCCCTTTAGGTTTGATCTGGAGTTTGGTCTAGGCGTTAGATGCCGCATTTCCGGGCTACGAGAGGCGTTTTAGGGTGCACCCGGAATGCTTAGCAAAATTCCGCTAATTCCAAAATGTATTAGACACAGGGACCTATTTACCTAATAGGCTCCATACCAATACCTAATAGGTACCATAGGTTCGCGCCCTATCACATGGAACGGAACACACATGGTGAAAATTGAGTGAACTTGTTGCACCTCTGCCTACTCCTCGGGGATAAAGCCGTGATGGGTGTTGTGTACTTAATTACCTAATATACGTTTGCGTAGATACGTATAAACCAATGTATTATATGTATACCGGTTTGAAGGACGTTGTAGTGCGTAGTAACGCTGAACTACAATCAAGTAAGGGAGCAGAAAAAGGTTTGGTAGGTACGCACCTACTTGTGTATGTAGTATATACGTACCAACTCGTAGAAGTTAAATACAAAAGCTTGCTATTACTAATAGCGTCACAAAATTAAACGCCACAGTGACCCACGTGAGGGTGGGATCAGCCTGTATACTGTGTAGTGTGTAGGTAGGTATATCCGGTTTCGGATATACATATATACAGCATGGAAAGCCGTTTTCCTAAAAAATAGGTTGAAGGTTGATTAACAGACATATTTAAGAGAATTAGATGAATGAGCAATGTTCACTGTTCTTGATCAGTGCCATATCGGTCTATGTACTTACTACTTAGTACCTAATTTACTAGAAAAAAAAATAATGGTAGGTAATATTTGTATCGATGGTTCTGCTCTTATATTGAGAATCGATCTCAGGCTGTCGTATTACACGGTTACACATCAGGTTGGTGCTCCATCCTATCTGGTGTACCTCAAGGATCATTGTTGGGCCCTCTTTTATTTAATTTGTTCGTTTCTGATATTCAACTGTATTTTGAAAACTCCTATATATTATTGTATGCTGATGATATGAAGATACTTAAAGTAATAAGAAACTTATCGGATACCGTAATGCTTCAAAATGACCTTGATAGATTTGTTACGTATTGTTCATCTAATAGATTGCAGCTAAATGTATCCAAATGTTCTTATACAACATTCACACGTAAAAGATTAATTATAGGCTCCGGATATAAACGTAATAATCAAAGTATTCACAAAGCAGAGCAGGTCAAAGATCTTGGTATAATTTTTGACAGTAAACTTCTGTTTGATAAACACATCGATTACATAGTCAACAAAGCATCTAAAGCTCTAGGATTTGTGATGAGAGCGTCGGCTTGTTTCCAATCCCTAAAAACTATAAAGATACTATATTGCTCATATGTACGCAGTCATCTTGAGTATGCGTCGCAAGTATGGAACCCGCAATACAAAACTTATATATCTCGTATTGAGGGTATACAAAAGAAGTTTCTGAAATATTTGGATTTTAAGGCCAAAAAGTATTCAGTGGATTATTATGATCGATGTAAACGTTATCACTTTATGCCACTAGAACACAGGCGCACCGTTAATGACATTTGCTATTTAGTTGGCGTTGCAAACGGTACTATTGATTGTCCTGACCTTCTGAGTAAAATAAAATTATGTACCAATCAACTTAATCTTAGACAAAAGTCTCTGTTACAGACATCGTTTGCCTCAACTAAGTATAGGCAAAATGCCTTTTTCTCTCGCAGTGCAAGGAAATTCAATGAGCTATCACCACAGCCGGAAATTGACTTATTTCATAGTAGCTTAAGGGTTATCAGAAAGCAAATGAATTCTGAGTTTTGTGCTAGCACATCCTATCATAGCTAACTTCGAGCATGACTACGGATTGGTGGAGTGGGTGGAGATGCCACAACTTGCTCTGCTTTCTGATGTTAGATAGTGGCACTCTCACCTGGCCATTGCTATTCCGTGAGCATTGCTTTAATTTTTTATTTTTATTTTTTAATCCAGTCTAGTACTAAGTTTGATTTTGATTTGGGATACACTCACGTTTAAGTATGTTTGAACTGGGGCTCTCCCCCCCAGTAAAACGGCGCTCGAACTGCCCGATTGCCCGGGGAAGGGCCTTATATGTTAGTACCTATATTAGTATTTGTACAAACTCATATGTGAAAGCTTTTTGTTAGCAACTTAGTTATATATATATTTAAACATTGTATTATTTGTCTGTAAGCTTTCTTAAAATTAATAAAATAAAAAATAAAATATGTTGTACCTAATATGGCATAAAGGGTAAAAAAATAAAAAGTTCAAATTCAATATTCATAAGCATAATAGTACTGGAAACTTTACTTTTAAAAATAAAGCTGCAAGTAATTAAATATTAGACCAGCTACATTATACCAGCTATTAACTTTTTTATATGTTCACGGTTTTCGACGCTAATAGATGGGGAGAACAAATTAACTTTTTTAGTTTCCATCGCATCGTAGCCATTCTTGCCTACAACCTTCATTTCATTAGTCATCTTGGAATTATATTCCCAATAATTACTTCAAAGTTTGGAGAGAAACCAAGTTTTGCGTTTAAATTAAATATATTTCATTGCGTTCCACAATGTTTCAAATCGTCTACACTTTATAGCCGACTAAATGCATTTTCCCTATAGTTTCACCAAGGTAAAACCACAATGTCACCTCAGTTCCTACCAGGAAGAGCAGCCAAGCTTGTTTTACTGTCAGGTAGCTGTAACACCCGGACTTCATAAATTCTACCAGCATTCTGATATCAGTGCGCAGCCTCTGTCGATAAAGATCACACACATAAATCTTTATTGTTCTTGGAAAAATAAATTTAAACTGTCAAACCTATCTTCGTACACTACCTTTACACAGAGATGTTCAAGATATCTCATAAAGAGTATCAATAATACAAGTTACAAGATACTTGTGAGTAAAGCATTTCAGTTATCAGATAAAATAATATACTTTTTGAAATGGTATTTAAATACTAGATACAAAAAAGCATTTTCTAAATACACACACACTCACACACACACACTCACGTCTTTTTATCCCCGAAGGGGTAGGCGCACCTAAGTGCACCCACTTTTCGCCGTACGTATTCCGTCCCATGATGTGATAGAGGGCGAGCCTATCGCCATATCGGGCACAAATTCCAGATTCCGGGCGGATACTGAATAGAAAAATCCAATATCACTATGCCCGACCCGGGGATCGAACCCGAGACCTCGGATTGCAGTCGTACCGTAATACAACTACGCCACCGAGGCAGTCAATTTTTATTTTCTAAATACTAGTTTTTAAATAAATAGTGTGAAGGCCTTATACTTAGGTGTAGGTACACCTACTTACCAATTTAGTTTATTTTTACATGGGTCTAAAGGCAGACTTCTATTCCAAAGCGCGCATATTTTTCTCTGTGCATTAGAGGTTATGGGTTTGATTTCCAGATTGAGTAACAATGTATGGACTTTTATGTGACGATTAGCTCGGGCTTGGACTCAGAGAGAGCACAAAGTTAGACCATGTCTAGGGTTTACACATGGGCTACTTAATTTTATCCTGGAATAGTATCTACATAAACAAACTTTTGTCCTGGGATAAATTTCCCACCTTGCGCTGAGCCGCCAGCAATATCTACCTTCTATCTACTTTAAATAACTCCAAAAAATTCCACAGAAGTACAACATACCTTCATTTCTTCAGCTGATGTGGGTGGAGCTATTTCTAGCCTGTAATATCCTTTCGCAACTTCTATTTTTCTTGCCAGTTCAGACTTTCTTGCGTTTTCAAGATTTACTAAAATATATTATACATATTTTATATCGGATTTTCAAATGTTGTATCACATTTGCGCACTTGATCCCTTATTTTTTTTTTCTTATTAATCAATAAGATTTAATATGAGACCGTAAGAACATTCTGTTGGTAGGTAGGCAACAGAGAATTCTGTATATCTACATAGGAATAAAAGGCTTAAAAGCATCAAGAAGCAAAAATTTATCTTATCAAAACATGCAAAGAATTATAGTTAATAAATTTCCATTGTTACATATTAATTTAGGTAGGTAATTATACATCTATATGAAAATGAATGGGATAATTATAAAGGTATTACTATTTATTAGACCAGTGAGCTTTATCCTTTGTCTGGATGCACCTTGTTTGTACACTTCTACGACATCAGTAACTGATGCCATTTTACCTGTAATCATAATACATAAAAATCCTGATGATCCTAGACTTCCTAATGAAATAAATGTGTGATTTTTATATATACAGCACATCACGCATAAAATGCTGAATGGAATTGAATTAAGGTTGATAAACAGATTGGTCAATTCTTTAATGAAGTTTGTAGATACATTTACGTACTTATATAGAATGCATAGAGGGATTTATATTGGAAAAGGACTTGTAACATGCGGATCTATTTGCTATGTTTCGCTATTGTTATAATTATGATCTCAATAATAAATACATGTTACGTATATGTAACCTACATATATCATCATCATACCAGCCCTGTTTTATATACTGCCCACTGCTGAGCACGGGCCTCCTCTACAACGGAGAGGGTTAAGGCCTTAGTCCACCTCGCTGGCCTAGTGCGGGTTGGCAGACTTCACATACCTTCAAAATTTAGAGAACTTCTCACGTATGCAGGTTTCCTCACGATGTTTTCCTTCAACGTTAAAGCGAGCGATAATTCACAAAGAATACACACATAATTTTTTAGAAAAGTCAGAGGTGTGTGCCCTTGGGTTTTGAACCTGCGGACATTTGTCTCGGCAGTCCGTTCCACTCCCAACTAGGCTATCGCCGCTTACTAGACTATCGCCTATATATATAAGTACCTATATTATAAAACGTTTATAATATAATAAACTTACGAAATACGGCACTTGTACGTTTGACAACATTTATGCCCGCAGACATAATATTTATCAAGTTCTGTTATTTCCGGAATAATAAACAGACTGTTTTCTAAACTATATGCCTATTATAAGAAATATGGGAATTAAAGCGAAATTAATTAGTTAGTTATAATCAAAGATAATAATTTCGATTATCAAGTGCAAAATCAAAGAGAATTATAATACATGTATGGAAAGTCAAAATATTATAACAGATATCTAAGGTTTGTAATAAAATGAGAAGGTATTATTCAAACTGATTATTCTCTTTGGTTTGTGAATTTTGTAATAGGAAAAGTGTAGGCAATACCTAGGCACGAAGTCATGAGAAGGTTCTGCGGCTATACCCTAGTTGGGAGAGGAACGGACTGCCGAGACCGCCGAGACGAATCTACGCAAATTCAAAACCCAAGGGCACGTATCTCTGACTTTTCTAAAGTTGTGTGTATTCTTTTTGAATTAACGCTTACTTTAACGGTGAAGGAAATTATCTTGAGGAAACCTGCATAGGTACCTAGATACCTGAGTTCTCTATAAGAATTTCGAAGCTATATGAAGTTTGCTAACCCCTGTGGCCAACCCGCACTAGGCCAGTGTGGTTGACTTAGGCCTAAAGACCTCTCAGTAGTAGAGACCCACAAGCGGCGATAGCCTAGTTGGGAGTGGAACGGACTGACAAGACGAATTTCCACAAATTCAAACGCAAGGGCACGCATCTGACTCTTCTAAAAAGTTATGTGTGTATTCTTTGTGAATTATCGCTCGCTTTAACGGTGAAGGAAAACATCGTGATGCAATGCAATGCAATGCAATCAACCCTATATTATATACTACCCACTGTTGAGCACGGGCCTCCTCTACTACTGAGAGGGGTTAGGCCTTAAGTCCACCACGCTGGCCTAATGCGGGTTGGCAGACTTCACATACCCTCGAGATTCTTATGGAGAATTCTCAGGTATGTAGGTTTCCTCACGATGTTTTCCTTCATCGTTAAAGCGAACGATAATTGATAAACAATACACTCGTAACTTCGAAAAGTCAGAGCCTAGGGTTTTGAACCTCCGGACATTGTCGCGGCAGACCGTTCCATTCCCAACTAGGCTATCGTCCACTTTTGTGAGGAACATCATGAGAAAACCTGCATACCTGAAAAGTTCTCTATAAGAATTTAGAAGGTATGTGAAGTCTGCCAACCCGCAGTAGGCCAGCGTGGTGGACTAAGTACTAAACCCTCTTAGTTGTAGAGGAGGCCCGTGCTCGGCAGTGGGCAGTATATAATACAGGGCTGGTATGATAATAATATGATGATGATGATGTATGATGTATGAGTAGAGGCCCGCGCCCAGTAGTAAGACAGTATATAATACAGGGCCGATATCTCAGATATACTTAGTGCCATTTAATACACATAATGTACTTATAAAAGACTTATTGATACTCCAGGCTCTTGTATGCGAGAGCCTGGTTTGGTCGGCACTACTGAAATGTCTATTTCTGCCGCCAAGAAACATCGTACAAGCACTGTTGTATTCCGGTTTAAGACGCATACGTATACTCACGTATTTTATCCCCGAAGGGGTAGGCAGAGGCGCAACTAGTGCACTCACTTTTCGCCGTGCGTATTCCGTCCCATGATATGATAGGGGGCGAGCCTATCGCCATATCGGGCACAAATTCCAGTCTCCGGGCTAATACTGAATAGAAAAATCCAATATCACTTTGTCCGACCCGGGGATCGAACCCGAGATCTCAGCATTGCAGTCGTACCCTAATACAACTATGTCACCGAGGCACCGGTTCAAGACATTGTAGTATAAATACTTCGCATTATGAGACTTGACACCCAATGTCTTAGAGCGCAGTGCTGTGTGCAATATTGTTTTTGTAACAGTTTATGGGTAGTCTTTTCGCTTACCTCGTTATTCATTTATATAAAAAAAATATTTAGGTAATTCCAAAGTTTTAGTAATATTTAAATATAATTGGGAAAAATTTGATTATAGTGTTCAGAATTGTAACAAGGAGCATATTATTATGGAAACAGCTGCTATCATCTATAGGTACTCAGTATATTTATATGCTACCCTGCATTGTGGCCAGGCCTAGCATCCGCGAGTATAAGCTACCGGGGAATCTGTGCGCTGGTAATCGGACAACGTAGATTGTAGAATATTCTTCCCTCCAATCACAACTTACAGATGAGTACTACCACATCTGCATTCTGCACTTCACCATAGTATAAATTTAATATTACTTTCTAAAATATTGTAGCAAAATCTTTGCTCTACATTGCTGTTATCGTTCTTCAGGCGTACAATAAGGAGAGTATGTGAATTTAACCACCTTTTGCGATAAACTAAAACATTATATCCCAAAAAATCGTTAAATAATTATTTACTTGGTACACATTACCACGCAAACTAAAATATACATTATGTAATTTATTGAAAACTTTATTTGTTTATCGATATCCGAAGTTTTTGTTTCCTTTTTCGGATATTTCGACATTGTACTCTATCCTATTTTTTTTTAGGTGGCTCCTCTGGTTTTTCTGCTGGTTCTTCGCTTGCTTCCATATATTCTTCTTCGGCTTTAGCATCAGCAGCTTCTTTTTCTTTTCTAACTCGTTCTTCTTCGGCTTCAATTTCTTTAATCTGTTCTCTCAAGCCAGCTTTGAAATTGCTAGTCTTATTTGAACAATAATCTTCAATCTTCCGAACAATTGGTCCGTGAAAGAAGCCTATTGTTAGGGGCGGAGCCATTTCGAATTTTGCATATTGCCACGCTGATGCTATTTTTGGCGTTAGATGTTCAGTAACACCTGAAACAATAAAAGTCATGGTGCTGTATGAATTCTATTGTGAATCAGTGACATTTTGTATTTATGGAAATTTGCCTTAATCATATCTGTATTGAAACAAAATTACTTAACGGAATTTTTCGCAATTGTTTGTTAATTTTTTGCATTCAACGTCCAGTAACAGTCCGCCCCGTGAGTCGTGACCATGAAGGCTGTAAAGTCTTCGAAACTTTTTTTTTCAATGTCAAATAATCGCGTTAACCTAAGACATAGTATCTGTATCATTATATTGATGCCGCAGCAGCTCGGTCGAGGGCCAGGCGAATAGAATTTTTATTTGTCTCTAAACTGCGAGTCTGTACATGTCAGCGTTTCATCATTCACCACTGCCGCGCCCCACCGTGTGTTACACATCTTTGGAAAATATAAAATATGAATGTATACTTTAGTAAAGATATAATTTTAAGACTACCTCAGTGGCGTAGTTGTATTGCGGTGTGACTGCAGAACTGAGGTCTCGGGTTCGATTCCCGGGTCGGGCAAAGATTTATTGGGTCTTTCTAATATCAGACTGGAGCCTGGAAATGTGCCCGGTAAATGGCAATAGACCCTATTACATGGGGCCTTACATAACTGGCTAAATATGGGTGTCTCACACCTCTGCCTACCCCTGAAAAGGGAAATAGGCGTGATGCTATGTATGTGTGTGTGTAATTTTAAGATAGCGAAAATGGCGAGTATTGGTGAAGACCTATGTCCAGGAGTGGACTGCTAAAGGCCGATAATGATGATGATGACGTTTAATGACTATTATTATTATGAATGAATTTGTTGTTAATTATTGCTTGCTTATAGTGATAGAAAATAGAAATTTCAAGTGCCTGCACATGTGAGATATCTTCATAAGAACGCTGGTGGTATGCAGCCACCAACCTGCATTAGGTGTGCTAGCATGATGGGCAAATTATGCGAACAATGTCAATTGTAAAGCAGGCCCTCCGTAATAAGCACTAACAGCATATAACAGCGTTTTTTTTTTTTTTTTTTACTTGACGTTTTGGCTTACTACGATCCTGTTCATTAAAGAACAAGACTTTAAGGCAAGTAAATATTGTGATTTAAATACATACTTCTGATTTAACGTGATAGTATTGTTTTCCTCTATGTCATAAGTGTGCTACGCATATTTGCTTATCGCTTTAAGTTGACGGGCGTGAATTTACGCCATGTTATCTTTGTTGTTTAAAATTTAGATTTTCTTAGGCGGTATGATTTTAGCTGGTTTTTCATTTGTTTCTATCCTCTTTTTGATTTTCTCTATTTCACTCTCGAGATATTTCAGTTCCTTCGGTAGTAATTTTTTATCACGTACTTCTAATATTTTCAGCTCTAGGAGTCTACAAATCTTGTCCAATACGGTTTCAAGTTTTTCAATCAATATGTTATCCACGAGCTTTTCAGCCCGTGAAGATTCAATTTTCTTTTTGGTTGTGAACCATACTTTTGCCACAGCAGGACGAACTGTTTTCAAAGAAACTGTAATACAAAACAAATGCAGACATTGTTATAATGTAATTGTTAGGCTTAATAATGTGCAAACATTTTGGGAGTTCTATATCTTGTTTCTAATATTTATCATTGTTCACTTTTGCTTTGATACAGTTTCAATGAAAGCTTAGAAAAGATCAAAGAAAAGTCGGTTGCGTACCTTTTGAAATTATATACTATTGCGAGATGCTTAAAGGTCGCTACTTCATTTTTAGAAAGTAATTCTACAGATCCAGACCAACTAGACAAAGATTATTATACTTTTTTTTTTTTTTTCTTTTCTCTTTATTTAGGACAACAAACAATTGTGTAATAAAAAATAAAGTATACAAAACAGAAATCGAACAATGAAGTTTAACTAACTACACAACCAACACCGTTATCCACTAAGAATGTTATAAACATAACAATATTATATTATTACAGTGTCATCACTTATTTTTTAACTCAGCCGAGTCGTTACATAAAATAATAAAATATATATTGTACCTAATACCAAATCGAGAGCTATTCTTGCTGTTCTGGCCATGTATGCAAGGTAGAGTAGAAATTAAACGCTGCGGCTTCAACCAAATATTACCTATTGCAATTTGAAATATTTTAATAATAGTTTTGGTGATAAAGTTATGACGTAGATGACATTTGTGACTTGGAGTTTGGACAATCTATATATTTTTATGACTTTCGAATACCCATTACGAAAAAGAAACGAAACGCAATAAAAAGTATTTATACGGCTTTAAATAATAAAAATAATACTAGGTCTGTATTATAGTATACTGTTCCACTAGCCACGGGGCTTCTCTACTACTGGTAGGACTTAGGGCACCACGCTGACCTATAGCGGGTTGGCAGACTTCACATACCTTCCAAATTCTTATGTACAGTCAGCAGCATAAGTGTCTGAACAAATTCAAAATTTCTAATTGCCTACATGCTTTTGTGTTCTTACTAATCTTTTTTTTCTCTTCACAAAAATAAAATAAAAGAGATTTGCTTTACTTCAAACGAAGAAAGAAATGTTTCAGTTTAACTTAACGCGTATATAGGAGATTTGAAATTTTGATTTTGTTCAGCTACTTATGCTGCTGACTGTACATTACTTAGGTATGTGCGTTTCCTCAAGAAGTTCTTTCTTCACTGTTTACATTGTTAAATAATATTTATATCGGTGTCATTTTGTCATCCATCAACTTCAATACCGAAAAGCTAGTTTTTTTTTTAGTTTTTATTAAATCTGCGTGGTTTATTACACGGTCTTATTTAAAAAATAAATATAATTTACCCAATGAAATATTAATAAGGAAGCCCTTGCTTTTAAAATGTTTTCGTAAATACATATTTAATTAAATAGTAATAATCCTATGTGATTTAAAAATTCAAATTTAAAACACCTCTGATTTAGGGGCTCAAAGACCGGGCCTTTTAGACAATTTAAATGCAACTTTATATTATGTACATTCTACAACAGTAGTTATTAATTTCATTTCATACCTTAGTTAGGTATAAGCAGATATTAACTAATTTGAAAAGAAAATTAAATATATCGCTCACATTTGCATAATAAGTCCCAAATAATTTCGTTAGCGACCTTCAATAAATAATTATAATCATTAAGAGTTGAGAAGCTGGGAAATAAGGAAACAAAATTAGAACCGAAGCCTCATTTTGTAACATTTATAACGTTTATTATAAATTTAAATGTTTAGTCCCAGTTCTAATTATCCTTGGAACTAGATTAGTGGGATCAATAACGCATAAAACCGGTATTATTATTATATATTAGTATATTATATTATTCCTGTGAAACATCTTTACAATATACATGTGTGTTATAACGATGTTACATTTAATAAATCTTCCTAGGTATGTATGATTACCATTAGAATTGAATTTTAAAGGGTGCAAATTTGTATTTTGTTTAAAAATGACAATGTTTTGTACTTACTTATCATACTTATCATAATTGTCAATTCACCAAAAATTTGTATTCATGTAACCACAGGCGATGTAATTTTCTTAAAATTCGTTGCAGATTTTTTCGAATAATTAACTTCAGGTTCATTTATTGCTTAATGTCAACATTTTTGCTGGTTTGATTGTTGAATTCGCAACGTAATAATATTATGCATGCGTTATTTTGTAGAATAACCTTAATTTCGTACTATTTAAATTATTTATCTACGAACAAATTTAAAGTGATGATTGACACCGTTTTTTTACTCATAAAAAGTGTTTATAAATACTTAGAGTTTAAGTTTTATTTATATAGCGGTTAGTAGGACTACTTATGTTTGTTGACTAGTCCGTGGGTAAGCTTGTTGAAATAGCTTAATTTTTTTGCACACTGCCAAAATAAATGCACACCTAACTGGCGTCTAACGTTACAATGTTATGGTTAATACTACACATTCGCAAACATTTACTTGTTCTGAATACTCGGCTTACAAATTGTTGAATAAATTCAAACCACGCGTGTGACTGAGAACGTGATTATATCTGAAAAAAGAAATCCCACACTAAATTGTATAACAGGATTTCCAATAATTGATACTGTATAGTGTATACTAAATAATTCTAAGTATGTAACTGACCATAATGGGTTTTTAATCTAATCTTACTTCTTAGTAATATTATAAATGCGATAGTTTGTGAAAACGTTTGGAGGTTTGTATGTTTGTTCAAAGTAAACGAGGAAAATATTTAACGGATTTAGATGAAATTTGGCACACGGGTAGATCATACTTTTATCCCGGTAACGTGCTCCCATGGGCAATAATGTCATTTTTTCGTTTGATTTTTAAGTAGATGGCGCTAGCGTCGTACAATGTTTTAGGGACTTTTGTAGCGTGAAAGGCCTTTCACGCGGGCGAAGCCGCGAGCAACACCTAGTATGATAATAATTTACAGATGATATATTAAAAAAATACAGTTAAAAGATTATTAGTGACAGTTTCATCTTCGAACATATTTATATTTTTTTAACAGAAAACTTACTAGATAATTCATTAATTAGATTAGATTAATTCCAGCAATGGCTATTAAGTATATTAGTTTGTGGACTGCAGTCTCAACACCTAACTGTAACTTACATTATGTAATTTTATTTAGAATCCAACATAATATGTTGTAGCCACTTATACTGCGTAAAAACAAAATAATACTACGTAGTACTATTCAATATTCTGTGTTAAAAATATTCTAACATACATCTCAGAATAGGGGACATTTCTAAGTCGGCAAATAGGTTTTAGTCGCGTTAGCGTTCCTTGTTAAGTTTGCGATGCATGTCACCATGATATCAAAGTGTGATGGATGAATGGTACAGTTAGAGGTCAACAGAGCCTAAGTGCACACAAATAAGTCCAAATACAACGACCTCACTGAGCAAATTATTTCGCTTAGCCTTATTACGGTACTCATGTGAGAATTAATTATGTTACTAACGCTTTGAATTATTTGTTACTGTCGACTGTTTTATATTTTGTTTAGGATTTATATTATGTTTAAGTGAAATTGTTACACGTAACATTTAAAACAATTTTTTTAAACAAGTGTTGAGTTTCCTGCTGCGTTTCCAAACTTTTATTATAAACTTCATATTTCTTTTTCTCTATTTTTATGTTATCATGGCTAGACCTGTCGAATTATGTGACATAAATAAAGTTTTTAATTACTAAGAAACACATATATAAATACATTTACTATATACCTACAGTAAAAAAATGTAAAGGTCGCAGGAACCCGCTGGATGCAGACCGCTTCTGACAGTTTGGTCTGGAAAGTTTTGTGTGAGGCCTATGTCCAGCAGTGGACTTTTAAACGCTGAAGAAGAAGAAGAAGAAAAAAATGTACATTCCATTTCGTTAACATGTTTCTTTAAATAAGTTGTCAACCACAAGTGAATGTTAGTCATATTAACCTTAAGCGCTTGAAACGGAAAAATAATATGTAAATGAATAGTTTTTATCCTGTTACAAGAAGTTCCAGCTAATTCCTAAGTTCGTAGTACTGGTCCCGTTCACTAAATTAATAAGCAATCATAATTTGCGAACACACAACGAATCATTGACCTGAATCAATTGTTTTATACATACACTTACTCACTGGGTAAAATAGGTGCCACTGTTAATATTATTTAAACGTAGTAGGATACTAACTACTACTAACTATTGTAGGACACTGAACTATTGTAGGATATTGAATCACATTACCCACTTATTGCTGATGATTTGCTGTTTAAATTAGTTCAACATTGATGTATTTTAAAATAACTGGGCTTACTATAATATTTTTCAACTATAGATTCTAAGGGCTTGTTTCACAAGTTTCCAGTAGAGGACATGTCCAAAAACGGGCTTAAAATTCGAACCAAGATTCTTTATATATATTTGTCTAGTACTCCCAAAAAGTAGGTCTTTGCAATAAATAAAAAGTCCTCCGACTTTGAGATCTATGTAATTTTATTTTGCATAAAAACTACAGAAATGAACGCTTTGAAAAAAGTTAGTTATAAATGGAGGGTTCTAAAAATATGTTTTATTTTAATGGATCCAAAATCTAAATTTTTTGTCCCTTTAATATCCATAAAGTTTGAGCCTGGTTAGATGTTGTGGCAGTGGATTGCCACACAGTACTTTGTAACTCAAGGTGCTGGATGGTTTTACTACTGTTTATGGGGGGTCGTATCGCTTACCATCAGGCGAACGGCATGCTCGTCTCGTCAATCAATACCAAAAAAAAAAAGATTTTAAGGCCCAGCACCCATACAAAAAGCTCTCCTTTCATTTGACAGTTATCGCATTAAACAACTAATATAGATAGTACTTATTTTAGTATGATTTATTTGGGAGCAAAGATTCGACGGTGCCTTTTGCATTTAGACGGTTTATAAATTTATGTGACGAGGTGCATTTACTCAGAAGTTGAGAAACAGCCCTAAGAGCGGGTTTTTCAACTGTAGTTAGGGTAATCCTCATTGTTATTGAGCTGGACGCGCTCGCAGAGCTTCGAGTGCTCCAGGCGCTGCGAGCGCGTCCAGCTTATTAATACCCTGACAAAAAGATAACTACAGTTGACAAAACGAGGACTTAGTGTCGTAAATGATAAACACCGTAATTGCATAAAGAGGTCACCAGAGACGATCGCTGTAGAAAATAAGTTTTTAGGTGGCCATGATGTTATTTACTTTTTTCGTAAGTGGAGAATCATTGCCCCTGATAAATATTAGTTTATTAGCTTTGTAAATTAATTTAGCTGGTTGTTTGCTCTATAAACAGCATTGTCCTCAAGTCGGTTTATAATAATTTGGCTTTATCTATAAACGGTAGATCATGGATGGACTGACCTACTTATTCATCAAGTATACGACGATTAACCTTGCGATGGCCGGAAAATGCAATCATGTTTTTTCCTCCCATATATTAGGGCGTGTCCAGAATGACGAATGTGTCTCGAACACAGATTGAATGCACGAAACGCGCCTCTACAACTACTAACAGCTACTACGCATGTTGTACGGTGCGTGATTATTAAACGTTTGCAATTAAAGTTGCGGCGTGAATACAGTACGTTCAATGCGCATACGAGGCGCTTTCGTTTTTTTTTTTTTTTTTTTTTGTCCCTGACTATTCTGCCAGTAGCCTGACTAGGGTCGGCTTTTCTGGCCACACCGGTCTTTAGGGTGAACGCTGGTGCGCTCGCAACCCTGAATTTAAGCAACCATGCTGAGGGCAACCCACTAACGGGTTACGAGCCTCGGCTCAGGACGGTCGCTGAGGGGAGAATATGAGACATTCAACGATTAGTGGGGGGAAGGATTTTTTCCTAATCCTATCAGTTCGGGTTGTTTACATCGGCACCCGGGCCGGAACTGTCATGGGGGTCGGGAGGGCGACGGGGAACGCGGCGAGGTCCTCGACGGCGAGGACGGAACTGCGGTCTTGTGGAGTGTAAGAGTTTTAAAAACTCGTTTTTCTCACGAATTGCCAGAGTGATTCCGTCCTCTGGATCTGTCAGTACTGAACGCGGCCGTCTCCATTTGGCGCGGTCAAATGGAGTATAAATTGACGCTTTGCGGATGAGCGTATTGGTATGTTTTTCCGCCCGATCGAAGTAGCGTTTGCTGATGTTGTGCATGAAATGCCTGATGGTCGGCATGTTGGTGTCCACGTGGAGGTTGCGATTGCGAACGGGGCACCAAGAGCGTATCTGAGAAATTTGTTTTGCAACACCTGCATACGCTTCAGCCGAGCGGGCGGTATGTGAGCGAATACGGGTGACGCGTACGTCATTATGGGCCTAATGCACGCGGTATATATCCTAATCTTGTTGCGGATGGACATTTTACTTTTTTTGTTTGTGAGCCAATGCAATTGACTCATCGCGAATGCGGCTCGCGCGCGTACCGCGTTTACGTGTGGGGCGCTTTCGTCAATCTGGAGTCACCTTTATAATAAACTAAATAGTTAGACTAGAAGCTATGTGTCATATTTTATATTTGAATATGTATTTATCTCCAAGATAAAGAACACATTTTCTATATAGTGTGCTTCAATATCATTATAGTGTGCAAATGGATAAATGACAAGCAATAAATCAAAATTGTAATTGCTGCCAGTGACTCATCTATTATTCAGGAGCGTGCACCGCGCGTGTGGTTTAATTTGGGTCCAAAAATATATTGGCAAGGTGCAATACCTGCGAGGCATGTCTAATAAATAATTATAATTATTTAAGTTCGTATTCATCTATACATGTATAGCTATACCACGATAGCATACCCCGGCGGTTAAGACAGTCACAGGTAGCTTAATACTTTTATTATCCTCTAGCGTTTATAGAAGCGATCGACAGAATCGATGACTCTTTTAACCGACACGTAGGTAAAAATATTTTATACAACGTGACTTGCTAACACGGACCATGTGATATAAAACGATAATATCAGCAATTTCCTGGACATCACCATATAGTTGTACGAGCATAGAACTTGTCCTGTAGGATAATTTAGTAATTAATATCTATAAATTCATCTACGTCGCGTTTACAACTGTAAAAGTTTTACCACGACCCATGCTAGGCGCTCTTATCAACTTGTTTTATTGCCATCTTGTTTACTGATAAGTGCTAGAAATATGCGAGAATATTAATAAGCATAACGGTTGTAACGTACTGCTGGCTTTGTTAGGAATTAAATAATGTGCTAAGACTGTTTAAACATTTGTGCATTATAAAGAATATTAGACTGTTTTGGTGGCGTAGTTGTGTTACGGTACGGCTACAATGTCAGGGTCTCGGGTTCGATCCCCGGGTCGGGCAAAGTGATATTGGGTTTTTCTACTCTGTATCAGCCCTGAGTCTGAAATTTGTGCCCGATATGGCGATGGGCTCGCCCCCTATCACATCATGGGATGGAATATGCATGGCGAAGAGTGGGTGCACTGGTTGTGCCTCTGCCTACTCCTTCGGGGATAAAAGGCGTGAGTGTATAATGTATATGTATATGTAAAGAATATTAGAAATTTTATTTTATACACTCACAACTTTTAGTCCCGAAAGGGTCCCATGAGCTGATATGGGGCAAGCCTATCGTCATATGCGACACAAATTCCGATAGTGAATAGAAAAACCCAAACTTTGCACGACCCGGGGATCGAACTCGAGACCTCAGTACTATTGCAATCATACCGTAATTCAGTTACGCCACCGAGGCAGTATTTATTTCGTCTTATTTCATTATAGCTTCCTAATCACACATGTTAGCGAAATAATTATGTACAGTCACGGACTCTACATTGTTGATCATTTACTATGGGAAGATTCCGGAACTACCCATAAGGATTTAAACAAAGGCTTGGCTTTGACGTCAGTGAGGGTCATGAACTTTGAAGCCTTGAGTATATTAAATTCTTATAACTTTAAGTTACTCATTCTTGAGACACACTAACACGTAATGTCATGATTATATGCATTAATCGAGACAAAGCGTGAAATTTTCACTCCAGCGCGAAAATGAAGAGCACAGATTTTTTGACATGATTACGAATGACTTATTTTATTTTGATTTGTTCATTTTCGGTATTGGACCGAATTAAGATTGGGATCGGTATTGATAACGGCTAGCTACGACCTATCACGATAATTTGACAACGTAATTAGACATAATTTGATTAAGTACAGTATTTTTTATGCCTTACGAAAATAGGAATTGACGCCCAGCATTAGGGATGCATGAAGCAGCAGACCAGGCTCTGTGGCGTACCTTGGGAGAGGCCTATGTCCAGCAGTGGACTGCAACGGGCTGATGATGATGATGATGACGATTAATGACTATTATTATTATGAATGAATTTGTTGTTAATTAATGCTTGCTTACAGTGATAGATAATAGAAATTTCAAGTGCCTGCACATGTGAGATATCTTCATAAGAACGCTGGTGGTATGCAGCCACCAACCTGCATTAGGTGTGCTAGCATGATGGGCAAATTATGCGAACAATTTCACACACCTCCGTGCGCGCAATTTGCTTTAAAATGGGTACAGAGCTTCTTCTTCACTATAGTAATTAGTTTCAATATAGTAGCTATTTTAATAAGAACATCTTTGTTTACCCGGTCAAGGGGGCTAGCAGAAGACCATGACAATGTCGTCATTCGATAAGCCACTTCCCAATTGTAGGCTCTAATTGCTCTGTCACAACTCGCGTGCCTCTCTGCATAGCACTTTCGCTTCACCGACCAGTTGATGCAACAACAAAATTGTCCCCCGACATTGCATCATCGATCGTTCTAGGGATCCGTAACATGTAGAAACAATCCCGAAGAGGTACCTGATGGTATATATAGTATGCTTATTAACAATACCCCTAGCACGAATTTATGCATTATTTTATAGTATTCGTATCCAGTATGTTAACTTATTTAGTATTCGTTAGACAATACCATACGTCAAAAAAGAGACACGTGCTGTTTCCATGCATTTTGCATGTTTTTCTATGGTTACAAGATTTACTACTCGAAGTTCACGCTGTCGTATTTTAGTTCCAAAAACCCTCACCGGGCCGTGTTAAATTTCCATACAAAAATTAAATTAAATGAAACTATTACCCCAATAACACAGAAATAAAAAATATAGAATACATATATCATACGAAAGTTACGATTGAAGACCCAAGGAAATCAACTGAAATTCCTCAATGTACCAGGTGCCAACAGTATGGACACACTAAAAATAATTGTATGCGCCCATATAGGTGTGTCAAATGTGCAAAAGGACACAAAACTACGGACTGTCCAAAAAAGGATAAAAACACGCCAGCCACCTGTATTCTATGTCATGGCGATCATCCAGCTAACTACAAAGGCTGCCAAGTATACAAAGAGATTCGAGCACGAAAACTGGCACATGCAGGAAACAGAAAAGCCCCACTAAACAGGAAGAAGCCCAACAATACAATCACACCAGCAGAAATAGACAATTTCCCTCCGCTTATACCTTGCAGCCGCACAAGACAACAGTCTCCAAATAACCAGGAAAGAAACTCTGCGAACTTATATGAAAACACGTCTAACGCCGCAAACACAGACTGCTGGAATAGAAAAATAGAGAATACACAATCTCAGTCAACACGCTCTCTAGAGCATATTATATTAAAACAATCAGAGAAGATAGACATTCTCATACAACAAATAGGGACCCTAATGGGCTTACTAACGACACTCATAGCCCAGCAGAAAAAATGAAATTCCTGCGTATTGCTGCATGGAACATAAATGGCTTATCTCCGAATAAGCGAGAAGTCGAGCTATTCATAAATCACAACAAAATAGATGTTCTACTAATATCTGAAACACATATGACTGACCAAAGAGTGATTAAAATTAAGGGATACAGTATATACTATGCCAATCATCCAGATGGGACATCTCATGCCGGGGCCGCTGTAATGGTCAAAGATAACATAAAACACCACAGCTTACCAAGCCTTAAACATGCACACATACAGGCCGCTTTAATATCTATAGATGACTGGCAGGGATCACTCAATGTGGCTGCAGTGTACTGCCCTCCACGACATCGTATTGATGAACAAATGTTTAGTGAGTTTTTCCACACACTTGGCAGCAGATTCATTACAGGGGGAGATTGGAACTCCAAAAACACATTTTGGGGCTCCCGACTAACGACGACAAGGGGCCGAGAACTAAAAAAGGCAATTGACAGTAATACCCTGATGGTAATATCAACAGGAGAACCAACCTATTGGCCATCAGACCCTAATAAAATTCCGGATCTCATTGACTTTTTTATCACTAAAGGGATGTCAGGACTTTATACAAAAACGGAATCATGTCTAGATGGCTCCTCAGACCATACACCTGTAATATGCACATTGAGTTCTACAGTCATCTGGAAAGGACCACGAGAGACCCTATATAACCATAAAACTGACTGGGACGCCTTTCGAGATTACATCGAAGCAAAAGCTAACCTGCGCATATCTCTCAAAACGGAATGCGACATAGAGGACACTGCATATTGTGCCACCAATTTGATACAAAAAGCGGCCTGGCTATCAACCCCGTATATAGAAACCAAACCAAAAAGTCAGAATATTACCCTGGAAATACGAGAGTTGATAGCTGTGAAGAGAAGACTAAGACGACAGTGGCACACCAGCAGGAATCGACAAGATAAAAAGGCACTTAACAAAGCGCAGAAAGTTCTTAAAGAAGCACTCAAAGAAAATGAGAATAATACCTTGCAAGACAAACTAAAGACTCTGTCTCCACACAAAGCAGAGGATTATACACTTTGGAAAATGACTAAATCATTAAAAAGACCAAAAGAACACATGCCCCCACTAAGACAAGGCAACGGCAACTGGTCACGAAAACCCCAGGATAAAGCTGACTTATTTGCAAATTTTTTAAAAGATGTGTTTAAATCCAACGAACCTGACATTATGTACACAGACGAAGAAGTTGATGAAATCTTGAACAGCGACCAACAGATGTCTCTACCACTCACACCAGTTACACCGGCAGAAGTCAAAAATACCTTTACACACTTAAAGAAAAAAAAGGCACCAGGATTTGATCTGATAACAGCTGAAGTTCTTAAACAACTACCAAAAAAAGGTATCGTCCTACTGACAATCCTCTACAATGCAATATTAAGGCTACAATATTTTCCAAAGTTGTGGAAAGTGTCCACTATAAACATGGTTGCTAAGCCGGGGAAGCCTCCTACAGAAGTTACATCATACAGGCCTATAAGTCTTCTCCCCTTACTATCAAAAGTTTTTGAGAAGCTAGTCTTGAGACGCCTCCTTCCAGTACTCGAAGAACAAAAAGTAATACCAGACCACCAATTTGGCTTTCGTGCACACCACGGGACGACAGAACAATTACACCGAGTAGCGCATACAATACGGCAAGCATTAGAGAGGAAAGAATACTGCTCAGCTGTCTTTCTTGACATACAGCAGGCCTTTGACCGTGTGTGGCACAAGGGCCTCTTATATAAGTTAAAGCTTTACCTGCCAAATACCGCATATATACTTCTGAAGTCCTACCTACAAGACCGAATATTCCAGGTCAAATGCGACGATTATCTCTCATCCATTTGCCAAATTAAAGCAGGAGTGCCTCAGGGTTCGGTGCTGGGTCCTGTCTTATATACAATTTATACTGCTGATCTACCCACCTCTGAAGAAGTAGTAACTGCAACCTACGCAGATGATACTGCAGTCCTCTCCTGTAATAAAGATCCAGTCACGGCATCTATAAAACTGCAAGAATGCTTAGATAAAATTGGGTTATGGATGAAGAAGTGGAGAATCCGAGCAAGCCCATCAAAATCAGTCCATATAACGTTTACACTAAGAAAAGGGGACTGCTCGCCTGTTGTACTCGACGGAACTGTGCTGACGCAACATACGACAGTTAAATACTTAGGTATGTACCTGGATAGAAGACTCACCTGGCGAGATCATATAAAGGCCAAAAAGGAACAAGCAAATAAAAAGCTTGGGGAGATATACTGGCTACTAGGCAGGCAATCAACACTAAGTCTGGAAAATAAACTTCTCATATACAAATGTATCATAAAGCCAATCTGGACATATGGCATACAACTCTGGGGTTCAGCGAGTCACTCAAATGTAGAAATCCTCCAGCGCTACCAGAATAAAATACTGAAGATCTTAACCCATGCGCCATGGTATATACGGAACGCGGAAGTGCATGAGTATTTGAAAATCCCGACAGTCAAGGAAGAGATAGAAAGGTCTACTGAGGCCTACAAACAGAGACTAGGAAGACACATAAATCACCTAGCTACAAACCTCACGAATACAAAGGACAGCATATTTCGGCTAAAAAGAATGCGACTTGCCTCAATCTGAACACTGCGGTGAAGAAAATAAGAGATGACACGTCACAGGATGTGCGCTCTCAAAAGACAAGAATTCTCAACATCCGATCTGATTAAAGCCGTAAGGCTGATTGCAGATAAAAAAAAAAAAAAAAAAAAAAAATGAAACTATTACGTCAACGATACGATAATGCGTAAATTTGTGCTAGGGGTAGAGATTCCGTCGTCACGACACACGTTGCCACGTAAATACGTGAAGCGTGCATTTCAATGTCACATCACCCGCGAGCAGCAAACATGGCGAAATGTTTGGTAAATATTGCCTACTTAGCACCTTTACATAAAAAAATAATGGTGTTAACTACCATCAATGGCAAAATAAATGCAACTGATGTTTTGTTATTTTGTTAGTGTGCGTTACATCTTTACTTTTAAATTATTAATGTTTGTATGTAAGTTCTTACATATACATTCATTTTTTTCTATCCTTGTCATGATGTGTGCATATAAATGATTTGTATTTATTTGTATAAATAAATAATAGAGTTGACACAACAAGTACGCAATAGGATCGATGTTTAATTATTGATATTGATTTTATGAAAAATTATAAGTAGGATACGTATATAATATTTTCGTGTGGTTTTGTTTAAGTAACTGTTAAACTTTACTGGAGATTAATGTTTACTACAATGATAATGATAATATCTATCATGACTAATATTGAAATAGATATGATTTTGTAAATTGAATCGAAACTGGCTTGGATCAAAATAACACCTTTAAAAAGTTATATCTACTATCTGCCCTAGACTTTGCTATATCACAATACTATTATAATTATCATCGCCTTAAAACTTTTCGTCAAACATTTATTTAAGGCATTACGAATTACTTACATCATTTACGGCAAGAAAACCGCTATTTTCAGTGTGATAATAAAAAGGAGCCAAATTAGAAAAGAACCTTGGCGCACCGTTCACACTCTCACTTCACGATTTTTTCCAGTACGTGTAATTAGCACATTTAGTGGCATTTCGGGGTGATGTCCTAACATGCCGTTAGTGTCTAAGTGTGAATTGAACAATGTATATTTATCTCTTAAACAATAGTTGAACAGCATTGTGAACGAAGGTGAATCTGATAAGCCATGACTTGTTTGAATTCTGAGGTTAGACAGTTATATAATAAGTTTTTGTGTTCGCGAGTACGTTACCTGGCACGGATGGCGGCGTTTAAAAGTTCATTACGTTCCTGAACTATGTTAAATATCGCATTAGGAACACTAGTAATGGTCATGTTGCAAGAATTCACCTGTTCAGTAGAAATACCAATTTTTTCGTTTTCCAGAACTTGATTATAATGGATTTGAGGTCATAATGCTCCGCAGTCAGTACATATTTGTGGAATTTAGGTTTGTACCGTTCTTCTATACCTTTGTTGCTGCTTATAGTGCGTCCGCGAAAATTGCTCTTACTTATTTAACATAGACGCGAATCACGAACCAAATTAAGAACAATTAAGTAAAAAAAGTCACCTTGAGCTAGTTTTAAAAGTCTGTTCTTTAAATGGGCATATTAGCGTTGGCGAAAAATTAAAAAGTTGTATAATATCTTGATATGGATATAAAATTCGATATGGAGACATTGCACATAAAATTATCGCGGAATATAATTGTTATGTATAATTAATGATAGCCCATTGATTAGGTCACATTATATATTGAAAGGGCTTTTTATTGTCAACGCTGTACTTAACTGTAGTTTCTTGAGAATTCATATAAGGCATATTTACCAGGGTGAAATAATAGTTAGAAAAGCTGCGGAGCTTTGCTGTATTCAAAGGTTAGCTTCGAAATCGATCTACAGATGTTACGCTGTGTGGCGACTCGACGAAATATCTAATATATAAAATTCTCGTGTCGCGATGTTTGTTGCCAAACTCCTCCGAAACGGCGCCACCGATTTTCATGAAATTTTGTGTGCATATCGGGTAGGTCTGAGAATCGGTCAACATCTATTTTTCATACCCATAAATGTTAAGGGAGGTCTACCCCTTAGTTTATTTTTTAATTTATTAGAAAAAAAATGATTTTATTTTTTTATGATACAACATTCAAAATTCCATACAACCCTTAATTTTTACCTTTCTACGATCAACCCCTATTTTTTTAATAACTTTTAACCCCGGTCGGTAACTGATGGCAAAACAACGTTTGCGGGATCAGCTAGTTTATTTATATAAGAGACAAAACATTATTACATGAGCAGCAATATGAGCAAAACTGAGATCGGGAAAATTTCATGAAAAAGATTTGAATAAAAATTGAACCAGTCCATAGAATACCACATAATACGAAAAAGTCAAATTATATAATATAAAACATATGAAAGATAGGCCAGCGTGGTGGACTAAAGCCTAACCCCTCTCAGTAGTAGAGGAGGCCCGTGCTCAGCAGTGGGCAGTATATAATACAGGGCTGATTGCATTGCATATGAAAGATAATTTAATATAAAACATCAGATGGTTATCACGAAATATATGATAACGTGATGCAGCAAAGGATCCAAAAAAACATAATTAATGAAACTAATAAATAATCCGACACACCAAGATAGTTAAAAATAAGTAACATCAGATCAAGCGTAACCCAGATTATTAAATAAATTACTTGCCCATATTGCTCGATCGCTTTAGTACGCCAATGTGTAACAAGCAAATGATAGTAACAGTAAATAGGCAACTGGTCGAGAGGTAATCGCGCCGATTAATATCAAATATGAAAGAGCTAAGCACGACAATGCATCGCCGCTCACTATTTCAAAACATCTTCACGTATACCAGCCACTGTTGCAATAACAGTGATTCTGTCACAGAATTGTTCGTCTTAAAAACCGAGTGTTAGTTCATATTTTCACTCATAATAATCTGTGTCAGTAATTAATTTATATCGTGAGCTATGAAGCAACCAGTTAGTTATAACAAACGCCATAATTCGCTTTCTATTTTATAGGCCATTGCGATCACTCCACTCGTAATAGACAAACGTGGCAAGCAAATTCTGCTAATTTCCTGTTACCGTAATCTAATTGAAATTCATGTGCTATTCTAGCTAATACGTTTTTTTATCTTGCTTATCAAATCAAGAGGCACGGTAAGTTTTTTAAAGCTGCTTACGTGCCTTCAATGGAATCTGTTAGTATACGTATGGCAGTAATAATTAAACTATTTGAACCGTAACCCAGATATAAGACGTTTGGACACTTTTTTGTAGTCCAGAAGTGTTTTTGTTGCCTTGTCCCCGTTCACAGGTTCGTTGCCTTCGGCGTCTAACTGGACGGTTTTTTACAACACGAGATCTCGATCAGTATTCGATATTATGTAGCGGATATGTTGTCATAACTTTAGGGCTCAGTAGCTTTTTGTTGGAACTTCAAAGCTCGCCTGCCATGTTATTTGAGCAGTTATCAAATCAATGCAAACAAAAACTTTTAAGTTTGGAACCTTTAGTTGCCAAAGATATTGCAAAATGGCATATTTGATCCAAAAGTTGTGTTGTATGTATAATGGATTTATTATGTTTTAGGCCATCAAGAATTTAAATTCTTGTACTTTGCTCTATTGGGCTAAATTGATATCTTATTTGTTCAACCTCGGAACCCTACACGTAAGACGTAAGAGTACGTTTCATTTACTATTGCTTGTATTCAATCTAAATGTGGTTGTCGTTAATAATTACATTTTTTGCTCCAATGTGTGTTTAGATTTTGCTGGAGCACGACGTGCTTTTATGTGCCTGGAGATGAGTGAATGTGGCTTGAATTATTTCAACAATGACGAGATAAATAACACTGAATTGTAAAGTGTTGTAATTTAATTCTGGACCATCGTCTAGCAACACGATCGAAGTGAAATCTTAAATTTGGTTAGTGGGACATCTTTACCATTTTACATCGTGGGTGGCACTTACACTGTGGGTTTTTACATTTTATTTGTTTAGTGTAGCACTTGAAAATGATTATCAATTTATTTGAGTAGCACCCAGAACAACCCGCCCTGTGGTATGGGGGCATTTAAAGAATTCCACCATGGTATTCCCTGCCTGTCGTAAGAGGCGACAAAAAGGGAGCTAGTGGGAGTTGCGGCTGCGCAGCTGGGAATGCGCAATCTCAAGTTGACGGCAGCACGGAATCATCGTGCTGCCATTAAAGAAGGGGACCTCTGAGTCCAAAGAGGCGAGCCGCGAAGCGGTATAGCGCGGTGACGGGTCCGGCGAATTCGGATGCATTCACGACCCCCCGGAACCGTCCCACATGCGCAGAAGCGGGCCACCGCGGGTTTTAGTCGGTATGCCGGCATAATTTGAGGGACCCGTTCCATAGGTCATTTAGGTGGCATCTGGGTCGGAACGCCGGTGAGTCCGACATAACTATTCTTCCCCTCCCCAGGCTCAAGATAAGTATCCATAAGACGGATATTTCCTGCGGTACAAAAAAAATAAAATAAACCCAAAACAAATTCCTTTTCAAAACGTATTACACTCTTGCCTACCCTGACGTAAGTAGTAAGGGATTCACCGATACTGGAGCAGGTTCGACGGTCGGTCCGCGGCTAATGGCCGACGTTTTCGATTGCTCCAGTTTCGGCCCGCGGAACCCGCGAATAAATCCGCGGATTACTTTAATACCTACCGCGAATTAATTTGATACCTACCGCGGATTAATTTGATACCTACCGCGGATTAACTTGATACCTACCGCGGATTAATTTGATATCGACCGCGGATTACTTTGATAACACCCGCGAATAAAAATTATATCGTCCGCGGAATCCGTTTCATATCACCCGCGAGGTAGGTATGAACCACGAATTTGTTCATGGTCTACGGTTCCCTTAAGCTTGTACTTTTTCCCTGTTCGTTGTGCTTTTAACTTTCTACTTTCTATCGGCGATCCTTTTTTTTTATTTGAAGGATGCAAAGGTCTTTGTCGCGTATTTCTATTAACTCGTGTTTCTACGCAAAAGCCGTTTAAAATTACTTAATAGTTACCCTTTACGCATTACGAGCATTGTTTATGATAGATAAAGCAACATTTTCCCTGTTTCGTTGTGTTATTGACTTTCTACTTTCTATCGGCGACCCTTTTTTATTTGAAGGATGCAAAGGTCTTTGTCTCGTATTTCTATTAACTCGTGTTTCTACTTAAAAGCCGTTTAAAATTACTTAATAGTCGCCCTTTACGCATTACGGGCATTGTTTATTATAGATAAAGCAATCGTTACAATACACCATACCTTTCTCAAATTCTAGGTAAAACCCTTTGGGTCTTCTCATTGTCATAATAATTACGGTTCCCATTATTCACATTACCTGATATTACGTATTCAACGGAACATTTAAGGTGAAAGTCGAAACATGTTGGATCTTGTCTGCAAGGAAACAATACTCCCTCTCCATATAAAAGACCGACTCAAAATCACATGGTATCGTATTCCACTCTGTGCTCTGCTCGAAGTGTGATCTCCAGTTGTGTGTAACAGTGAAGTGATAGTAAAATTGTGAAATAGTTAAATAGTGAAAGTGTTATAAAAATGAATGTAAGTACCTTTATATACTTTGACCTAAAAGTGTTGTAACCAGATGTTTCATTAATTGTTTATGCCATGTGTTGTCCACCAGGTTAATACATTTTAGCTATCTTTGATGTCTTATTAATTTATCATTGTTACTAATGTGTACATGTATACTTCGCATACCTATAAGTATTTATCATACAGTACTTACTTAACCGATAATTAAAACAGTTTCATTTCATTTTGTTCCAGTTTTCTGAAAATACTTTCAAAAACTACTATTATTCTGAAGAAATCGACGAACCTAGTGATGAAGAAGGTACACTCGCTTTTAAAGTAAAAAAAGCGATAATAGCAAATAAAAGACCAATCGAATGCAACAGCATTGATGAGTTCTTCGAAAAACCAAAAAAGAAGAAGACAACAACAAGAAAGTCATCCAGTGTTGGTCGATCGACGAGCGGGGGTGTTTCATACATCCGATCAAACAGCGATGACAACAGTTCTGCATCACATCTCATAAAAATTGAGGTGTATGAAGTGAATAAAATAAAAAACATCGCACCGACGGAACATTGGAAACACGCTGATGTGCGAGTTAAATATTACGCGGAAAACGACAGTGATAAGAACTTGCAAAGTGTCAAGGACACTATATATAATATAACTAAACAGTTGGCTACTAAGGACGATTGTGTGAAATATTTTATAGACACAGACAAATGAACAAAAGTGCCAGTGCGTGTCAATGTTTTAATATCATAACTTTAATCATATGCTTTGTACTACTATTATTGAAATAAGAAACTATTATTGTATTAACTGTACTTAAGAATCTACCTGTTTAAATTTAACTTACATTGTATTGTATTTAAACTTTGTACTCTTTTAAGTTACATACTTAATAGATTAATTTGTTTTTGATTCTAGAACTCTTTGTGAATTGTGTTATTGCTAAGTATTATTGTAAATAGTTATAAGTCTTTTTAGTGTTTTTTCATGCTCATGCTTACGATTGTAAAGTTATTGGGAACATTCATAAATTGTTTGGAAAAAAGTGGATAGCTTAGAATGTAATTACATTGTTTTGGGTAGTATATAAGCGTTGAAATAACTTTTTAAAATACTGAGACATTCCTTACCATGGATACAAGCTGTGATTTATACAACATGGAACTCGTCGCACTTCTCGAAAACATCGAATCAATGGATCTGATGTCATCGCAATACGACAAAGAACTGTACGAGCTCTGTGATAAAATGGAACAAAGACAAGTTGAAACGTGAGTAAAACATTTTTTATTATTTTAAGACTAGTTGCAACATGTTTTGGGAATCCATGAAGAGGGGATACACTTAAAGTATTTATAATGGTTCGAACATCTTGCACAATCATTCAACTTGTTTCTTCCGTTTATATTTTTAACATTGAAGTGCAACCAAAATGTACCACTCACTTGATATTTCTAGTTTATCTCAGAGTGAGATTGCAAGTTTCGATAAAAAGATAATTTTACATAAATATCATCGTTTCATACGGTTTTGGTATATATTAAATGTTTTGCCAGAATCAATGTTGGGAGATCCTGATATTTCTCCTTATTATACACCATGTAGTGGACATAAAATCTCAAAACAAACTCATTCCGATGAGGATGATATTGATGGTGTATTATCAATGAAAGCATATTGTTTGCAGTGTAAATAACAAATAATGTTAGTATCTATTTAAATAATAGAAACATAGTAGCATATTTATTTCGTGAGATAACATTTTTTTAACAGTTTTCTTATCCATCAGATCTATGCAGAATGGAGAAGGCAGCAGGAAAAGATTAGCGCCAACTGAATTGTTTGAAGAGGATCCATTAAAGAAAAGAAAAAATATTCATCTTGAAGCTCCTTCGACATCTACATCGTCGCTGGATAACATTTTAAATGTAAGTACAGAACAGCATAATGATAAAATTGAATGTCCTGAGTGTCACATATATGTATCAAAAAAATATATGACCAGTCACTATAAGAGCAATAAACATAAAAATAATTTAATTAGAAGAGATAATAATCTACCTAATGTTCAATTCATTGATAGTGCTTTCGGTAATAGAATTATTACATATCGAGTGAAATCTAGTTTAGTTTCTGATACACAGCTTGAATCACCTGAATTATTTTTGCAAAATATAAAAAAAATAATTTATACATTACTAGAACGATCTATCTTAGAATATTCTGTTGTAAAAGTTAATTTTATTCTCAATGCGGATTTCACACAAGAAACAAAAAATCTACACAATGTTTTTGATTTTCAAATTTCAAACTATCTTGTTTGTCAAGGTGATGACAAAGATATTATTTTCTCATCTATAATTACCGAAATAACAAACAAAATGACCAATTTCCAAAAAAAAGGTAGTGGATGGAGTTTAGTTAAAATAAATCACTTGGATATGAATGTCAACAAATTTAACCCATTGCGTGGATCTTCATACATAGACCTACCGTTAGATATAAAACATAAGAAAGCTGTAATCAATGTTCAAAATAACGATCACGAATGCTTTCGTTGGGCAGTTTTGTCAGGATTATTTCCAGCTACTCATAGTTCCAATAGGGTATCATCTTATGTAATACACAAAAACAAACTAAAATTTGATAACCTATCGTTTCCTATAAAAATTAATGACATCCATAAGTTTGAAAAATTAAATAGTATAAGTATTAATGTTTTTGGATTACAATATGATTCAATAAGCAAATCAAATAAAGTTGTGGGTCCATTACACTTTACGAAACACCGTAAAAATACTCACTTAAACTTATTGTATATATCTCAAGGTTCTAAAGGTCATTTCTGTTATATTAAAAACCTCTCGAGATTATTATCTAAACAGTTATCGACTTCTGAACATGCAGTTCATATTTGTGATGGGTGTTTATTAAATTTCACGTCATTAGATAATTTAAAACGACACCAAGAAAATGACTGTTTCAATGTGTGCACAAATTTACCATCGGAAAACGATAGAAAAAGAAACTGGTTTAATGAATTAATACCATCAAACCACATTTCATTTAACAACTATGAACGTAAATTAAGAGTTCCATTCGTTGTGTATGCTGACTTTGAAGCATTTTTAAAACCAATAGAGAGTTGTTCTAACAATCCAAATCAATCATCAACTGTTAATATTCAAAAACATGAAACGTATAGTTTTGGGTATTATGTTAAATGTTCTTATGATGATAATCTTTCAGTATATAGGTCTTATACAGGGCAAGATTGTGCGCTAAAATTTATGCAATTCATTTACGCAGATTTAGAAAATATTTGTAAAAAGAATTCTTTTGTCAAATCACCATTACCGTTAACTGAAGAAAATAAAATAAATATCAATCAAAGTGAGTCTTGTTACATTTGTGCTACTAAATTAAACGTGGATAGAACAATATCTTATAATTGGCATACTGGTGCATATGAAGGTGTAGCTCATAGAGTATGCTCTCAGAAATACAAAGCTCCTAATTTTGTGCCAGTGTTTTTACATAATTTAAGTAATTATGACGCTCATTTCATAGTGCATGGTCTTGATTTCGAGAAAGGTGACATTGAACTTATTCCTGAGAACAAGGAAAAATATATTTCTTTTTCTAAAGTTTTACAAATCAATAACAGAGTTATAAAATTACGATTTCTTGATTCTTTTAAATTTATGTCAAGTAGCCTTAACAAATTAGCTCAGAACTTATTACTTGAACAATTTCGTGAACTCAAATTAAAATATCCACGTGAAGAAGATTTTAAACGTTTAATAAGAAAAGGTGTTTATCCATACGAATACATGACGACATTTGATTCTTTAAAAATAACTTCTCTTCCCACTCGCGATCAATTTTATAGTTCTTTAAATGATAGTCACATTACAGAAAGTGAATACCATCATGCTCAAGACGTGTGGAATCATTTTAATTGTAAAAACATGGGTGAATATTCAGACCTGTATTTAAAAACAGATGTATTGTTGTTAGCAGATATATTTGAAAACTTTAGGGATGTCTGTCTTAAAACATACGGTTTAGATCCTGCCCACTATTATACAGCACCTGGTTTAAGTTGGGATGCTATGTTAAATTTTACCAAAATAAATTTGGAACTTTTAACAGATATCGACAAGGTTACGTTTATAGAGAATAATATTCGGGGGGGTATATCACAATGCAGCAATAGACATGCAGTGGCAAATAACATGTTTATGTCGGAATACGATTCAGATAAACCATCTTCATTTTTGATGTACTTAGACGCAAATAACCTTTATGGTTGGGCTATGTCCCAATGTCTCCCAACAGGCAAATTTGAATGGGTCGATATAAATACAGATTTTAATATAGCCGATGATGCCAAACATGGTTTAATTTTGGAAGTAGATTTAGAATATTCAAAAAATTTACATGATTTTCATTCAGATTTTCCATTTTGTCCAGAAAACGTATGTTTAGGAAACAGCAAAGACAGGAAACTGATACCAAATTTAAAAAATAAAAAAAATTACGTCATTCATTATAGAAACCTTAAGCAATGTTTAAAAAATGGTCTCCGATTGGTTAAAGTACATAGAATTTTAAAATTTGAACAATCCGCGTGGTTGAAAAGTTACATAGACTTGAATACTCATATGCGTTCATTAGCCACTTCAGATTTTGAGAAAGATTTTTTTAAACTTATGAATAATTCTGTTTTTGGTAAAACAATGGAAAATGTAAGAAAACGAGTTAATGTCAAATTAATTAATCATTGGTTAAATCGTGGCAAAACTCAAGGTGCTCAATCTTTGATAGCCAGACCAGAATTCCATAGTTTATCTATATTCTCAGAGAGCTTAGTTGCAATACAATTAAATAAAACTAACGTTTTATATAATAAACCAATTTACCTCGGTTTTTGTATTTTAGATATATCTAAAACATTACTATACGATTTCCATTACGATTATATGAAAATGAAATATCAAGATAATATTAAGTTACTATATACTGATACCGATAGCTTAATATATCAAATATTTACGCAAAATTATTATGCTGATATAAAACTTGATTTAGTCAACTACTTTGATACGTCCGACTATCCACCAAATAATCAATATGGTTTACCATTATTGAATAAAAAACGGTTAGGTTTTTTTAAAGACGAAAATAACGGTAAAATTCTTAAAGAGTTTGTAGGTCTTCGCTCTAAAATGTATGCAATGGATGTGCAGAATAAATGTATATGTAAAGCAAAAGGGATTAACAAAAGTGTAACAAAACAATTTTGTCTTACCGATTATAAATCATGTTTATATGAAAAGAAAACGCAATACAGTGAAATGATAAGATTTAAATCAATTAAACATGCTATATATACACAAAAAATTAATAAAATATCTTTATCACACAATGACACAAAACGTTATTTAATAGAAAATTCAACAGATACTCTTGCATGGGGTCATTATAAAATAAAGGACATTTGATTTTATCAACGATTTCTGTACAACGAAAATATGTATGTTAATGTGTGTGTGTTTTTTAATTGTGGTTTTTAATAACTTAAAGTTCTGTCTTTATTATGTACTATCTTTTTTTTTATTGTTTTACTATGACAACTGTTTTGTATAATATCATGAAAAATTAGATGTAAATTTTAATGTATGTAGTTAGTTATTTGTTATACCTGATTTAACTTTATTTTATAATAATTTTCTTACTGTAATATTTTTCAAAACAGCTATGAACTGTATGTGATCATTTTTCAAAGTATTTGTGTATGTAATCTTTGTATATAAAACAAAATCAAATATAATACATTCAATCGTAACTTCTAGTTTTATTCATTCCGAAACGCTTTTCGAGTTCACACGTGCATTTAAAAATGTTTCATTTTTATCATCCTTTTACTGCCATAGTTGCAGGTCCAAGTGGATGTGGAAAGTCTAATTTTGTAACAAACTTTATTAAACATATTAATGAGGTGTGCAACACAAATTTTCATCAAATTACTTGGTGTTTTGATGAAATGCAGCCCTTATATAATTTACCAAATGTAAACTATTATCAGGGTATACCAGATTTGCATATGTTTGATGGAAAGGAAGCTAACCTTATTATTATCGATGATCTCATGAGGGAATCTGATGGTCGCATTGTTGACATATTTACCAAAGGTAGTCATCATAGGAACTTGAGTGTATTTTACATTACTCAAAATTTATTTCATCAAGGTAAAGGACAAAGAGACATTTCTTTGAATTCAAACTACATAATTTATTTTAAAAACCCACGTGATAAAACTCAAATACGTTACTTAGCACGACAAGTATCACCAGAAAATAGCAAATTCATAGAAGATGCTTACAGAGATGCTACAAAAGAAGCACATGGCTATTTGATGATAGATCTAAAACAAGACACTTTTGACATGTGTCGAATTAAATCAAAGATATTTCCATCTGATTGTCATTCTACAGTGTACATTCCCACAAAAGAGTTTAAATATGTCAAGAACCATCCAATACCCGTCATTTACAAATGATGGATCGACGCTTAAAGACGCATGAACACTTATTAAATGCTCTTTATAAACTTAAACCAAAACATCAACAAGCTCTTTTAAAAGTCTGTAACGAAAACGAAATTAATTTTATATGTGAATGTATTCATAACGTTTTACAAGGAAATATAAAACTTGAAGAAAAATCAAAGAGTAAACTAAAAAAGTATAAAAATCTACTACGAAAATTGGTACGTAAAAGTACAAATAAAATAAGAAAGAATATTATAGTTCAAAAAGGTGGTGCATTTCTTCCGATTATATTGGGTTCTATTTTGAGTGGATTGATAAGTGGACTAGTTTAAAAATGGAACACGCCAAAAAAATGCTGTTAGTTGATCCAAGCTTAATAGATAAGTTAAATCAAAAAAGAAATGAAAATCCTACCTCTCGTTTAGATAGTGAAATGGAAAAAATACTCGACAGTAATATGGATGATCGAAAAAAGTGTAAATTATACTTACAAATTTTACAAAGATATCTTCACTTTATGGAAGAAGATCGTCGTCCCATTGAACTCCCTATAATAACTTCAAATGACGATAACATTAAACCCACATCTGAAAGCTGGAAATTTTTTAATATAAATAATGATATCAAGAATAAAGATGTAGTTGTCAGTCAGACACTGAGTGATGAAGAGAAGCAACAAGAAAGTTTTACACTCGAAAAAAAAGAACCTTCCTACTCAACAAAACAAATTTTAAATTTAATACCAAAAACATATGTAAAAAAAGGTGAGTTGTTATTGAATTCGGTGTCACTAAATAAAAACAAAATTTATTGGAATGATGCTGGCACAGTGATTGTAGATAATGAAGTGATTCCTAACAGTAACATTATCGATTTAGTAAGCGATACACTGCGACCATTAAAAAACAACGACCCACCTGGTTGGGAAAAATTTGCTAAAGCGTTAAAGGATTTAAAAGTACCTTTAACATATATTGGCAATCCAAAAAGACGTGAGTACATAGCTCGACTTCAAAACGCCATCGAAGAACAACCGCCACAAAACACAGAGGTATATTTGACGCCAACGAGCGAAGATAAACACGCAAATAAAATTAAGAAAAAGATTGATTGGGAAAAATGGACCCCTTATTAGAATTAGATCAAATTTATTATGATGTATCACACCCAGCTGGATATAGCAATATCGACAAATTATCAAAAGCTATGAAAGGTAAAATGAAAAAGGAAGAAGTTAAAAACTGGTTGCAATCCCAATCTACGTATACACTCCACAAACCAGTACATAGAAAATTCCCTCGGAACAAATACGTTCTCTCTAATCTCAATGAACTTTGGCAAGCTGACTTAAGCGACATGCGGACTTATTCTAAAGATAATAAAGGTTTCAACTACATTCTTTGTGTTATTGATGTTTTTAGTAAATATGCATATGCTAGACCCTTGAAAAAGAAAAATTCAGAAACCGTAAAAAAGTGTTTCGACAGTATATTTAATGAAGCTAATACTACACCCACTCACATTCAATCTGATAAAGGCACTGAATTTGTATCGAAAGATGTTCAAAGATACTTTAAAACAAAAAACATAAATTACTATACGACAAATAATCCAGACATCAAAGCAAGCATTGTAGAAAGATTTCAAAGAACGCTAAAAATGAAGATGTGGCGCTATTTTACACACAAGAATACACATAAATATATTGATATTTTGCAGAATTTGATACACTCTTACAATCATAGTTTCCATTCTAGTATTAAAATGTGTCCTTCAGATGTTAATTCTAATAATATAATGACAGTTTGGAGTAATTTATATGAAAAATCTGAAAAATCATCAAAAACTATACTACTTATGTTTCATGTCGGTGACCATGTCAGAATAACTAAATATAAACATGTATTCCAAAAAGGTTATGAATCTAATTGGAGCGATGAAATATTTGTGATTTCTTCTATAATAGAACGTACTCCGTGGCCCGTTTATACCATAAAAGATTTAGATGGTGAGGAGATAGTAGGAACGTTTTATGAACGAGAATTACAAAAGGTCATTTATGACCCCACCATTGAACACAAGATTGATAAAATAATTCGCTCTCGTTACTCTGGCAGCAGACAACAAGTGTTAGTTAAGTGGAAAGGTTATCCAAACAAATTTAATAGTTGGATTTTAGCTTCCAGTTTAAAAAAAATATGATTAAAGATTTTTATTTAACTTTACTTAGCAATAGTTCAATGGAATATTTTCCTGAGAACAAAACATCAATTTTTTCAACAAAATTACCCAAACCCATAATATTGGAAGGAGAATGGTGTGTAGGAATCGTTGAATTCCAATATCCATGCACCATGTTTACTGTTCAAGATCATGAGAATGTTATTTACATAACAAAAATCATGAAAATGCCCAATGAAGACAAACTATCTACAGTTTATTATAAGACCCACATACCTGCCACAAACTATGATAATATTAACCATATTTTATCAGCATTAAATAATATAAGAGAAAAAATCAAATTCCGCTACGATAATATATCTAAATTCGTTTCTGTTTCTGTGTTAGACGAATCAATAAAATCTGTAAGATTATCTCCTAAACTAGGCTTACAGTTGGGATTTGAACCAAACAGAAACCTTGTTGAAAAGAATTTAGCTAAATGTCCAGCTAATTTACATTTAGGGTTACCATCTCAACTATTCGTTTACTGTGATATAGTTGAACCTCAAATTGTAGGTGATGTAATGACACCTCTTCTGAGAGTAATACCATTAGATCCTTCAAAATACATCTATGGTGCCAATAAAATGCATGTATTTTCACCTCCTCATTACTTATCGGTAATGCGAAGAGAATTCGATACCATTGAAATAGATATAAGGTCAAGCACCGGACAAAAGATACCATTTCAATTTGGAACGGTGTGTGTTAAACTACATTTTAAAAAATTATAATGCATTTTGAACGCTCCAACATGATATGTACGCTATTATTCTCATCAGGCTGGTTCAGGTATAGGGGTGGTATATAAAGGGGCGCCTTATCAAAAAGGACATGGAATTGGTAGTTTTCTTGGGGGATTGTTTAGGTCAGTTTTACCATTATTATCTAGCGGTGTTCGAGCTGTTGGTAAAGAGGCATTGAGCGCTGGTGTTGGTCTATTGACAGATATGGTTAGTGCGCGACCAATGGAAGATTCAATAAAAGCACGTCTTAAAGAAGTTGGTTCCAACTTGAAACGCAAGGCTGATGAAAAAATAGATAAAATCAATATGTCTGGATCCGGATATATAACAAAACGAAAACGTCTACCTGGAGTCAGTCCGTCGTTGACCGCGAAAGTGAAAGCTCTAAAAAAATCAAAAATTACTCAAAAACAAATCAAGGACATATTTTCTAACAATTAATCAAAATGTCTTTTTTACATAGTCATTCCTGTGAATGTATAAAGTCCGAATTGGATTTGTTTGCATTGCCGTCAACTCAAACTAGCATTGAAAGTGGAATTTGGATCCATTATAAACCAATTTCATCTCTTGCCGATGATGGTCCTATAGAATTTCAAATTCCTGGAGCAGGAGATGACTACATAGATTTATCTCATACGTTACTTCACTTGAAAGCGAAAATAGTAAATCAAGATAACACCAAACTAACCGCATCTACAGTCGTTGCTCCGGTGAATAATTGGTTGCACTCACTCTTCAGTCAACTTGATGTCTACTTAAATCAAAAACTTGTATCACCACCCAATAACACATATGCTTATCGTGCGTATATAGAAAACTTATTGAACTATGCTCCTGCAGCAAAAAAATCTCACCTCACCTGTGGTTTATGGTATGAAGATACAGCTGGAAAAATGGATTCCACCGATGATACTAATAAAGGATTTACTAAGAGGCAAGAATTATCTAGTGAAAGTAAAGAAATGGAAATGATTGGTCACTTACATGGTGATTTATTCAATCAAGAAAAATTTTTAATCAATGGTGTTGATATATGTGTTAAGTTAATTCGTTCTAGAGAAAATTTCAATCTCATGGCCTCTACAGGTGACCTTAAATTAAAGGTATCTATTACGGATGCATCTTTGATTATTCGTAGAGCACGAATCAATCCCAGCGTGTTACTTGCTCATCAAAAGGTCTTAGCTTCTACCACAGCTAAATACCCCATTACTCGAGCTGAAGTTAAAGTTTTAACAATACCATCAGGTGTTCAAGGAAAAACTCTAGATAACATTTTCTTAGGACAATTACCTAAAAGGTGTATAGTGGGATTTGTAAATAACGCTGCTTTCAATGGAAACCTCACTAAGAACCCATTTAACTTTCAAAATTACGACATCAATACTTTTAGTTTATATATAGACGGTCAACAAATACCATCAAAGGCTTTACAACCCTCATTTGAGAACAAAATTTTTACTTCAGTATATCATACATTGTTTTCTGGAACAGGTATACACTTTCTCAATGAAGGTAATGGGATATCCCGAGAACAATACGCTGAAGGGTATTGTATGTTAGCGTTTGATTTGACACCTGATTTATCAGCAAACTCTGCAAGTCATTGGAATCTTGTAAAGCATGGTAGTGTGAGATTAGAAGTGCGTTTTGAAACAGCTTTATCACAAACTATTAATTGCATTGTTTATGCGGAGTTTGATAATGTTATTGAAATAGATAAAAACCGCAATATTTCAGTAGATTATAGTAGTTAAGAACACAAAATTAACTGTTTAAGATTAGATTAAGCGTGAATAATGTAATTCAGATTTGTTGTTAGATTTAAGTTACCAATAAAACGAATTCATAAAATATTAAGTTCTTTGTTTTACTATAATCCTTGCAACCCCACAACAAGAGTCAATTTGGCTGATAAGTACCATAATAGTGTCTTGTTAACCTTATATAAGACATTACCACTTTATCATTCGACCTGATAAGATTCTGCAGCGATACGGTGAATAAAAATGAATACAATAGAAATACAGAATTACTTAAAGAAAATTGATCCAAGTATTGAATATAATGTATATGCAGCCAATCGTCTACCAATATATGTGGTAACTCCTACATACGTAGTTAGCAACTTAGACTCTGATAACAAACCAGGTTCTCACTGGGTCGCCATACACATAGATAAGAATGGTTTTGGACAGTACTTTGATTCATACGGTCGACCACCTCAAGGATACCACCGAATGTTTTTAGCGAGAAATTCTAGAATGTGGAATTACAATACAAGTCGAATTCAAAATGACTTTACTATAGTTTGTGGAGAGTACTGTTTAATGTATCTGTATTATAAATACTATGGTAAGAGTCTCAAAGATTTTCAAGTATTATTTAGTGATAATACAATATGCAATGATGTGTTTTTAAATGGTTTATTTAAATCATGTTTTGAGGTGAATAAATGAAATATGAAAATGAATGAATGATTTTTCTTTATTGAAGATTAATAACCCCATACAATACTTATAATTCTTCCAAACAATTTATGAATGTTCCCAATAACTTTACAATCGTAAGCATGAGCATGAAAAAACACTAAAAAGACTTATAACTATTTACAATAATACTTAGCAATAACACAATTCACAAAGAGTTCTAGAATCAAAAACAAATTAATCTATTAAGTATGTAACTTAAAAGAGTACAAAGTTTAAATACAATACAATGTAAGTTAAATTTAAACAGGTAGATTCTTAAGTACAGTTAATACAATAATAGTTTCTTATTTCAATAATAGTAGTACAAAGCATATGATTAAAGTTATGATATTAAAACATTGACACGCACTGGCACTTTTGTTCATTTGTCTGTGTCTATAAAATATTTCACACAATCGTCCTTAGTAGCCAACTGTTTAGTTATATTATATATAGTGTCCTTGACACTTTGCAAGTTCTTATCACTGTCGTTTTCCGCGTAATATTTAACTCGCACATCAGCGTGTTTCCAATGTTCCGTCGGTGCGATGTTTTTTATTTTATTCACTTCATACACCTCAATTTTTATGAGATGTGATGCAGAACTGTTGTCATCGCTGTTTGATCGGATGTATGAAACACCCCCGCTCGTCGATCGACCAACACTGGATGACTTTCTTGTTGTTGTCTTCTTCTTTTTTGGTTTTTCGAAGAACTCATCAATGCTGTTGCATTCGATTGGTCTTTTATTTGCTATTATCGCTTTTTTTACTTTAAAAGCGAGTGTACCTTCTTCATCACTAGGTTCGTCGATTTCTTCAGAATAATAGTAGTTTTTGAAAGTATTTTCAGAAAACTGGAACAAAATGAAATGAAACTGTTTTAATTATCGGTTAAGTAAGTACTGTATGATAAATACTTATAGGTATGCGAAGTATACATGTACACATTAGTAACAATGATAAATTAATAAGACATCAAAGATAGCTAAAATGTATTAACCTGGTGGACAACACATGGCATAAACAATTAATGAAACATCTGGTTACAACACTTTTAGGTCAAAGTATATAAAGGTACTTACATTCATTTTTATAACACTTTCACTATTTAACTATTTCACAATTTTACTATCACTTCACTGTTACACACAACTGGAGATCACACTTCGAGCAGAGCACAGAGTGGAATACGATACCATGTGATTTTGAGTCGGTCTTTTATATGGAGAGGGAGTATTGTTTCCTTGCAGACAAGATCCAACATGTTTCGACTTTCACCTTAAATGTTCCGTTGAATACGTAATATCAGGTAATGTGAATAATGGGAACCGTAATTATTATGACAATGAGAAGACCCAAAGGGTTTTACCTAGAATTTGAGAAAGGTATGGTGTATTGTAACGATTGCTTTATCTATAATAAACAATGCCCGTAATGCGTAAAGGGCGACTATTAAGTAATTTTAAACGGCTTTTAAGTAGAAACACGAGTTAATAGAAATACGAGACAAAGACCTTTGCATCCTTCAAATAAAAAAGGGTCGCCGATAGAAAGTAGAAAGTCAATAACACAACGAAACAGGGAAAATGTTGCTTTATCTATCATAAACAATGCTCGTAATGCGTAAAGGGTAACTATTAAGTAATTTTAAACGGCTTTTGCGTAGAAACACGAGTTAATAGAAATACGCGACAAAGACCTTTGCATCCTTCAAATAAAAAAAAAGGATCGCCGATAGAAAGTAGAAAGTTAAAAGCACAACGAACAGGGAAAAAGTACAAGCTTAAGGGAACCGTAGACCATGAACAAATTCGTGGTTCATACCTACCTCGCGGGTGATATGAAACGGATTCCGCGGACGATATAATTTTTATTCGCGGGTGTTATCAAAGTAATCCGCGGTCGATATCAAATTAATCCGCGGTAGGTATCAAGTTAATCCGCGGTAAGTATCAAATTAATCCGCGGTAGGTATCAAATTAATTCGCGGTAGGTATTAAAGTAATCCGCGGATTTATTCGGTGAATCCCTTACTACTGACGTAATGTATTGTAGGTGTAATTTGTACCACACGTTCTGTTTCTTTTGTTCATTTTCCCCCATACTCATCCTTTACCGTAACAGCTCGGTAATTAAATATGTAATTAAGGTTCGAAAAACTCATTTGCTCGCGCCTGGTGGTTTTGAACTCGCGACGTCACAAGACAGTCGTATAAATTTCTCTACATCAGGACAGCAACTATTGGTGTATGATCTCTATTGGCGTTTGTCTATTTACAAGTTTAACGGCTTACAAAACTACACATATTTGTAAGGCTAGCTGTTCAGTTTGATTTTACCAGGAAACTGATATTAGGAAGTCAATCATGTTTGTTTTAAACTCAATGACAACAACTCTATGAGATTCTGCGTGACTAAATAATAGTTCAATAAGCGTTAATAATACCCATTCAAAATATTTATGCGTAAAACAAAACGTGACCACATCAATTGTAAGTTCTACACGTTAGCACGATAAAAACGTACATAATTAGAATCACGATGTACAAATATTTTTATAAAATGATGCCTAACCTTCGGTAGCATCAATGTGTTGAATCAATAAAAGTGTACATTAACGTACGCAAGCATATAAAATAGGTATTTACGCAAAATTACCTCATAAAAGAGTTATGATCAAATTAGTGAACAAAAAGTTCTGGATATTTAAACAATTATGAACTCATTAAAGTAACGGATTTTTACATTTTTCATGGTTAATTATTTTATACCACTATTTTAATAATAAGCAATGCTTCTTTAGAATTAGATAAGTGGTGAGTTTTTATATTTTTGAAAGTAAACTGCAAAATGTAATGACCCTTGCAATTATACTAAGAGTTTTTGAACAAAATAAACGAGGAAATCTTTATGTAAAAAACTTGACTGAGGGAATATTCGTGACGAAGAAGACCTAGGGCCAGTATCTGACGTCATACCACTTATCATAGAAATGTTTTTACCATGATGCCATTATGATTTCATCGGGCAGATTATGGTGAATTCTTTAACACATTACATACACACACTTTATACATCCGGATATGATAAGTACCTATACTGTATAAAGTGTTTAGGGTAGAACAGATTGGCTTGACGTCTTCTATTCTAGACAGTATCTAGTAGCTTGCAGCTCAAAATAAAGTTTTGAGGCTGATTTAAATATGACAAAAAACTGACACATGTTGTCGATATTAACTATTTTAATTTAAAGTAGTTTTTGTTTGCGATTTCGTTTTCTGAAATAAAAGCCTTGATGCATTATTTCGAATAAAAAAAATCCAGGCATCGAAAAAACCCATAAATTAATGAATCCAGGACTTAATAATAATTATTATTTATATCATCAACAAATTAAATTGCCTTAGTACTCCTCTACACTTTGTGTCCTTTAAACCAATAGCGACGCCTCAAGACTTCCAGACCCACCAAAAATATTAACGATAATTGTACAGGACTTAATAAATTACTAAAGACGCAATTATATTTCATACGAGCTTTTGCCCGCGGCTCCGCCAGCGTGAACGAGTTTTCCCGGGATAAAAGTCCCGCTTTATATTTTCCCGGGATAAAAAGTAGTCTATGTATTAATCCAGGATATAATTTACCCGTGTGCCAAATTGCATCGAAATCCGTTCAGAAGTTTTTGCGTAAAAGAGTAACAAACATCCATACATCCTCAGCTTTTTAACTTCCAACGCGTCTTATCACTGTGTAATGCATTTCTGTCGTTTCCCCGTTTCGCTCAGAAATTACCCCTTTAATCTTACCTCTCAAGGCTCGTTATCTTTTTAATTAACTTCCTCTTTATTAGCTGTGAAAGAAAAATAATATATGTACTACTTATTTATGTTATTCTGGTACATATTCGATCTTTGATAATGTGAGATAGTAAAGATGTTTGGATGTTTGTATGAAGTATATGCCGAAATCGCTGAACGGATTTGGATGAAATTTGGTACAAAGATAGAATATCCCGGATTAACATGCAAGCTAGGTACTAATAATTCGTGAAAACTACACAGCAGAATTTTTATTTTAGAAAAGGTAACACATAAGTAATTTATATTTTTTTAAATTCTCCATTGTTTTTGAAGAAAGTGTTTTTAGCAATGCATTTTTGTGCTATGTTTGTTGATATAAAGATCACGTGTCTGTTTAATTGTAACATCTTTATGTATAGAATAATTGTGGAGTGCAATAAACTTTGAATTTGAATTACATATAAAAGGAGGCCATCGTAAAGCCTTCTATGTGATAGGCCGCCTATCATGAGTGCCGCCTATCAAGATTATATTTTATATTACAGGCCACATGAATATTATATTCGGCCCTGATGCAGGGATATGTGCATATATTGCAATATATCGTAAGTAATCGAATTTATTCTCAAATATACACATTAAATCAGTGGTTCCCAAAGATGGCCGGGCACGACCCACCTAATAAAAACTTCCAAATTCTTGACTCACCTCTTGGCTGTTGCGAAGTAATTTTAATAGTTTTTTTGAGAACTTTAGTTATTTTTCTCGTCTATCTCGGCTGTCCGGCTGTTGGTGTGATCGGTTGATGTATTGTTTTATTTTTCAGGGCCCATCTAAAATTCCCTGGCGAACCCACCACTGAGTCGCGACCCATAGTTTGTGAAGCGCTGCATTAAATGAATACCTACATTATGGTTTTTTTTATACATGAATGCTACATATAGATAATTTCATCCACGATGACGCGCGCTACCAATTCTTGAGCGTTCGTAGTGTGTATGTGCACTCAAAGATATTTCGTGTATATTTACAGTACTAAAACACAAGCGGAATGTTGCCCACTTGGACTATCAGCCAATAGGAAAATTAGTGGGGCGCGTCATCGTGGATGGCATAATCTATGCCTTAATAATTGTATTGAAAGAAGAAAGTATTAGCTCAGAAAGTATAAGGATTTATATGGAGTTTAAAGGTTCAAACTTCAAACCTGTGTCAGGAAATTGTAATAAATATGATGAAATACATAATAAAACAAAAACGTTAAATGTTATAAGCTTATTGTTTTTTCTATGATACAGTATGATGTAACAGTGGATAACATAAAAATATAACAACCTAGTCTTAATTTTTGAGTCACGACTATTTTTACCTACTCAGATATCGTGAAGCTTATTATAACCATCAAAAGGAGTGTATGAATATAAATGTATGTACGTCTACCGTAAGCAGTATGATAAATTTCACTATTTATATACTGCAACATGAATATCGTCCCTAAATGTAACTGCGTAAAGACCATCCCTGTAAGCATTTAAATTGGGAATCAAGCTTAAAATTTCCCAGCTATTTTACTATTATCAAAGACTGTGATATTGAATAAAATTATATAAATTCAACGTGTCTACATATTTACTACCTCATCGCGATTAAATGACACACAACTACAACTGATATCGGTGAATAAACAACTTTGGGTAAGTAAAACAAGTCCTTAATTCGGAAAAGACAGTTTTATGAATCCAATTATCGTATCAAGTGGCATCGCGGGCAACGGCGAGTATTTTAAAACAACTATAGCATTACTATTAATCTATGAATCACGATAAACGTGTTAGTTGAGTTTATCCTCATTCAAAGTATTACGTGATTAGGTTAGTTTATGCAGGACTAGCCACGTGGCGGTACAGGAAACCAGATGGCATTGTTCCTGCGTCTTCGGCTGATGATATGTTTGTTTGTTCGTCTCGTGATGTGAATATTCATTTCGTATTTATGATGTCACACGGCTTTAACAATATTCTTAATGACGTCATAAATATTAAATTAACTATTTTTAAATTAATAACTAAGTAATGAAATGATCGATCTGTAACTCACGGTATCAAATTAATAACTAGAGATTATCAATCTGTTAATACAAATCAACAAATTCCAGAAAGGTTTTTGCCCATTTTCACATATTTTTCTTATCCTCGACTGCTCCATAACCCACGGAAATACCTTAGGTTACAAAGTAACTAAGTGGCTTTATTGTTTTAAATTGTGGGATGCTGCTTGGTGGCCATATTCAGCGCATTGTCGTGATATACCAGAATTATAGCGCCACAAAGGTGCCGAAGAAACTTCCGATCTAGGGTAAAAGGCATAATACTTATACTATATCTAACTTTATGACATGACAGGAAAAAAATTGCACTTAAACTGACTCTACAAAACGAATTAATGTTCATTTTAATCAATATTGTAGATATTTATTTCGGCTTTCTGCTTGGATTATGAGGTGCATGCTTATCTTCCTGTTTTTCAATACTCAATTAACAACATTATCAAAGATATTAATTACAACAAAAAGGAAATAAAACAAAAAATAATTATCCTGCACCGTTTTGCCATGGGGCGGTCTATGAATAATGACTCAACCGCTCCCGCTTTATTACCTCGGTGGTGAGACGAGACTGTGGGAACAAAATATCCAATTTGGCAGTAAAATACTTACACTCACTTTTATGGATCAGCGGGACAGTCGCAGAAGCAATTAGATACGCCGGCGTAATTGTGACGATTATCAAAGGATAGAGCATCTTTTCTCCATGTTTCTGGGCCGTTATTAAAATAAAGATTTTGCTCGATAAGAATCACCTTTTCATCCAATTTTCACCCATACGAAACCTAGTCAAAGTAATTTAGCCGAGGAGGCATATCAAAAGAAAATTATTAAAGATTGAACACAGTCTCCACAATCAATTTCATCACGTGCACATTTTATATTGTAGGTACTTCACGCAACCTGTTTATGTTTTTCTAACGGAACATAATAATTCATCAACATACTTCGTCTTGAACTTTAGCACACGCCTCCAAGCCGTGATCAATATTTATTACTATTTATGTATTAAAATAAATTAAAAAGTCTACGCGCTTGCCCAAGCCTTGTAGATTTAGAATTATGCGGTGGAAGCGGTGAAGTTAGTATAGAATTTACTATTCATGGCATTACTTGGCACTGGCGCGTTAGCCTGTAATTGCCTGGTAGTCAGTAATATTTTAAGGTTCGTGATGTAGTTTTGCAAAGTTGAATTATGGTCAATGCTGTAATCCAGCAAGGTAAGTTATTTAGTATTTTTATCAATTAAGTTGCATTACGGTACTACTGCAATGCTGATGTCTCGGGTTCGATCACCGGGTCGGGCATAGTGATATTGGGTTTTTCTACTCAGCATCATGGGACGGAATACGCACGGCCAAAAGTGGGTGCACAGTTGCACCTTTGCCTACCCTTCGGGGATAACGGGCGTGAGTGTGTATTTGTGTGTGTGTGTGAATCTAAATCACGAATGAATCGAACATAATATTTATTTCGTTGCTTCGAGCTAATATTAAGGCCTCGCCACATTACGATCAAACTGATGCCGCATTTTCGTACAAATCATTTCCTTAAAGACATATTTTTGTTCACACCTCACCAGCTCATTTTAGAATGGAATTCCGTGGGAGTCAGTTCCGTTGTAGTGTGACGAGGCCCTTAAATATGCGCAATAAGAATGATAACACGTCGCTTCGGGATAGAATAACAATCGGCTGTCATGCGCTCAGTGATTGTCGCTGACATTATATGAATACAGACCTAGCCTAGCATGCTCCGACGGACAGCCTAGCACGTACAACCGCAATTTTAACCCACGCAGTGTGACATTCGGCTATGAATATTTATTACGATGGCTCCGATAACAACAAAATAGACCTTTAGGATCATTCCTTAACTACACTTCTCCCGTGGCCAGGAGACGTCGTAAACATATATTTTTGTTAGCACCTTCTTGGCCTGTGGAGACAATTCCATATAACCGGTATAAATTAATATATCCGCCTGATGGTCAAGGTTAAGCAAATTATTTCGTCTATAGTAATGCAATAATTTACGCAATCTGAGATTGTAATTTGTCACAATATAAATATGAAATAAAAAATATGTAAGTATAACTAAGTAATAATATGAATACGAGTAGTATTATTATTTAAAAGGCCATTGTCTCTACCAGAGATTTTGCGATCCAAGGTGTTATGTGTGTTAATGTCTGGGCACGATTTTCTTTCATTGACATAAAGAAGGAAAGATACTACTAGTCCTTGCCAAGCTTTTAAATGTGAATCATATGCATTTTAGGTTATTTCGGAGCACCTGATAGATAATCAATGTAGGTTTAACAGCTTTAAGAGCCACTCAGGTTGGCAGCTCTTTAAATAGGAAAATTTCTGACTAGCAGCACCAAAGCTTTTGGTTTTGCGGAGAAATTACATTACTACTACCGCCCAGCCTAGGTAACCGTGCCTTCCCACGCACGGCATACTAACTAAAATTCCGCGGCGACCATCTTCTGCGCATTGAGGACGGCTGCGGGCTTCCTCTGACGGAAGTGTCTAAGTTGTCGTCCGCAACCACCCCTGCGCGGTGCCGCCAAATACGGCCCGTCTCCTATTGTGTGTGTGGGTGTGTGGTCAGAAGCCCCCGCGCACCGCACGTTGTCGTTGACGCCCTCGGCGTCAACGACAGCGTGAGGCCTACTTGCCACGCTGCCATCCATCACGGAGGTCGCAACAATTTACTAAAAGATTATACAAAACTAAAGGTGGACAGCCCCCTGCCGCCCGCCTGCAACCCCCCGTGGCCCCTATTAGTCGCCATTTACGACAGGCAGGGGTTACCGTGGTGGAATTCTCCAAACGCACCCAATCCACAGGGCGGAGCAGCACTAGAGCTGGACATAGTGCTTCAACGTCTAGACCTTGAAAATAATTACTTATACAATCGTAGAGCCACGTTCTACTTTGTCTGCAGTCTCGCCTCTGTTAATATTATTAGCAAAATTGCTATTTCCTCTCTCACTTCATTTTTATTCCTCCTACTTACACATACACTGACACCTATTAAGTGGCAGAGGCGCAACTAGTGCACCCACTATTCGCCGTGCATTCTGATAGGGGGTGAGCCTGTCACTATATCGGGCACATATTCCAGACTCCGGGCTGATACTGATTATAAAAACATAATATGCCTTTGCCCGACCGGGGATCGTACCCGAGACCTCTGCCTTGCAGTCTTACCGTAATACAACTAGGTCACCGAGGCAATTCTCCTACTTAAAGTCTAGTAATACACCTCAATACCTTCGGTTATGTAGAGTTCAAAGGAGATGGTTTGGTGGTTTGCAGGGTTTTTTTATGATATAGGGGGCAAACGAGCATACGGTTTACCTGATGGTAAGTGATCAGCGCCGCCCATGAACATCTGATAATGATGATAGTCGTCTCTTTATATCGTAGTTTATTACTTTCGGCGAACTTTCGGTAGTTTTGTACCCTCCACCATTAATTTTGTCGATATCTTTGCGCATTATTACGTAAAAAACCTTACCTCCGTTGCTGCCCTTGAACTTCCTTATTAAGCTTAGTTAGTGACGAGTGACGCTACACAATGGAGTCATTACGTTTTTATGACACTAATAGTCTAAGATCCGGCTGCAAAATCTATACGTTCATCACGTAGATACTCAAACTCAAATTTCTACATTCATTTTTGAATAGGACAATACATTGATAACAGGTTGCCAGTCAAAAAGTGCCCGTAAATATTTTTAATTAAAAAAATGGTAATTAATTTTCCAAAAAAAATTTCGTTCATGTTGTTAAATAAAATATCGTTCCTATTACAGCAATGTATGTAGGAAATTTGAAAAGCCATGGGTGCTGTTGCCTACTCGGCCGCAACTACTCATCAGCCAGGTGTAAGCAGGTAATACTTTGTTGTATTTATACGTTCATGACGTATAGTCATGTTTTATACATCAAATTAAAGCTTAATTTTTTTGAATTATGATGATATACCGCTGCCTGTGAAAAAATCGCCGCAAATTAGGGTTGCTAGCCGTTCAAAATGCTAGGTATCAAAGATAAAATGAAAGAGACTTATCGCGCAACGCTATTCGTTAGACGAGGATGGCGAGTGTCAGCTGTGAGAAATTTTGGAGCCATTGCGCATGCGTCGATAGAAAGGGTTCTCAGCCACCGGTGCAAACAGTAGTTGGAACGACTTTACAGCTACTCCAAAATTATAAGTAAGAAATTGATATTTTGGAAAAAAAATTATTTCTTTTAAAATAAAAAATTTCCTTTATTTATGAAGTTAAAATTGAAAGAAAAACAGACCATTCGGCAGCCGAAGTGGAAGTAGATTTCTCGCGATAACTGAAAAACTTGCTGGACTATAGACAAATGTAATATTATAGGAGAACTAGTAAATGAAAAATATTTCCAAAACGAAGGCAACAGCAATTTTCATAAATTGATTTATTGAAAATGAGTAATTCTGGAAAATAAAATTTTAGATATTTATATTACAAAAAATTATATTACGCAGACGATATTTGAAACAATATTTGATTTTATTGGAGTTCTTTAATACAGCTTCTAATTATAGGGTCATACACTCGCCATCCTCGTCTAACGAATAGCGTTGCGCGATAAGTCTCTTTCATTTTATCTTTGATACCTAGCATTTTGAACGGCTAGCAACCCTAATTTGCGGCGATTTTTTCACAGGCAGCGGTATATCATCATAATTCAAAAAAATTAAGCTTTAATTTGATGTATAAAACATGACTATACGTCATGAACGTATAAATACAACAAAGTATTACCTGCTTACACCTGGCTGATAAGTAGTTGCGGCCGAGTAGGCAACAGCACCCATGGCTTTTCAAATTTCCTACATACATTGCTGTAATAGGAACGATATTTTATTTAACAACAACATGAACGAAATTTTTTTTGGAAAATTAATTACCATTTTTTTAATTAAAAATATTTGCGGGCACTTTTTGACTGGCAACCTGTTATCAATGTATTGTCCTATTCAAAAATGAATGTAGAAATTTGAGTTTGAGTATCTACGTGATGAACGTATAGATTTTGCAGCCGGATCTCGTACTATAATAATATGTTCCTTCTGCTATATTGTTTAAAAAGAAAATAATGTATCTAAAGATTAAATAAGACAAAGGAGTACTCGTATAGTGTGTGTGAAACTGCATTAGAATAAATATGTTTTCTGCTCGCAATTCATTTGGATGTCACGCAGTATAGTTGCGGTTATTAATTTTTTCATCAGTCACTGCGTTTTCATAATACAACCTTTCATTTGTATAAACAAACACTATATTTACTGGTCTCATATGTAAGAGTCCGTCTGGGTGGGTACCACCGCAATGTCTATTTCTACCGCCAAGCAGCGGTGTGCATGCACTGTTGTGTTTCGGTTTGAAGGACATCGTAGTCAGTGTAACAGGACATAGTGAGACAACATCTTATGTCTGAGGATGACGAGCGCAGTGGAATGCCACACAGTACTCTGTAACTAAAGATGCTGGATGGTGTTGCTACTGTTTATGGGTGGTCGTATCGCTTACCATCAGGCGAACGGCATGCTCGTCTCGTCATTAAATGCAATAAAAAAAAAAAAAAAAAAAAATACCTTCGAAATTTAGAGAACTTCTCAGGTATGCAGGTTTCTTCACGATGTTTTCCTTCACCGTTAAAGCTAGCGATAATTCACAAAGAATAAACACTTAACTTTTTAGAAAAGTCAGAGGTGTGTGCCTTTGGGTTTTGAACCTGCGGACATTCGTCTCGGCAATCCGTTCCACTACCAACTAGGCTATCACCTCTTAATGTCACCCTTCCCCTTTTATTTCTTACTTTGTCCCGCATCTATCTTTTATCCTAGCTGCAGAAAATCGATATTTAATAAGTAACTCCCCAATGACCTTAGACGCGAGGGTATACATGTGTCATTAGAGTAATAGGAAGCTCTGAACAATTGTAGCTAAGTATCCAGTAACAAGTACGTAATGTGTGATACACGATATGGGCCGTGTGTGGCAATATGAGACCATTCTGTCGTTAAATTCATATAAGTGGCTATAGTCACGTGGATATTATATTCATTGATAAATATTATTGTTGTTTTATGTTTAGTCGAGAATGTAAATCGCTGTAATTAGTCCAAATAGTTGTTCAAAAAAAAGATTCTTGTATTGTTTAAAAAACATGTTTTTTTTTTTAATGAATGCAATATAAACGAAACATTTGGCACAACGATGTGCGAATTTGATGTAGTAATAAAATACAGAAAGTCCCCAAAATGCAGCCGCAAAATGTGCGTGAATAAATTATGTGATACGGTGATATACTTTAGTAATTACCTAAGCCTGCTTTAATATCCCCAATGGGATAGGAGAGGTGTATTATAATTATTATAGCGCACCCTCCCTTCGAAGAGTTTCCGTCTCATGACGTGATAGGGGAAGAGCTCTGCGCCAAAGCGGGCTAAAAATCTAGCTCCAATGCAAGTTTTGGATTTTAAATCGAAAAACTCATATTTTCTAAGGCCCAGTATGATTTTAAGATGTTGGATCTAAACGATTTATGAAACGCAGTGTTTTCGCGGATAGTCGGTAGATAGTCGAAGTAACTTTAAAGTTAAATTGTAATTTTGATACTCAACAAGAACATAATTTCTGTTATGAAAATTCAAACGTACTATGTTCCAACATGAAACTATAATAATTTATAACAACATTACGTTAGAATCTGGTTAACACAAACTATATTAGGGCATAATCCTCAAAACGGTGAAACAAAAATATGATCATCTTACAACGGGAACTATTATTTCTTTAGAAGGTAAGTAATAAGTAGTTAATGACACAGATTAAAGTTTACCCAGAATTTAAAAAAGCAGGCCCGTTCGAAGTAATATATTATTACATCGTAAAATAATATGACAGCCATTAAATCATTTGTATCTTGAAACATAATAGTTAACAATTCGTAAAGTCATAATTTGTAGTATTTCCTTTGTTGCAATTTGAGTAATCTAGTTCTAGATAAAGAGTTTTGAAAGTAAACATTATATTTTTTTAATAAGGCCTGCAGTCCATTTTCATTATCAAAATGTTATATTGGTGCTAAAGACATAAGGTAGAGTCATGCTGTAAGTAAAAATTAAGGAATAGGATACCATACAGTACAGGTTGGCAGACTTCACATACCTTCAAAATTCAGGGAATTTCTCAGGTATACAGGTTTCCTCACGATGTTTTCCTCCACCGTTAAAGCGAGCAATAATTCACAAATAGGATAATACAACAAAAACATGCATTATTGAACTTTGAAATAATAATTTTTATTAGATTATATACAATTTAAAAACGGCCTGTATACAGCATGTTCCTGCAACCTGTATCAATTGTACAATTGTTTTTTACCCCGAATAAATAAAATAAAAATAAAATAAAATAAACACACCATAAAAATGTCTGTATATAAGTATATATGAATAGTTCTCAGGTAGTTTTCCTATACCATGGGAATGTAGTGATTCACCACCTTCCACATTTCTAAGAAATCGCTCAAATCATGAAACCAATCCGGATAAAATTGATGTTTAATTCTTTTACCTCAATAAATCTCAGCCTAGCTAGCGTCGAGAACATATTTGCGGAACAAAGCGTGAAGACGATATTCGCCTTAGATATTCGTAGATGTATTAACATTACCGACCTTTTTTTTTTTTTTTTTTTGTCCCGCAGGAAAAATCCGTCTTATGGATACTTATCTTGAGCCTGGGGAGGGGAAGAATAGTTATGTCGGACTCACCGGCGTTCCGACCCAGATGCCATCTAAATGACCTCTGGAACGGGTCCCTCAAATTATGCCGGCATACCGACTAAAACCCGCGGTGGCCCGCTTCTGCGCATGTGGGACGGTTCCGGGGGGTCGTGAATGCATCCGAATTCGCCGGACCCGTCACCGCGCTATACCGCTTCGCGGCTCGCCTCTTTGGACTCAGAGGTCCCCTTCTTTAATGGCAGCACGATGATTCCGTGCTGCCGTCAACTTGAGACTGCGCATTCCCCGCTGCGCAGCCGCAACTCCCACTAGCTCCCTTTTAGTCGCCTCTTACGACAGGCAGGGAATACCATGGTGGAATTCTTTAAATGCCCCCATACCACAGGGCGGGGGGGGGGGCGTAGGTCAATCTTCAGCCCGGCGCCTCCTCCTTCTCGTTAGGCGGCGGGCAGGATCGGTTCGTTCCCGATCGCGATCTGCGCTTTCCTTCTGCGACATGACACGCTCGCAGAAGGATTCTACCGCACGCCATGCCCTCCGTCTACCGATCATAGCAGCTACTACGGTCGGCAGAGAGAGGTCTCTACCAATGACTGGTCTGAGAACGCTGCGCTCTTCTTCCCAGGCTGGGCATTCCTCGAGCGTATGTTGGGCCGTGTCTTCTGGGCAGTTGCCACAATGGTGGCACACGGCGGACTCCTCTTTTCCGATCCGACACAGAAACGAACCGAAACATCCATGATCGGTCAGGATCTGCGTCAGTCGAAAAGTGGGCGCACCGTGGCGCCTGTCGAGCCACTGTCCAAGGACAGGTCGCACTGCCGCAATGGTCCTTAAGCCTGCGCTCGGGCTCTCCAGCCTGGCCAGCCACTCCTCCACGACAGCCCCTCGGAGAGAAGTCAGTTGGGCCCTGACCTCTCCGAGGGCCAGCCTCACCCCGCGACGGGACACCTCCTCCCGCCAGAAGAATACTGACGAGAGGGATTTGGCATCCAAGTCCCAGGGTAGAGTACCGGCCAATACGCAGGCTGCCTCGTACGATATCGTGCGGTAACCCCTGATCATCCGCTGCGCCACTAAACGTTGCGGTTTACGCAGTAACATGAGGCAGCGCGCGCTCAAGGACTCGGCCCAAACGGGACACCCGTATAAGGCCATAGACCGCACGATACCAGCATACAAACTTCGGCAAGAGATGCCGGGACTATCCAGGTTCGGCAGCAGGCGCGCAAGCGCACCTGCTGTTCGCACCAATTTTGGTGACAGCATCTCGAAGTGCGCGCGGAAGTTCCATCGGCTATCCAGAATCAGTCCAAGGTACTTCATCTTGGAGCCAATAGGAATCCGCACGCCCTCCACTGTTATGTGGGCTTCCCTAGGTGGCTTCATCCGAGGCCCATGAAAATAAAGAGCCTCAGTTTTATTTAAAGCCACAGAGAGGCCCAACCGCCGTATCCTGCCCACTACGTGTTCGGTACCGAACGAGGCGAGCAGGGTGGCTTCCTGGAAAGTCGCTGCAGTCGCTGTCACAAGCGTGTCGTCTGCGTAGCAAATGACAGCGACGCTCCGGAGATTGGTACCACGGAGCACCCAGTCGTATCCAATGTTCCACAGGAGCGGCCCAAGTACCGATCCCTGTGGAACACCGCATGACATTGCTCTGCGGTTCCACCCATTCGGGCCCGGATACACTATAAATCTTTCTGATAGATATGAGTGCACCAGACGGCAAAGATAGGGTGGCACCTCGTGGTACCGCAGTGCTTCTTTGATGCAGGCCCAGGGTATGGTATTGAAAGCATTGGCGATGTCAAGGGACACCGCCACGACCACTTTTCCCTGAGCCATCGCATCCTCCGCTTGAGCCTTGACCCGCAGAATTGCGTGTATAGTCGACCGGCCACGCCGAAACCCATACTGGCAGTCTGCCAAGTCCGGGCCAACCCTCTCGAGATGCTCGACGAGACGAGCGTGCACGATTCGCTCGAAGAGTTTACACACCTCGTCGAGCAACACGATCGGCCGGTAGGCCGATGGCGACTCAGCAGGTCGACCCTCCTTTTTGAGCAAGACCAGTTTCCCAGTTTTCCACTGAGAAGGGAAAAGGCCTTGCTCCAAACATGCGGAGAAAAGGCTACGGAGCCTCGAACCCAGGTGCTCGACAGTAAGCACCCACACACGGCCGGGTATACCGTCAAGTCCCGGGGCCGAGTTTTTGCCCCGCAGCCGAAACACTGCAGCCTCAAATTCATCCTGAGAAACCTCCGGAATCTCCCCTGCCGAGTTTGGCGACGATGGCGCCAACAGGTGTGGGGCCATCTGTGGAGGAACAGCCTCTTCGGTGGCTGGGAATAACGCCGCGACCACATTTTCCACCATTTCTGCCCGGAGACTCTGCGTCAGCGGAGGCGCCCATGTACGAAATTTCTTCAATGCCACGCGGTAAGGACGCCCCCACGGGTCGTAGTCCAGAGTACTCCGGGACTCCTTGTAGGCCGCGGACTTTGACTTCGCCATTGCCACTTGCAGCGTCCTCTTGGCCTCTTTGTAGAGGCCGTGAAGCAGGCGCTCCTGGTCTTCGTAATCGGGTTGACGAACCCGGCGACGATGTCTGGCAAGACGGCGACGTGCAGTAACGCAGGAAACGCGTAGCTGCGTTAATTCCGCCGACCACCAGAACACCTGATGTTTTACAGGCAGGCGAGTCACTCGGGGCATAGCCGCGTCACAAACACGTGACATCGTTACCCCGAACCACTCTGCCTCTTCCTCGACCCCTACTGGTCTGTCCGGTATGGGGAGCAACGCCTGTGCCAGAGCGGCCTCCTCCAAGGCCTCCTTATCGAGGCGCTTTATCGCCCAGCGCGGGCCATCCGGATGTAGGGTGTTTGACCCCCCACCGCTTTGGGGGATAGGGGACGTGGAGACATGAAACCGAATATATCGATGATCCGACAATGTCTCCTCGTCCACCAAGACCCTCCAGTTGAGGACACGTCGAGCAAGTTCTGGAGTGGCAAACGAAACGTCGACCACTGAACCGCCATTATACCGCACACACGTGTCCTCAGAACCTCGATTCAGGATGGTCAGCCCGGACGCGATCGCCCACTCCTCCAAGACTCTACCTCGTGCGCTAGTTACCGATGAACCCCAAGCCAAAGATTTCGCATTGAAGTCACCGGCGACAAGAACGGGACGAGGCTGACTACTTTGCACCACCAGGGCCCCGAGCCGAGTTAGAAAGCTCTCAAACTCGGCCAGAGGTCTGTTGGGAGAGAAGTATACTCCTACTACCCAGATCCCCCCCAACAGAACCGCCACGCATCCCGAGCCCTTCGCTACTTTTTCGAAGGGTGGGGAGCCGGCAGCGCCCCGTGTGATGATGGCTACCAAGCCGTCTAGGTCCCCTGCCCAGTCATCTCTAGGAGGGACAAAATACGGCTCGGCAACCACAGCCACATGTATCGACCACTGCGCCAGGCTCTGAACAAGCAAGTCCTGCGCTCTGGCGCAGTGGTTAATATTTGCTTGGAGGAATCTTTGTGCCATATTAATGGGCGATCTCCATTGGTAACTCACGGGAAGACGATTCCGGCTGAGTCACGACCTTTACGCCCCCACCATGATTAGAGCGGCGGGGTCGAGAGGAGGCGACGCAAACCTTAGCGCCCACCTGGTGTCCCGCAGGTTTGCCGACGCCTGCACAAATCATGCAGTGCGGCTCTGCGGAGCAACTCCTGGCCTTGTGGCCTTCTTGACCGCAGCGGTAACAAGTACCGCTACGGTCACATTCGTCTGTACAGCGCACCCGTACGTGACCTCGGCAAAGACAGCGGAAACAGCGCAAGGGTCTTGGCTCAAGGAGTTTAACCCGCGCCGTAATCCAGCCAATCAGGACGCGTCCTGTCCTGATCACTTTCTGTGCGACCGCAGCTGGACACCGCACCCAAACTGCACCAAGACCGGAACGATCGGGGCGGATCTCCCCGACTCTGATATCACTCGCTGTGCAATCCCCCGCTTTGGCAAGAGCTGCTGTGATGACCTCCGGATCACTGGACGGATCCAATCCAGAGATTCGTAGCTCCGCTGACTTGAAGGGTCGAGAGACGCGAACATCTTCCGACAGTTCCGATGCGCTGAATGCCTCTCTAATTTTTTCCGCGAGAGAGTTAGCTCTCGCCTCTGACTCCGGACCAGGGACCTCGTATAGGTATCCGCCCGTGGCCATCAGCCTCGCACGAGTTCCGCTAATGCCAAGGCCAGCGAGGTCGACGCTCCCCTGGATTCTCCGCAAGACCTGGGCGTATGTTACCTTCCGCTCTAATGCCGCAGGCGTCAATGTCAATGACACCGCTGCCTTGCGGGGTATGCGGAGATGAGGTTCCGTCTTACGCAGCGGCTGTTGCGATTGTCGTTGGGCAACAGGTATGGCAATCGGTTTGGGCTTCTTTACCCGCTTAGCCACTACAGTCCACAATGTGTCCGAGGGCTCGGGAACTCGAGGTACCGGACATGGCTCACTCACAGGCTGAGCAAGATGGGATGCCTTCTTCGCTTACTTTCCTTTATGGGAGGAAGGCAAAGCGTCAGCTGCAGAGGGTGTTGGTAGAGCATTGACAGTGACGGGCGCGGGCAGGGCATCGACGGAAGGAGCACTATGACTTGCTCTTTTGCCTTTGCCTTTCCCTTTCTTCATTGATGGCCCAGCAGTGGCAGTCGATGCATGCGAGGGCTTAACTGGCGCCGAAGTCGCGGTCGAAGGCCCGGCGACGGCGACTGTATACTGTGAAAACTTACCAGCTTTGACCATGTCGGCGGCCAATGGAGGTCGGAGAATCTCTTCCGGTGGCAGTCGCATGGATATCGCCTCAAACCGCGCGTCCATCATATTAAATAGCCGACGCTCTAGCTGCTCAAAGCGGTCAGCTACACCAGAGATGATGTTAGGTACAGCCACTTGTTGTGACTGCGGCCAGATGACCGCCAACAACTCCTCTATGCGTTTGCCCTGAGCGGCTAGGGCTGCCTCCAGTGCCGTAATGCGTTGTTGCATGGCTGCCTTTTCCGCTTCTACACGAGCTAGCTCTGCAGACGCTGGCTCTTCAGCCATCTCCATTAATTCAATAACGGAGTCATTCACCTCCTTCTTTTGGGTCCCCTGTAAATTTCGGGACTTCTGAGAGACTTTTCTGAGTCGTGTGGCCAACCGGAGGCATCTATCCCTTCGATTTGCTGGAGTCTCCGACTCATCTTCGAGGGTTGGAGTGTTTTCTGGCACTGCAATCACCACCTCCTCTTGTCCTTGAGCTCCAGCGAGATGCTCCTCATGGACCGCCACCTTGAGCGGTTTATTAGCCATAGCTAATGGGCTGTCACCTTCCGTGATTTTTGCCGCCGCTGATGCCCTCGTCGTCCTTTTGGACGCAGCGAGTATTTTTGCCGAAGGCTCCAGAAATCCTGTGTCGTCGCTCGACAGGGAGTCCCTTGAGCGAACCAATGGTCTTGTCGTCAGGCCACCGGCAAGCCGCGAACCTCGACCTTTTCGTCGACTCCTCCTTGGTAGTGAGGGTGCGCTGCTCCGCTCCGACTCGGAGTCGAAATCCAAGGCAGGTGCAGGCAACTCCTTAGGCACATCCTCGGGCATGTGCCCAGTATCTATCGTCTGATTTGATTTGGAAATTAGTTCCGATGCAGACATCTTCTCCGTATTTTCAATAATTGTGTTTTTTAGTTTTTCCATATTATTCCCACGAGAATGGGGGAAAGACGGTCCATCCAGGCAGAGCCCCCTGTACCTGGATAAGCCTTTAAGTAACCCGCCAAGAGTGTCGGCCGGTTCTCTAGCGGAGGTCGCACTAAAGACCGAACTTCCCGTCGGCCATGCATCCCCTCGCGGTGCGCCGCCGCTTGGGATTCGGGGTAACTTTTTATAGAGGTTTTCTCCCTCGCGACCCAGACAATTAAGCCAAGATCCTGAGTCTCATGAGACGCCGCGAGACATGACCACAGCGCCCTATTGAGTTTCCGAGATCGGCGGTGGCTAGAGAGAACGGGTTCTACCCAAGCCTGCTCCGTGGCAGTGTAAGTGCTCACGGGGCCCGTCCATATTCCTCCACCATACCCTCTGTTTATCAGAGGGATACTTGGAAGAATCCCTTTGCTGGTTTTGGTCCACGCCGTTTCCGGTACCCCCCAAATCTGGGGGGCGTTCCCCTATCCGCCACCCAGGGAGACGCGCCCGATGGGAGACCAGCAACTCCACACGGGAACATTACCGACCTACTTCGTCCGTCCCCCTCCTTTATCCATCTCACTGCCGTCTTTCCGCCATTAATGACACATAACAGGAAATGATGCTTTAAAATTTTATTGTAGCCCGGCAGCGGTAAAAATATCTTTGCAGCCCATAAAAAATATTACCATATCGCTGATAAAAGCGCGGGCAATATTTATTACCAATAATATCTTATTTAACTTAATATTAAACGGAAAATTATAAATGCATAAGTTTGCGAAGATATTTGGATGACATTTGGAAGTTTTAGAAATAACGCAAAAACCAGTGAAAGGATTTGAACAAAATTTCGTATTCAGATAGACCATGTGCTGGATTAAGGTATATAGGCTACTTTTTTATCTCGAAAAGTACTTAGTGGTACTTTTATTCTATGTCTTTCACGCGACTGGTGCCGCAAGCAATTATTTAAGTAGTTTGCTACAAATAATTCTTTCCAAAAATAGGTATTTATCTATACATATTAGTGATGTAACGAATGTCCAATTTCCAATATTCGCGAATGCGAATGCGAATATTTGACTCCAATATTCGCGAATGCGAATGCGAATATTTGACTCCAATATTCGCGAATGCGAATGCGAATATTTGACTCCAATATTCGCGAATGCGAATGCGAATATTGGATTTTTGTTTGGCAGCAAAAGATTTTATCATGCAAAGTGACCCCACTGAACCTGATAGTAAACGTCGTGAAGCCCAGATAGAGTGGCCTGTTTGAAATAGTCAGCAATATTCGTTCTCTTACGAGTCTCCTCATTTCCAATTTGATTGCGCAGAGAAACACCGAGCATCTTCATAGCTGGCTGAGAGACTGTGATCTGTCTTGGGTGGCCCATAGTCAGAGGCCACGTCTCAAAGCCGTACGTCATCACTGGTAACACTCATTGATTGAAATGAGCATAATGATATGATTCTCAAATGATTCTGACAAGACGACAATATTGCGGCAAATCAAAGGTGAGTTATGTACTCGTCATTGAAGCTAATTCCAAATCCTTTCTTATCAAACAGCTTGAAGATGTCGTCCAACGGGGCAGTGATTAATTACGGAGAAATAAATTCTGCCGGTTTCACGCCTGTGTAATGGAATGGCCTTCGTGGTCTGCTTTTGTACTTGGACTGCAATGGTAGCGTTGTTGTACAAGCACCTCAGCACTTTAATGTACCAATAATCAAAGTGGCCCTCAACATTTTGGAGGCTTTGTTTCTCTCGATCGTCTTCTTGATGCTTTCAACATTGTAAGCACAGATGTCGTGTCAGGAGGATTTCCCTGCCTGTCAATCAAGCTTCCAGATATGCTTCAGCGGCCTCCAAAGACTGCAACGCTATATATCGACGTTGGTAACTTAATCATTTCAATTTAAGAAAAAAGCACTAATTGTGGTAAAAAAAAATATAACTCGTCCATTTGGGTTAAGTAAATAGTGAGTCATCAGTGCAACTAAATGATTTAAAAGGTATACTGACAGTGAAGGAAAAACAACAATAATTTATAATATTTTAAAAGATTTTTATGTGTTCGTTATATTCTCATAATATTTTCCAATAATTGTATAAACTAATAATAGATTAAGTATAGAGAAATCTCTTATAAATAACAATATAAATCCTATCACGTTGTGATCTCGGTAAAAAAAAAAATTAATGTACTTAAGTGCATTTAGAAAGTTGAAAGTTTATTGTTATCAAAATATATAATTTTTATTTTGTATCAGGACTATAAATACTAACAAAATTATTATTTATACATTGTAAACATAATCTGTTGCAGTGTTATTTTATAAAAAAAATTCACATGTCATAGCCAAAATATTCGCATGATTTATTGCAAATGCGAATGCGAATGCGAATATTAAAAAAGATGCGAGTATTCGCATATGCGAATGCGAATATTCGTTACACCACTAATACATATAAATAAAATTGAAGTGTCTGCTTGTAATATTGAAATAACCGTTTTTTACTACATGTATATGAATATATATACGGTACATATACCAAAATAACATGTTTTACAATTTTTGTCTCGTCTGTCTGTCTGTCTGTTAGTTCCGGCTAATCTCTGAAATGGCTGGACCGATTTTGACGGGACTTTTATTGGCAGGTAACTGATGTAATAAGGAGTAACTTAGGCTACTTTTTATCCCGGGAAAATATAAAGCGGGACTTTTATCTGGGGAAAACTCATTCACGCGGGCGGAGCCTCGGGCAAAAGCTAGTCATTATATATACCGCTATAATTTGTTATTATAATCTGCTTATAAGCAAAAAAAAATAAACACTAGATCATTTTTGACAGGGCTTGTACAATTAAACTATAAATAACTATAAATGCACCGACTTCCTGCTATAGATTTATCTCTGAGTCTTATTAACACACACATAAACTTATCAATCGTATCTAAATCTAAAGTTATCAGAGATACATATTAAAATGATGAATGAATTGGTTTATGTGTATTTTTATTAGATTACTGTTTCAAATTAATTGATAGTAATTAATTAATATAAGGGAGTAAATTGTTTGATTCATATCAACTCATTAGAATTGGAGATATAGCCGGATATAATCTTTAAAAATGCGCCATTTCGTCGTAACTTACCACGCAATCCAAACGGTGGGAGAGGTGGGCAAAAGTTATCTATTAATTCACCTTTATCTAATCATCAAAGATATGTATATAACAATAACAGACCTACCATTTTTTCTACTGTTAGGTACAAGTGTGCTTTAACATTGAGAGGGGCTAGGATGACCACGATGATGGTTGATAGACTTATATAAATATGTATGCCTTTGGCGATTACCTCAAGTAGTTTTCCTTCCTTCCTTTACACGGACAATGAGACATAAGAAGTTGTATTGTTATTGGTGCGATTTGCTGATTTAAAGATCCAACATAACCTAGACGGCAGACTACTTAGGGTCATTCGGGGCAACAGCACGCAGTGGGTATAAGTCCGCATGGTCAATATCTCGGAACCTATTGAGGGGGCTCAGACACTTTTTCGGCTAGATCAGGGGCGCGTCAGGGACGATGTCAGAGCCACAAGCTATTTTACCAAGCCTCACTTGTTTAGCGAAAAACGATGATCAACGTGATTTTGTTGATTAGTTACCAATATTTTGCGCTGGGACAAAAGTGTATGGCTAGACGGTGCATCAGTTTACAAAAGTCCGTTAATTATGTTAAGTTTACATGATTATTAAAGTATTTATTTTAGTTATTAATTCTATCCTAGAAAATAAATGCGTCTCAACTAACGTGTGATTGTTTAAAATATTCCCTGTTTGGGTAAGAGTACGAGGTTAAAAGTACGCACCCTGTTATAACTGCATTACAATGATCGCACGGTTTTTTCTTCTTTAAGCTGCAATTAAGTCGAATATTACTTGTAAAGATTTTTAGACCTTGTACAGAAAAAAAATATTCTCATTAAACACTCTGCGTAGTTTTACCCACATAACGGGTCAATAGTACGAATTTCTCCCGATGCACTTAAACATGTATTGTAAAAAAAACAATGGAGCAATGTACAAAAACTCATTAAATAATGAAAGTAGAATAAATTTACTTTACATAGAGTGTTAAAACGTTTTTCAACACTATATTTTTTACTGTGTAGACGATAGAAAAAAAGTGCGTACTTTTAAGCCGAATGACCCTATACAACTTGCTGCCCATGATGAGTATGTCGATGAACGCAGGAAAGATATAGATAATGCTGACAAGACGTATCAAGAAGGTAAATTAGACGAAGCAATCACGCCTGATCAACCGGGAGATTCCAAAAGCAGAATCAGATTTGGAGAGAACGACGGACTAAGAACTCCGGGTGTAGGATAAGGTGAAAAAAGTCGGTCACCCAATCTTGGCAGTGCCAAACTGATAGACTGGAATGAGATCTAAGAAGCGCCAGCAGACCATACGATTCAGGATACTTCACACAATTACCCTTTCAACGCGCTATGTCAGAAACGTGGCAATTAAGCGGAAAATTATATTAAAAAAAAGTAATTACACAGTCGAGAAACATACAAAATTCACGTATTCAAAATCGATTGCAGTTACAGCTATTTCGTTCAAATAACCATAAGTTAAAAAGTGGATACTAAATACCGCATTAAACGACCATGACTAATGCGTTTTAAAATTCAACATGGTGAAACGGCGATTGGAATGATTATATTTTTTTATCAAATTGTAATCCGTTTTCAATCTGCTTCTAGTTTAAAATGCGATCTAGTCGACTGATCTGCTCCCTGTTCAGGAAATTGTGCAATACGTTTTCTATTACATTACATCGTGGCTTCCTAGTACTCACCAACATACCGCTCCCGGAAGTCTGATAGACTCGGCCTCCGCATGAATGGCCATTTGTATCTCAATATTACATACCTACCGTCGTATGTTCTGGACTGAATATGCAATATTATTGGGATTTAAATATTTTTTTGTTTGCACGATCTAACATGTTCTCAATATACAGAATCATTCCCACTTAATTTATTACATTCTCAGAATTGAGCGTTCTGCATGAAACAAATAGGTATCTACTATTATAAATGATAATGAAGTTGTAAGCGTGGTATGATGATGAATGACGTTTGTACAGCTTTGATTAACTGCAGTGCCAAGCAAACCCCCTACAATGAAAGCAGCCAGACGTTGTTTGTCGCTAATCTTAGCCGGGACAAAAAACGCAGTCGGGTTGTGGCCCTTCTTTCACGGTCTCAGGCCGGCGGGGCGCTTCCAAACCGCGCACACGTAGGATTATGCCCACACAGTCCGCCGCGCGCCTTCACCGGGGGCGCCTGTGTCGCTTGCTCTGCATGTTCATTAAAACTTGTCTTTACGCAAGTTTAGACCTATATGTGCTTAAAGTCCACAGATATCCGGATTGATATATTTTCTGAGTGCTTCTTACAGAACCGTTTAACGGAACGGTTAGGTGCACGCTCGCAACTCAAATGCGGGCTTGGAACATTTGTGGGTGGAAAAATAAACATAACACTCCGGTGAGTTTATTTAGCTTGTTTTAAAATGCTCTTCATCTTTGCTTTCTCAGTGATAGAGATTGATCGCAGGATGGAAGTCCTTAGTGTTGTCACCATTACCTTACTATTATCGTTGAACGAGTTATGTTAATTGACATACCATGATGCTATTCGTACCACTTTTACAACTTTGATTAGGATTAAGATCACAGTGAAAGCGAAATCATCACATAAGTATAATGTTTAGTGGTAATTAACTTTTCCTTTTTACTATATCATTATGAAAACATCAGATTTAAGTACTCCTTTCATCGTATCCGAGATGAAATGCAATACTTCTGCAGCAATAGAATACCAGTCATAATTTTAAGGAAAACGGTCACAGTTATTCAGACTTCATTTATCTTTTGTACAAGGAGTACCTATATCCAAGTTTATATAAGACGATTTTAGATTTGGATTGACGCCAAGATGTAATAAATCTGTTACCAAAATTACGTATTTTTATGAATTTTACGTCGTAAGTGAGCTAATACGTAAAGTAAACGTTGTTTAGCGCGTATTCATTTTGCTTACATCATTTCAGTCGCAAACATGTATACATAAAACTCTAGGCACATGATTTATTTCCTCTAACTATTTTGTTTCTTTCACATATGATGTTTGATTCAAAGATAAAGTTTTAATGATAGCACTACTATACTTACTCCATATGATTGCATACCTATAGTCTTAAAATTGGACATCATTACTTTAGGTGTCATCCATAAGCTCAGTCTTATTAATCATAGCATAAGGTTTCTTCAATTTGTAATAAACATCCTTTTCATTATTTAAATTTTAGTAGAGAGCAAAGTGACTACCGGCCGTAATACAGGATCGTTCCAAGTTCAATTATTCAAAGTCGTAACTGCAGATTGATTTGACAGGAGCTAAATAGGAAGAATCAGTTCAATGTCTTGTACTTAAAAGACGCGTCTTGTGTCGGTGTTCGTTGCCAAGGAGCATTAATAAGGTGCTAATGGAAAAAGATACTTACTTTTTGTATTTTTGGGCATTGAATCATAGGAATCGTCCTTCTTGTTTTATTATTCAAAATCAGTAAAACAATTTTGAATCTTATGGAGCGGCCCCTTTATTTTTTTATATTAAGAACATGATAATTTGTCTCTGTATACTAATCATTTTAGGCTTCGTTAATAGTCTTACAGGTATAAAGACGTAAATTATTGCATTTCCAAATCCTTGTACTGATAATTCAATGAGTTTTGAATATTTTTCAACGATGTTACTTTTGTTCCCTAATAAATAGGTGGGCATACCTATCGTCACGGCCGATACACGCCCCTCTGTCGCCGACTAAATCAATAGACTGGCACACAGGGCGAACACAATACCCCAGACGTACTAAATAGAAGTGCATTCGAAAATGTGAATTTGAATATAAAAGAAAGCCATGTTTGACAGTTCTTAACAGACTAAATAATAGAGCGGCCAAATTGTGATGCCTTTGTACCTTTGTAGTAAAGCCAAAAGCTTGCATGGCAAGTATACTTTCGTTTGTGTATTTCTGTTCATATTAGGGTATTTAGGTATGTTTTTTCATTGTTCTATAACACTAGAAGCAACGCCGTTCCATTTTTGCCCCACCTGCAAATTTGTTTGCTTCCATCATTTTGAATTTTTTATGTGGGTCGATAAAACTCTAGACTTTTACACATATTATGTACTTAACGTACTGACTTACTACATACACATTTAGTTTAATTTTTCATTCGCTAACATTAGCGGAATATATTTTGTAATCAAAATATGTTACTCAGTATCGTGGGTACAATCAATAGAGCTCACATAATGAACGAGTACAAATAATAAACCGTTTGTGACGTGTCACCCATGAAGTGAGGTTAGTGTCACTTCAGGGTGACACCTTGTGTTTACAGTTTATTTGCACAAGTTGCCAATGGTGAATTGTAAAGTGACTTGCGTCAACTGTGTCAACTTGTGCAAATAAATTGTCTTCTGACAATAATAAATCCACTTGAAAACAATACTATATGCAGGTATACATTAGGACACCTTGTGTTTACTGTTTATTTGCACAGGTTGCCATTGGTGACGTCTCAAGTATCCTACGTCAACCATGGCAACCTGTGCAAATAGATTGTCATGATGTTGTTATGTGACAATAAATGCACTTGCAAACAATACTATTAATGCCACATATTTATGCAAGTATCTATTTGCTCTTCAAATAATAATAATAAGTTTATAAATATTTATTACGATGATTTTGTTACTAAACTATAAAATATTTGACTTATACAGGGTCATTTTGACATTGCGGAAATAAATGAAATCACATACTTATCTAGTCGAAAATAACGCTTTCCATTAAGTTATTTTAACCATAGATGTAAAATAAAAAAGTGTAAGTTTCGAACAAAATAAATATCAATTAAAAGTAACTTTAAGTTTACACAACCTTATGCCACTACTACTGCTCTAAGATAATTCGTCGCAGCGGCAACATTATATTTTAATTCAGAAATACACTTTCGCACTAAACTACGAAATGATCCAAAAATTTGAAAACTACAATGGGTATTTTTGGCAATAATATTCGTTATTCATGGATGATTTTTGGCAAGATGTTCGAAGAGGTAAAGACGAATAGTATGTGGTTTCCTTTAGTAATGCAATGTAAAAATGACCCTGTATATTCCTAATTTGTTACGGTGTTTTTGAATCAATTAGATTATATTTCAAGAATATATTTGTTAAAATAGACTGGGATAAAATTATCAAGTTGGCGGTTGGAGAGATTACGCTTCTACAATATATCTATCAATCATAATATTCAGTGCTTCTAATGTTAACATTTAGAATTTGGACTTTTTACCGTGAATCTACTGGAAATTAAATACAACAGAGTTTCTAATTCCATTTTATATTTTGTGTTAAATTCTGTAATCATAAGGTTTTGTTTGCCATACAACAGATTTAAAAGATTAATAGCCCTTTTATTTAGCAAAAAAATACGTAATGGTAATTTTTCATTTAATTGTTACGCATTTATAATATATTTTAGTTTTATTAACGTGTGAATACGCCATTACCGTTTTTATTCCAACTACATGGAATAGTGTATTACTGGCAAAGCAAACCAGACCTTGATATAAACAGCTAGTCTTTTAAATTACAATACTGTTAAAGCTGTTTGTATTCAATTTTATATACTTGTAATCCCTATAAATAAATTAAATTTACATTTGCAACAAATATATATACTCTTTTATTCGTTTAAGAAGGCACGTTTTTAAATCTTCCTATTCGTGTCATCAATGCACACCCAAGCGTAACCGCTTGCACAATTGTTCACCGTACTCATTAGACTGGTCTGGACAAAGAACTGGGTCTATTCATAAACTCAGTCAAGTGACTCGGTCAGGGAACCTAGACCTTTCGAATCGGAGTGTGTCTTTTACCCGACTACGGCAAGGGCAACGGGACGTTATGCTTTAAGTGTTTTTATCTTGAATTCATCTATTCAGCTAGTTCACTCCCAAATAGTTTATTAACGGCAACTAAGGTTTAAAGCAAAAAAAATGATACTTCACAAGTCACAACGAGCACGACACAAGGGCTTAGGCATTTCCAACCTAAAAAAGGATTTGAAATAAAATTTTACAATCCTCTAGCTCTAGCTAAGCTCTACAAAACACTGCACATCATGTATGTATTTCGTTGTGTCATGTGTATCAGGCATTTATTAAAAATGTTCATTATCTGTTTTAAATTTTAACTTTTATTTCGACTAGTTAAGATCTAAATTAGTCAAAGGTCATTTTATATTGGCCGTTATTAGTGCACCCTTCAGTTTGAAAATTCTACAAGTAGGTAAAGGGGGGCCCCACCCAAGCGTCACGGAACGTTGCTTTTGCAAATTAATATGCATGTAGTTGTTATTCCCTATATTTAGTAACCTAGCCTGGATGCCTTTTTGCAAAATATGCTAAAATTGTAGCTAAGGAATTATTTTTTGCTTATTATTAATTTATAACTACTGATTATGTATTATACATTGGAAACATGCTACTTGTTTTGTTTTTGTTATCTATGTTGCTTTGGCAGGGACGGCTTTTTACGAATGAAAACAGTGTTGATATACAATACGGATGAAAAAATTATCTTGTACTTCAATGATAATCCTCATGTGATTAGATATAAATGTATTACACATACGAACCACATGACGGTAATAATTATAATAAGTTGCGTTCTGTTTATGCCTTTTATAAATTTATAAAAATAATACTTACTTTGAAAATCATTTATAATTTTTTTTGCAAACTTATTGTTATGAAAAAAAATATTATCTGTAGCACAATTTACAAACAGTCTAGGAACCTACAATTTAATGCTTTGAGTTGGTAAATACTCAAAGATTTAATGATGTTAAAGTTCATTTTAAAAAAATGACAAAATGTACATATTCGCTAGGCATGTACAATTGCATTGAAGTCCACCATAGAGATAATTATCACGATGTTGCTAAATCGGACATCATATTAATATTGCAACGTATCGCACCAGCGCAGTACAATAATAAACATTGCGATTAATGATGTTACTAACACATAATAAAAATGGTCTGGCATTCGTGCGCGTTCATTAAACACTATTTAGTACAATCTGCAATCTAATGACAGACAAATTCACTAGTTTCTTGATGTTGAACCTTAAAATCAAACACATTCAACAGTATACTATATACATAATCTCAGAACTCTGCTTAAAATTAAATCTTATAGCATTCTATTCAATTATATGTGTAGATCTTTACGTTTAACTCTGTATACTATCTGAAAAACATCCGCTTGTGGTTTTAAATATACAATTTATTAACGGGCAACTAGATAAACTTGTATAATTAAGCGGTCTCGTAATATAAATTCTAGTCATCTTCCACGAGTCGAGGGAATATGACGATATTTCGAGCTCAAAGCTGCGTAAATCATCCTTTCTTATCCAACAAATGACGTTCGAGATAACTGGTGTCGACTGTTTGCAAAAAACCAACGCCATTGAAGGCATAATGCCATGATATATGATACGTTAACGATAAAGAATGATCCTAAGTGCAGTGCGTGCCATACACTAAGTATTTAGTGTTGCATACAGCAGGTTGAGGCTGTTTAGATAACTGAACACAATGCGCCTGCGCCGTCTGCATTCCACGCCACCAAGCAAACTCGGGAATTAGCTATAACGTATTTTAGAACCTTTAACACCGCACGCCATGCCGTCCAATGAGCTTAGGTTCACACATGTTTAGTTACTTTTAAGAAGGCCAGAGGAATGCGCACTATTGTTTTTGCAGCTGTAACCAATGTATACTGTACAGTTAGCACTAATGCTTTAACGAACTTCAAACGAACATCCGAGGAGTAACCTTTTTAGTCTAAAATGCAAAGATGTTTGGAAAATATCAAGGGGCTTCGTAAAGTGTTGCAACGAGTCTGTACATAATTGGCAAACCCTGATACACGGAGATAGATGCCGTCAATATGAAACTTATAACTGAACGAGTACTAGAAAGTTCGCCTTGAATAGTACGAGTAACATAATTATTGTATTTCTACAGAAGGCTCTGAGAATCATACGCTTGTGATTGAGTGTATTGGATTTAAAATCATAAGTTCTTGAATTGAATTTGCGTGTAATGCATTAGATGATACCACTAGCAAAATTATGATCATCAACGACTCTATCGAATTCTCATGTCACCTCAGTCTGTAATTCTAAAGGTTTAATCAGAATGTATCAAACAGTACTAAAACATTTGTATAACAAAGGTTATGTTCAAGCGGCACTGAGGAATTCCGCGTTGGCAATAAAACTTGTGGTATGTGAGGCTTTTACGCCCTTTTAAATTGTTCGTTAGTGCGTGTAATTAATCTATCTCGCTATTACAGGGGAATGCGGTAAGCAGACATTCATTATTTTCTTGTTGTGATATAATTGTAGTTGCCTCGTTTACTTGTTATATTGCCAAATACTTGAGAGATAACCGAACTACTTTCGGGTGATATCAGACCAACGAAGTTTCCTAATGTGTTTAGTTTAAATTTTAAGATCCAATGCTATAAACTAGGTTTAGTGCTCGTTTCCGGCTTGTTGGAGTTGATAGTAAATTTATAGTTGCTTGAAGTTCCAAATACATTTTTATTAGATGTTGTCATCACTGTCATCACATAAGAGGTGTGTATTATTATGTATACAATGTGTATTATTCAGTATAGAGTATATTTTATATGCTAGATCTACACGGGGCAAATCTATGACGTTTTGCATAACTATACCGTAACAAGAAAGTAAAATATTATAATTAGGTACATGAATTTAGTACATTAATTTCGATAATTCAAATCGATATCTTTACTTATAATTGTTTTTCGAACCTTTTTTTGGAATTTTAACGCGGTTATCTAATAACAATAAATCGTTGACCCGTGATACCGCATCCTCACGTAAATTAGTTAAACGAGGTCGTATCTATCAAGCGATTTCAAACAATAAGATTGAGAAGAGAAGCGACAAAACACACTCAGTTACTTGTGATCTTAGTTGTATGTGCATGAGTGAACAGGAACAAGTTTAGCATAGAAGCAATAACTAAATTCGTGTTAAACTTGAATATTTACAAGCTGCAGTGAGGTAAATCACACGTTTTATGCATGCATACGCATTCGTCCATAATAGATGAGTTCTAATTTGGTCTACGATGCGTCATCGTGTGAACTAAGTCGTGGCCATGCAAATTGTTTTCAAGTACCTCTGGATCTGATCTTATCAATCAGTGCGTATTGTTAGAGCATTACTTAAAAACCATTCTTAGTTCAATCTCATTAATGATTTTTTAACAATGATGACTTTATAATGATTTCTTATATTTACGAGAATTTTAGACATTTAAATAAAACTATTTTGTGGATTTTATCACCGCCCCGTGACCATGAAGGCTGTAAAGTCTTCAAAACGTCGTGAGAAAATATAAATTAAAACACCTTGATAAAACCCGCAAAATTATTTCAATGTTTATGACTTTAATTTGATACCAGTAATATATCAATTAATATGCTGGCATTGATCGGCCATTAATATCTATAATGGCATTACTTTTGGTGACAAAGTTGCTGAGATCGGTGATGGAATAATAAAAACCTCTCTTGTCCTATCTCAATAGTTGCTTATAATTTTATAGATTTAGTTCCACGTCGAAGAAGACTATTTATTAAAACAGTGCTGGGATATGTGCTCGACCATCTATTTCTACGACACAACTTGCTCGATATTTTTTCTGGATGATATACAATAATTCGCTTGCTCGACAAGACTGTACAAAAAATCTATATATTTTTTAATTCATGGAACAAGAAATATATAAGGTTAAACACATCTTATTAATTATAATATTATGTAAGGATAAAAAACCTGCATAAATGATTACAATAAGTAGACAAATGCAAGTTGATTATGCAAAGCTTCGTAATTGCATATAAATTATTTTTTTACTCGACACAGTGGGACACTTCATAGTTTTAATCTATTTTAGCTATAATGATTACAGTGGCCAAGTTTATAAATTTTCCCATAGGATCGGGAACTAGTATCTTTATTAACTCAGAATATAATATTAATACATTTATAGTGTGATAAAAATATTGAAAAAGACAGCTTCTTTATTATAGTTAATTTATAAACAGACACCATTTTATGTACCAGTGGGTTAACTAAACATTTGTGATGTTGCATTTTCTAAATGGAATGGAATTTTACTTCTAGGACTGCCTCGGTGGCGTAGTTGTATTAAGGTATGACTGCAATGCTGAGGTCTTGCGTTCGATTCCCGGGTCGGGCAAAGTGATATTGGGTTTTAAATTCAGTATCAGCCCGGAGTCTGGAATTTGTGCCCGATATGGCGATGGGCTCGCCCCCTATCACATCATGGGACGGAATACGCACGGTGAAAAGTGGGTGCACTAGTTGCGCCTCTGCCTACCCCTTCGGGGATAAAAAGCGTGTGTGTGTGTGTGATTCTATTTCTTCTGGCCTTTAAATCAGGGATATAATCAATGACATCTTCATTGGAATGCTCTGTTTTGCTACGTTTTTCGCCCATACGTTTCTCTTAACGATGTGGGCCCATCGTTATGTAACTACGCCGTCGCCACTGCATACATATGCAGTTACTGTAATAAAAAGAAAAGGAATTACTGAGCATGATATTTTGAATCCATTAATAACACGATAACTTTGTTAGTTTTTTTTTATAACTACGCATTTTACATAATAATATATTGGTATTTTACTATTTTTAGTTTATCACTGCCTGATCAACAACGTAATTACCCGACTGCGTTTTACATTAATTCTACATTTTTTTAAAACCTATTAGTTACGAGAATAGGCTCGTTATGCGAATTATTTTTATTGTACTTTTATTTACTATGCTTTAACATTACGAAGACATGCTTACACGAAAAGCCGGTTAATATTCAAATATTACGGCATTTTAATTATACCAGTTTTGAAATAACTATAATTATTTTAGTCCGGTACTCTATAGCGGTCTTACTTAGCCACTATAAGTATTTAAAATGTACGCGACATAAACCGTAAGCAGCACCCAAGCTCCATTTTAAAAGTACTCCAGTGCCGGTATATGATTGTTTGATTAATTGTGGTCCCAGTTTCATAACAATCAAATGTCGCTGAAATTTATGTTATGCGCAATTTAACAAATCTCGCCGAGGTCGTGAGAAAGTTATGGTTCTATGCGCCGTAATACTTCTTCGTAAACATTGACCTGTCTGCTGGTTTTATTATTATTTAACAGAGTGGTGGAAGTCGAGTTGCATTCCTGTGCAGTATTGGCGACTGTACGTGCGCGGCGCCACCGTGTGATACATTTACAGATTGCTCGTAGACCTATTTTGCGATGCACCGGTATTGGTAATGCTTCAAATACGCTCCAGTTGACCGTTAAATCGAGAAACATTTAACCGTTCAGCTTTACTGCCTGATGACAGAATATTTTTTATTTAAAATACATTTTATTTTGAAGGCACTTGACGCTTTCACCGTAATGTGCTCAGGAGCCAAAATTGATTCGTGCGTTGGATTTCAATCTAAATATTGACTTGCTCCTAACGGAGTTTTGTTTAGAGGTTCGTTCTTAAATGTAGTAAATGACATTGGACACCAGTTCGTGCAGAATTATTCATCGTGGAAATTCGATCTGTTTGCCTTTCAGCTCACATGGCTGCAACATCAATCTTCAAACTTAATTTTGCCAACGTGCCAAGAATTTAGACTTATCTTTTTAACCAGATGCCAATCGCGTCCAATTGCATTTGGAGTCACGAACAAGGAAAGATGTTATTTCATTCTGTACTTAAATTAGCTAATTAGATCTTTCAGATGGGTTACATCAACGTCTGGGTGATGACTTATGACACAACGAGAAATTATAAAATGAGATTAGGAAGAAGATACAAAATTAGAAACCATATTATTACCATCCCAAACACAAGCTATTGAATTGCAGAGCTTAATGCGCATTGGATTCTTTTACACGTCTGTATTGAATAATGTATACCAGACGTTGTTTTTTTTTTCTTATGACATTGAATGACGAGACGAGCATGCCGTTGATGGTAAGCGATACGACCACCCATAAACAGTAATGGAGTGCCTATGCCATTTTCTAGTCAAGTATATTATTAGATCTCATAATATTTTTATTTTAAGTTGGACTGCAAACAATAAAAGATGAAGTCATCGGATTGTATTGAACTTCCCAAGAGCCACACAGGTCAATAAAATTATTCTTTTGATTCAAAGTATTTTCAATTGTCCTTTGCCTACTTGTCTGCTAATTTTTTTAATGCGATACCAGTATTAACTTCAACTTCTCTAGTTTTTCTAAGCTGGTTAATTCATTTGCCATCATAAGTTCGACATACACCGATGTCGGAACAGAATATATAATAATAAAATGTCGGTTTCCTGTGTGACTCGTATCACTGCGGTCGATATAATCCAAATTTACTTTGTTAACTAAACTCGCTACAACATGAATCTAGTCCCTGTCTGTTATCTATTTGTATAGAAATATCCTTAGTATAATAGGTTATAGGACCATGTGACTAAAGTGTAAACTAAGTTTTTAAATTTACTTATTTAAATTTGATGATAAACAATATACAAGCAATTTTAAAATCTGAGTCAATGTTACTATTTGCATTTAATTGCATCGAAAGAACAACCTTTTGTGAGAAACTATTAACGTTAAAGCACTTCCTGTATACTCCGAGTAAATTATTTTGCGATCGTAAAAGCGATTCACGACGAAAGCACAAAGTTAACATGTTACCTATACTGAAGTAATTGACACATAATGCGGCGTGCCGAGGCGGTTACGACTGAAATACGTCTCGACCCTACGTTTTCGCAGCAGAGCAGATTTTATGTCGAATCGAAAATTTTACTGCAAAACCGTTTACTACGGCAGGTGCCGGGACCTCACAAGTTGGTACTGTAAATATTTTCATTCTAAAGCCTTTCGTGCAAGTGAGTGTTTAAATCTCTTTTAATATTTAACACGCGGAACTTGTTTACTCCTCACGGTGAATCGATTCTTTCAATTTGTGTGCGGTGCTGGTCGTAATTTACTCGGTATACTGCGGCGAACATATAATTTATTAACCTTACGATATATTATAACTTAACAAGTGGACGATAGCCTAGTTGGGAATGGAACGGTCTGACGAGACAATGTCCACAGGTTCAAAACCCAAGGCACACACCTCTGACTTTTCGAAGCTATGTGTGTATTGTTTATCAATTATCGTTCGCTTTAACGGTGAATGAAAACATCGTGAGGAAACCTACATACCTGAGAATTCTCCATAAGAATTTCGAGGGTATGCGAAGTCTGCCAACCAGCACTAGATCAGCGTGGTAGACTAAGGCCTAACCCCTCTCTGTAGTAGAGGAGGCCCATGCTCAGCAGTGGGCAGTATATAATACAGGGCTGATTGCATTCCATATTATAACTTTGTTAAACAAGAACGGTTTCAAATATATTAATGTAATAGAGTTATCAACTTCCTCGCCGCTGAGATAATACGTGATATGATAAAAAGAGACGGCATGAGAGCATCATTTTTTGCCAGCGTGCTCTACACTCGCACAAAAACGTTTGCGTTCATGAACTAGTTTTTGCATGCTGCTTTTTATGCTTCCATGTAATATTAATCTAGTTTTTCAACGCTCCACAATTTCGCTTTGTATATTATGTATGACACAAATTAAACTTATTTTAAAAATCAAATTACTTGCATGGATATTTTACGTTCTAGAAACTCATTGTGATAATAAATAGAGGAACCATTTAATTTCGTTTTTATCATCAAACTTCATCGAAACTAAATGCTTTAATGGTCATTACGTAATAGGCAATGTAACCAACAAAAAGATAAAAAAAATGTTTTATAGATGTTGAATTGAATGTGCATATTACATTAAAATTAGTTTTATCAACACATTTTTACACAACATTATTGCGAAAGTCAAAAATGAGGAGGAGAACAAAGGCTTAGACGACGCCTAAAATTTAAAGTTATATCAATCACCTGCACTTTAAATATAAACTAGCTTTTGCCCGCGGCTCCGCCCGCGTTAATAAGTTTTCCGGGACAAAAGTAAATATAAACCTTTCTCTTAAATCACTCTATCTATTAAAAAAAACTGCATCAAAATCCGTTGCGTAGTTTTAAAGATCTAAGCATACATAGGAACAGAGAGACAGCGGGAAGTGACTTTGTTTTATACTATGTAGTGATTAATAGGATGGTTCATGGTAATAATTCTCAAGTGTTAACCAATTTACGCAGTTTTAACAATTAAACTTTTGACCATACATATTCCAATCAAGTATTGAGTAGTTTATTTTGTATGTTGTTCAAGTTTCATGTATTAGTGTGTGTGTATTTTATCTTTTATCCATAAATACTATTGAGATGGGTCACGGTTATTTTATAATTTTTTGCTCTTATACTCATAAATTCTTATTGCAGATATGTTTTTTTATTAAGTTTTATACATACTTTTTTATTTTTTTGGTTTCGCGGAGAAAGTGCGTTACCACTACCGCCCGGCCTTCGTGGGGGGCGACCGAGCGGTTATGTTGGGTTCACCGTGCCTTACGACCCGGCGTTGAGCCGCCCGGAGAGATGGAAAACGTCGGGCGACCGCCGGGCCGAGTCCCTAACCTATTTACAACGCACGGCATACCAACTAAAACTCCGCGGTGGCCATCTTCGGCGCATTAGGGACGGCTGCGGGCTTCCTCTGACTAATGTCTAAGTTGTCGTCCGCAACCGCCCCTGCGCGGTGCCGCCTGGTGCGGCCCGTCTCCTGTTGTGGGGGGGGCTCAGAAGCCCCCCCCACAACAGGACGCTCTCAGCGTCAACGGCAGCGTGAGGCCTACCTTCCACGCTGCCGTCCATCACGGGGGTCGCTACAATGTGCTAAAACTTACATACTAATTTAACTTTATTGACCCGTGATTCATCGTAACCTCATATTAGCCTCAAGTCGTAACCTTTATCACTGTAGATATATTTTTCTTATAACTAATTAATTATTTAAATACCTACTCAATCAATATTTTTAAACAGTGTTGATTATCATTATACAAGATTATTTTTAACTTTTGACTCTTTTCGTAGGAATGCTGGTGTACTGGTGGTAGTTCTCTCATATGTAAGAGTCCGTCTGGGTGGGTACCACCGCAATGTCTATTTCTACCGCCAAACAGCAGTGTGCATGCACTGTTGTGTTTCGGTTTAAAGGACTTTGTAGCCAGTGTAACTACTGGACATTATGAGACTTAACATCTTATGTCTCAGGATGACGAGCGCAGTGGAATGCCACACAGTACTTTGTAACTCAAGGTGCTGGATGGTGTTGCTACTGTTTATGGGTGGTCGTATCGCTTACCATCAGGCGAACGGTATGCTCGTCTCGTCATTCTATGCAATAAAAAAAAATGCCACTTCGATAAACCTTGGGTAGCGTGATTAAAAGGATTTACTGATTTAGTTATGTATTTTGATAATAATAATTCAGTCTCACTCACTTTTTAGCATGTGCTGCCTATAGTGAAACTGTCCGCCATAAAGTTTTATTTTAACCTTTTTAAGTCGATTCATATATTTTGAGATTAATTAAAAGCATTTTTATATACCACTGGGTGTTGCTCGCGGCTTCGCACGCGTGAGAAGCCTTTCCCGCTAAAAAAAGACCCTAAAACACTGTACCATCATAGACACCAGTGCCATCTATTTAAAAAATCGAATGAAAAATTCCATTATTTTCTACGGGAGCAATTACCGTGTTAAAAATAGTCTATTCATTTATTTTTATAAGTTTTCCAAAAAAGACAACACAGAAATTTATTACTGGCTAACATAAAAAAATATGGTAAAGAACAATGTGCATCTTAAATTTAGGTGACACAGCATGCATTACTTAAAATATATATAATATAAATGTATTTAACAAAAAATCAAAATTAAAATAATTCTTTAACCAAAAAAAAACAATAAATAATGTCCGGAGGTTCAAAACCCAAAGCACACACCTCTGACTTTTCAAAGTTACGAGTGTATTGTTTATCAATTATCGTTCACTTTAAACGGTGAAGGAAAACATCGTTACCATCGTCACCCACGCTTTTTTTACAATAATTTTTTTTTCTTATTTACACTATTCTTAATTCAAATTTATTTTCTATTTTTTAGTTGGATTTTCTATAAAGCGAGTTTTTTTGTTTTTTTAAAAAACTATTTATTTTTAATTTTTTAGTTCTGTTCACTATTGTCCAACAAATGTCACTAAAAATATATATAAATTGAAAAAATCTCATTTTGCAAATTGAATAATGGCATAATCTTATCAAATTAGTGTATTGTTATCGGTCCTCGACAAACCTACAAAGTTTGAATAAAATCTGACCGTTTAAAGTGGGTCAAAATCGCGCCCAAAGGAGTCGGAGTCGGAGAGTTACAAACATACATACAAACAAACATACAAGTGAAGCTAATATGAAGCGTGTCAAAATTAAGATTGACTCCTTAAGACATAAACATGTATGTACTACGCAACATTTAGGTCCGTGTGCTAATCCAACACAATATGCCAGTCACAATATGGCCAAATTTCATCCACATCTGTTGTTGTTTCTGCGTTTATTTCTAACTAGACTTCTGCTCGCGGCTCCGCCCGCGTGATAAAGTTTTTCCGGGATAAAAATATTTTCCCGGGATAAAATGTAACCTATCTCACTCAGGAGTAATGTAGCTTCCTATTAGAGAAAGAATTTTCATAATCGGTCCAGCAGTTTTTGAGTTTATCCATTACAAACAAACAAACAGTCAAATCTTTCCTGTTTATAATATTAGTATAGACAAACATCCAAACATTTTCACAAACTCTCCATATCTATATCAAAATATAGTCTAGACACAGAACAATGCCCTAGAAAATTCCGAATGCCTACGCCGGGAGTTAAAATAAGTAGCTATTAAGTTGAAATCGATGCCTGGAGCTATAATCCCGTGGGAATTCCCCACTAAGCTTTGCAAAGGCAAAAAGAAATGATTCATGCCTAACGCAGTAAGTGCGTCATTGATCCATCCTGTGGCGGGTAGCCATCGTGCTTGAACAGCGACACGCGATCGAGTTGATGCGGTTAAGTGCTTTTGTTACCAATATAATACGATAGCGTATATGAAAAAGCAGATTGTCATGTTAACGCTAACGACCATTAAGGTTTTTTCTTATCTATTATGTAGGTATATTTTCTAAATATAAGAGAAAGGGATGGATGGGTCCAGGCACGTTTAGATTACACATTTCATGAAGTTATAGCATGATATAATTAGGTAATGATATCATAAAACGGGTGATGAGCACTGAGCACTGATGATTATAGATGCCCCATAATATATAATAAGCGAATTTGCCATCTTAATGTGTGTATGTATGTGTGTGTATGTTTTCATGATGGACTTTTAATCAAAATGACAGAATTCTTTAAAACAGTAGAAAAGGCAAGAATGACAAAACGATGAATAATATGATGCGCCTACCCTTTGCTCATGCGCATTTAGCCGCAGTTCATTTACCGCTTTAATCTTCAATCATGCTGCGGTCAAGCAGGAAGCAACAATCGGCTGTGGAAATCCTTGGATGAAATTGCATTTTTTGTCGATGACTACTTGTATATTACGAACGTCGTATACAAGTCATACGTGACACGTTTATACAAGGAAAGCCTTCAATATACCCAATAAAACAGTCGCTTAGAGTACCTTGAATGCGTTAGGAACATGTTCCTACGACCGGACAAATATTATAATAAAATATATTACCGCTGTATCACCCTTTCGTATAAGCAATAAACAGAAATAGGACTCTTAAAGCCCCCAACGACATGAAATTCTCATTATTTCCAATTCATTCCCGCGGATGTATTCAATTTTACTCGTATCTTGCACGAACACGCACAATGCAGTCAGCGTTGAGTATTATTTACTTTGAGTCGTATTCATAAGTATATTTTCAAGTTATGAAGCACGCTAACATTATTCACACTCCAAATATACCAACAAAACAACATACTCAATAACTATGTACCGTTACACTACATTACTGAGCATAAATGAAAACATTCATGTCCTTAGAAAATTGGTCCTGACATCTATTACAATGTTCTTCGAGTTAGTCCGACAAAACAAGTGATAGAAATCTCGATAGCCCCCGTTAACATAATGTACAATGGATACAGTTCTATAGACAATGACATTCAATATGGAGAGTGGACCCGATCGGTACAAGGGCGCGGAGACCCACTTACGACCAACATACCTCAATAAATAAAGCTGTACGCCATTACGTATTTACACCTGTTATTTCCACTAACGTGTCAGGTAAAAGAAAAAACGTGACATGATTGCCGCTTGAAGACACTAATGCGGGTACTTGGGTTTTCTAAGCCTAAATTAGTAAAGCGAAGTGAATCATCGCTAACGGTCAATGATTGTTGGTTCATTTAAGTCGAGAACAGAAAGTTTAGTCATTAACAGTTCTCACTAGAAATACTCCTAAGTTTACAGTTGTTATACATGTATATTGGTTAGTCTATTTGTTCTCAGTTTAAGCTAAAGCTACAACAAAAGAAAATCTTTAATTCTCATAGCTTTAAATTAGCATTTATACAGCTATTTAATATAGCATTCAACATTACAATAATCTACATAATAAGAACAATATACATTATAAGAACCTAACTAGATCACGGTTAAAAGCTATTAAGACAAATAATTCTAAGAATGATTGTAGGCACAAGCTAAAGCTGTTTTCGAAACCTTGATTTAAAACATTTGGGGCTTTACTAATTTATTGTGAACGGAACACAAAAGTATTCAGTGCTTAACTTTTTATGTACCTACCTATAGATGAAGATTGCTTTAACTCTTACATGTATAGTAACTTAAGATAGTTAACGTGTTCGTTGAGTGCAGTTATTTCCTCCTTTCATTACTTGCTTTTCAGTTTGACGAGCTGGTGAGAAATTCGTAAACCTGTGGAAGGTCAAATAGCTTAAGTTTGTAATCAGCTTTGTAGCTCTTTGAAACACCTGACATAAATTCGAGGTATGCAGGTAAAGAATACTTGGAAAGACGCCAACCGACGCTGTTTACAAAAGTCTTGGATGTTATAAACCACTTTTTGAAGACACAATACTTGCTTTTTTCGTGGTATAAAGATGAAATTGATGTTTATAAGAACAATTTAAATAAATTCACATTGGCTCGTGACTCGTGAGGGTAGTACACGCGTGATTCTGACTGCAATTTTTCAAGTCTTTGTGGTACATCACAGTCAAAGACATTCTTTGATCACAGCACACAATAGCGTGCAAAAACTGTAAAACGGCTATTGCTCAGTTATAGTACGCGAGAAAAAAATCCTTAACAGAATACATTTTCGGGAAAAAAATTGGGCAGTAATTTATAATGTATATTAATTTCAATAAGTTATAATTTTTTTTAAATATTCATTTCGAAACCCCAATTCCATAAATCAAGTGAGTCAACGCTGCACACTGCTTGCGACTTGATCAGAATAAGTACCTATCTCTCAAACCAAATTACCTTGACCAGCAGCAGTTCGTTCTCCAGCCAATTTGTTTTATAGACAAATGATTAAACTCATTGGTCGTCCAATAAGTTTGACCGTGTACGGTCATTGCATTTTATTTAACACTTGCTTCAATCACTACCTTGGTGGCGTAGTTGTATTACGGTATGACTGCAATGCTGAGGTCTTGGGTTCGATTCCCAGTCGGGCAAAGTGATATTGGGTTTTAAATTCAGTATCAGCCCGGACTCTGGAATTTGTGCCCGTTATGGTGATAGGCTCACCCCCTATCACATAATGGGACGGAATACGCACGGCGAAAAAGAGGGTGCACTAGTTGCGCCTCTGCCTACCCCTTCGAGGATAAAAGGGGTAAGTGAGTGTGTGTGTTGCTTCAATTATTATTACCTGAACTTGATTTGCCTTGACAGTGTAACAAGAACAGAACAAAACTAAATTATGTTTTATGTTGACATAACATTACCGTATACATTTTACCATTATTATTCGACAATTTGCTAAAATGAGTGAATTTATTCAAGTTCTGGTAAGAAACTGAGTACACTTAGTATTTCTTTAACCCTAACATTCAGAATGTTGTAAAAGATGTAACACAAAATATTACCGACATGACACTACTAATATCGAAAACAAATGTCTCGACGTGAAAAATTTGCAAGACGTGCCTTATAAGGAAACATTGCGCTGCGCATGGACATAAAATGTCGCGGCCTCGTTTATATCATTTGAAATAATGCATAATATACTCAATAAAATTTTGTTACACAATATCAATTAATCTTTAGTCGTACAATAGCACTTTAGTACCTAGTAGTTGCATTTTCTTTCGTAAGAAGATGACTAAATTATTTTATGACCTACACCTACAGCGGTTTACTCTTATTACTGTATTGAATATCTTAATTATAGGGATCAGGCCACACGCAAATCTTAGGTTCTGTGACGATCCAAAACCATTGACTTGTTTTGGATTTTCTTGTGGATTTTGTTGTTTGGGTCAAGAGAGTGTTGGAATTCTGGGTTATATTAACAATGCATAATTTATGGAAAGGCTACTTTTTTCACTGCCTGTTCATCTTCTTCTTCTTAATATATATAAATCTCGTGTCACAATGTTTGTCCTCAATGGACTCCTAAACCACTTAACCGATTATAATAAAATTCGCACACCATGTGCAGTTCGATCCAACTTGAGAGATAGGATAGTTTAAATCTCAAATTATAGTCGCAATTTTAATTTATTGCTAATTATTTGTCTGTTATTATTTGACAGTCACAATTATCTTAACAGATGTCGATACCTTTCGACTGGGTTGAGTAAGTAATCAATAGATGGCGCTGCTATGAATGATTCTAACAGATGTCGATACCTCTCGACTGGGTTGAGTAAGTAATCAATAGATGGCGCTGCTATGGTAAATCTACGAACGTGTCATATAAGCTACATTTTAAGCGGGACTTTATACCGGGAAAACTCATTCACGCGGGCGGAGCCGCGGGCAAAAGCTAGTTATCTTATAAAATCAATATTATTAACAAAATATAGTAGATTGGAAAGACTTAACAAACTTCTTATTATAAATATGTTGTGAAAAATATGGATAAAAAAGTTAATAAATATTTTTGCGTGTCACTAATTGAAAATAAAAGGCAAATTACTAATTAATGTCTATTTCTACCGCCAAGCAGCAGTGTGCATGCACTGTTGTGTTTCGGTTTGAAAGACATTGTAGCCAGTCTAACTACAGGACATAGTGAGACTTAAAATCTTGTGTCTCAGGATGACGAGCGCAGTGGAATGTCACACAGTACTTTGTAACTCAAGGTGCTGGATGGTGTTGCTACTGTTTATGGGTGGTCGTATCGCTTACCAGCAGGCTCTCGCATACTCGTTTCGACATTTAATGCCATAAAAAATGGTATTTCCATATAATATACAAAAATCTAGGTTTAAATGCATTTCTATATATTTTGTAACCCATTAGGTTTCGACTGCGAAGAATAATCAAAAATATATAAATCGCAGGTGTTTATCTGTTCTGTTATACTATTAATTGCCTGGCCAGCACATAAATTGTTGTCCTTGCATTTGCACAATATTTTAACAGGGCTAGTTCATCTCAATTGCCTTAATTACTGTGTTAATTGCGGTTTATTGATTCGAATGCCAGTTGGGATAGGTTCAGATTTCTTCAAAAAAGTCATACAGTTAAAAACGTATGTTTTATTCTTAGGGGAAACGGAACTTGACGTATTTGGTCAAAGTTGTTGAAATATAGGTCATAATGATATAAAATAATTTAATGTTCTAATAATATCGGTTTGTTTGACCTCAGTCGAAATAAAATTAGTAAATACATAGGATTATCTAAAAGTGAAGGGTCCGTGGAAATCGGCACGATAATTGTAGAGCACGTAAAGAGCATTGGTCCTTAGACAGTCAATTTTTTTAAAAGATCTTTGATTGTAAAGTTTTATCAACTTTAATAATAGGTATTGATAATTCCATTCAGGATTTATTGAGGTCTTAGGTGAACCGCAGACAAAATAACAAATTTGAAATTTATAATAATGCAAAGAGCAGATTCGCTAAGAAGTAACAAATCACCATGCAAACCAATTTCCAACACTATTTATTTATTAAAGACGCAAAGAGTTAGTCACAGCAGTGCCCCTGGGAAACATTATAATATTATATTGTGGAATTTGTTATTAAAGTGGCACGTAGCGTAAAAACCAGCGGATGTATCAAAAACCACATTTCGTTTTGGCGCGATTAAATGCGTGACGTCTCGGCAGTGCAGTGGTGTGTTCAGTGTTGTACCTTTTTTGTTACTTGTGGTTCTCGGAACTTCCTTAAAGAACCATCAATTTGCCGTAGCTTCGCCTCTGAACGGTCGCAGGCCGACGACCTTCCACAGTGAGTCATTTATACGGCGATTAACTTACGGAAACAAGGTTGTTGGACATCACCAATCACAGGAGCGTTTTGCAAGAATAAATATATCGAAAAAAAACGCGCAAAAAATCTACCGAAATTTGCAGCTCAGAATCAGCTACGAAAAATGAATAAAGCAGTTTCAATTTACACAAATAATGCTTATGCTTTTTATTCCTCTGATATTTATCTATAAAAATACAAAATTATCTAGTTGTTGTACCTACATATAATTTATTGTCACAGGTACCTACGTAATAAAATTAATACTAAGAATTGTACAATACTTTATTTGCCCCAACTCATACTACAAACCTAATTAATATTTGATTTCATGTAAGAGATTATTTTAATTCATCGTTGCGTGTAAAAAATATAATGGATATCCACTATTGACTTCAATTCACAGCAGTAAATTACGGCCGTGTCACGCTAATGGGTCGGCAACTTGATTAACGATTTGCAGGTATTGATGTATTGTCTATCACACAAGATATCCTGCTAGAGTCTGGACAAAGTGCACCCACACTTACATCTATGGTGTATCCAGCTTTAAATCCAGGAGGATGAACGCAACTTTTGATTCAGAGTGCGGGGAGCAAAATGAAAATTTCATATATGCTAAGTACGTCCATGCTTGCAGATACGTGTCAACAAAATCATCAACCTCGTAATCTGCTTACAAGTAGAACTTGGGTAGCCCTGAACTGTAATGTCTGTCGCAGTTGCGGTGAAAGACAACAATTTACCGCGAATCAGATTTATAAAGTGTGCAGTTTCGCAAATTAAATGACAACCAGTGAACGACAGTCGCGGTTAACCTTGACGCTTCTGTTAGAAACGCCGCGGCACTTACCACTTATTGAAACTTATTTTAAATTGCGATCAAAGAGATTTTATCCTTGGGGATTTTATTCCTCTACGTCCGCTAAGTAGAGTAATTATCCTGTCTATTAAGGAATCATCGAATTATATAGAGTTAAGACAACAACAAAAATTAACTACATACATGCAGAGGTCAGATAATGAGAGACAGTAGAGACAACTAAAATTAGACTGGAACAATTCAACTGTAGACGATTAATGCAGACGCATGAACAATGGATTAAACCAGAAGTTGTTCTGACAGAATTTGCAAGCCTATATGCGAGCTCTTAAAGCGGTCGTTCCAATGGAGCCGTTCACCCATCTGGGGCTTAATTATCTCGCCACATTTTTGTTTATATTAGTTTTTATCTCTACGATTGCAGGATTACCAGCGAAAAACAAAATAAATACGTAAAATATTCAACTATCTGATAATATGGACTTTGGTAATTCCACTTCTGTGTATAAATAAACAAAAAAACCCAGTTATCAGACTTTCATATATTCTAAGAAATGAATATTTAAATTATTTCAGATGACTTCAATTTTCTTCAGCGTACCTAATAATAAATGTAGAGCATTCAACGTATGCCTAGATTATCATATTTCAAAAAATGTGCTAATCTGCATAGTGATCGCAGAGGTCTTTAAGGGGTCGTAATGTATTTAGAGAATAGAAAGGCAGAACACTCAGATTATCCATTACACCAGTAGCATAACGCAATAAAACTGAAATGTCGGAAATCCATTGGCAGATAATAGCACTATGAGATCGGTATGACTGACCGCTCACGACTACGTGATTGATCTAACCAGCATTCGATTTAGATTAGCTCTATATGTTCCGAAATGGAATGATTTTTCAGTTCCATGAACTGCATTTCTTAAGATGATTAAAGATAGGAAAAAATATGCCAGCGACGGAGCAATAAACTATTATACCTAGTAATGCAGTTTAAGGCAAAAAATATTCTTTTTGGGAATTTTAAGTTTATTCATTGAAAGAGCATAATATTTATTTGCTGACATACGTTCTACTTACGTTACGTGAGTAATTTTGTTATTTATAAACATAAATATATCAAACATGAGCGTCTATTTATTTTGCACTGGTATAATTTCTACAAAACACACATTCTGGTATTACTTAGTGATTTGAAAATATAACCCGCAGAGAACGTGATTCAAGTCTCCATTTGATAATTTAAAACAAACTGTTATAGTAACTTACAATAGAATTAGCACTGACTGGGATACAAAAGGATACCAAAAACCATTACTATATACTGCGAATTTGTTCAGTTTACTTCGGTCCATTTAAGATGAAGACGCAAGAGTTAATAAGTGCGACTTTGTTAAAACGCTTGGTCCGCTCTTTCTTTCCCGTAATGTATAAAATCTAGCCGTCTTGTTTGCATATCGTGACTCGACGTGGCTACCATTTCGTCGTAGTTGGCTCGATTATTGCGTATGCAGACCACGCTAGCTCCTTCCTGTTAATGAAGCGGCTGTCTGACTGCCACACTGTTGCGACCGCGTGCCTTGTACCGTACCGTTTGAGTTGCAATACTGGCTAGTCAAAGGCCGGAAAAACGTACAATGCATCATTCTTCACAATGAATGGATGCGGGAGCGATAATTCCAAGATTAGACTTGAGAATATTTTTCCTCTGCATTGATTCTCTTCGCGAACACAGTCAATTGCGATGATGTAAATGGTACGCAGAATAACAAGTATACGAATAGTTGAAGTGCAAATAAAAATAGCACACGTCAGTATCTAGTATCCACTTTGAACACTATTCAGTTCAAAATGTATTTATGTCTAACATGTGTTCAAGTAAAGAGAAAAAAATCGGTTTTATACTCGTCATCCCGACTTTGTTTACTATGTGCTGATTTGTGCGTCATGCGAGCTATGTTTACACTGATGTCGAGTGCGATCGATAAATTATCTGCTTCTTCTTCATTCATATTATTTTTATATAACGTGTTAAATATTTTGATTACTATACCGTGAACTAAAAAGCTAATCACTTACATAGTAAAATTCGGAAAGAAATATTTAAATGATAATAAGATAATAGAACCAACTCATATTTTTATGGCAATCCCATTTTATGTAACACTAATAAGACTATTTGTCATGCATATGGTTCTCAAACAAGGTCTAATAAATAAAATGTTTTCCATTATAATTATTAATGCTTCATATAATAATTTTGCAACGGGCATTTACATAACGCGAAAAATAAGCGCGTTCTAATAGAAAGATCGTGCGTGAAATACCACGTGGAATGAATAAGTTTTGCAAATAGAGTGATAACATATACTAATGTAGCCTACTTTTCAGTTTTTAGCGTCTAACTAGTATTACGCGCAGTGATGTAATGATTTTCAGTTTCGTATGTAATCTTGTTTCCGTTTAGTGGATATAGAAAAGTAATCAGTAGTTCTGCGTAATATTGCTGATAGGTTTTTTAATTGTTTGAGTCTAATGGTCTTTACAGCTATGCTGGACAAGTTTATAGCTGTGGCCAGCATATTCATCAAATACTAGCGTTACTTCTGGGTGGCTCAGACCTCAGTTGTACCGCTGAACAATGTGGATGGATACTTAATGACGTCCGATACGTTATTAAGCCGGGACCGGCCATTAGCATCGTCTTCCTTTACGAGTTAAAACATAAAACTGTCACATAATTTTGGTCCTTCGACGTGTAACGTTGCTAGGAACGTTAACTCTCTTAGTAAACAGGTTATCGTTGTGTCAGTTTAACTACCAATCGAAACCGTTAATGTATCGTATTGGCTGGTTAAACTGTCACTAGTTTTGACGTACGTCTGAACGGCGCTCGTATAAATAAGCGTGCAATGTCACGCGCGCTCTTTTTCTATAATCTTCTTCGCCGTAGCAACACTACCAACTAACTGCGTGTTGCCACGCATACCGTTGTTCCCGCTGGGGTGAGTGTGCCAACGACTACTAACCGCTTCCAGGTATTCTGTGCATCTGGACTCGTGAGCTATCACGAGTCGCTGGCGCGGAATGTAAGCCTAGCTTGCATTCCGACCCGCTGGGATTCTGATTCCAGGTTCTTTTCTGCGGTGCGGCGTTGACCACATTTTCGACGGCGTGGAGTGCTGACTCCATGCTCCGCTGGCGTCGGGAGTGCTGACCCCCGATCCCAGCCACGTGCTGACCGCCTTCTCCACGGTGCGGAGTCACTGCGGCGTGAGGCGCCGCAGGTAGATAGTAGAGAGAGAGAAGAGAAACTCAGGGTTTTAGGTTCGTGGTACGAGCTTTATTTTGCACCTCCGCGTTACACTCGGTACGGTTTGCTGGTGGTATGCAAACGAGTCACTGGCCTGCGGAGACTCCGATTCAGGCGAACGGCACGACGCTGATGCACGTGGCTAGCTCCGGCGACAGCTCGCCGGGCAGATGGTAGCGCCACGTGGTCTGCGCAGCGGTGGTGAGGTGGTCGGGGTTAGCACCCGATGATGATGGTGGTGGTGAGCACGTGGCCGGGGCCAGCACCCGCGACGACGGTGCACACGTGGCCGGGGTCAGCACCCGCGACGACGATGGTGGTGTGCACGTGGCTGAGTCAGCACTCCGCACCGTGGAGGGATGGCGGTGAGCACGTGGCTGGGATCGGGGGTCAGCACTCCCGACGCCAGCGGAGCATGGAGTCAGCACTCCACGCCGTCGAAAATGTGGTCAACGCCGCACCGCAGAAAAGAACCTGGAATCAGAATCCCAGCGGGTCGGAATGCAAGCTAGGCTTACATTCCGCGCCAGCGACTCGTGATAGCTCACGAGTCCAGATGCACAGAATACCTGGAAGCGGTTAGTAGTCGTTGGCACACTCACCCCAGCGGGAACAACGGTATGCGTGGCAACACGCAGTTAGTTGGTAGTGTTGCTACGGCGAAGAAGATTATAGAAAAAGAGCGCGCGTGACATTGCACGCTTATTTATACGAGCGCCGTTCAGACGTACGTCAAAACTAGTGACAGTTTAACCAGCCAATACGATACATTAACGGTTTCGATTGGTAGTTAAACTGACACAACGATAACCTGTTTACTAAGAGAGTTAACGTTCCTAGCAACGTTACAGACGCTTCTCTGATAAACTTTTATACATTGATGTTTATACATGTACGTTTTAAATACTGTAGTGTTTTGCTACATAACATCATTGTATAAGCGCTTGATTATCATGTTTAAATATTATTGAATCCTTATCTTATGCGGCAATCTTTGTAATCTTTCCGTTACTTGTATAAATTTTTATTTACATCAATGTAAAAATAACACAAATACCTACAGTAACTCCAATCTTAGCTAGCTGACCTTGTGCACCCACTGCAGCTTCTATTGCTCATCTTGCATTGCCTACATATTCTATGCACACTGACATTTTTGTTCGCGTATTTAGCTATCACAATAAAGCAATTTCGTCACAGCTACGTCCTCGCGATACAAGCTTTTGCAACAGCCGTTCTATATCGATAAAAAGGAAACCTTGGCATTATTAATATGTGGAATCCGAAAAATTATAATTAGGTACTAATCATGCGATTGCTGATAGAACAAGAATGCGTTTTTATAATGGTTATTATATAACAGTAATAGTTGTGTACTTATGCTGATAAGTCTTAAATTAAATATGTTCGTGATTAGCATTGATGTATTTTTTAATACATCAATGGTGATTAGGCATATTTTTCCAATTTTATAATACCCTTTCTAGCCGATTTCGGCCACGGCGGCCAATCTCAACAGAGATCAGCCAGATACGCAGGAGATATTATAGTGCACAAGTGTGTGCGCAATACACAGGGTGCACTCGCTATTCCTTTACTCTCATAGTCCGGTGAGACGGCAATCCGACATGACCGGAGAGAGATCAGGCGCAGGACCAACGGCTTTACGTGCTTTCCGAGGCACGGGGGTATCACACCGCCAACTTCCTGACTCCGAGCTGCGACTGAGTAATTTTTAAGATGGAAAAACCCAGTCACAATGTTTTTGGCCCGAGCCAGGATTCGAACCCAGGACCTCAGCGCGCAAATTGTACTCGTAACGCGTACGCAATACAACTACGCCACTGAGGCAGTCAGTTTTTTTAAATTTTATATCAGTGATAGTATGACTAATTGGGCTTTATTACTTTTAATTGTATAGAAAAATAGAATTATTACATTTATTCAGTCATTATTCCGTGGAACAATTTTGTGGTCAAGTTACATAGGTAAGTAAACCACAAGTTTGATAGTATTTTGCGGGACTAGTATGACTATCATTATTTTATAAACATAATTAATATACGATATAATATGACAAGGGTCAACGTTTTTATATCTATCCTATTCCATATCACGAAGTTAGTCAGCAAATTGTTAATCGATTTTAAGATTTGCAAAATTAAATGAAAGACATATGCTAATAGGGTTGCTTCCTATGTTTGATGTTGTACATTATTTTAAATGTAACAGAAAATATTACGAAAAATAAATTCTTCTTTAAAATCAGGATCGAAATTGGTTGACAACTAAAGCAGTTATTCATATTTGAGATATTGTTGTGAGCTAAGGGGGGGGGGGGGCGTAGTGGGAATATCGCGACATCTCTTTCGCACGCACGCAGCGTTATGGCTGGCGACACTCGGTGACGTCACATTCTGCTGTTTCCGTTATCTGACAGATGCCCCTTCCACCGAACTTCAAACCTTTATAACTCATTTATTATTGCTTGTATTTTAAAGATTCTTTTTCCTCTAGAGTTTAGAAGACATAAATTTTTGATAAATGTATTTTAAAAAAGTAGTCGTCTACCCTATTAACATTGTATGATATTAAACATTAACGTAGGTACATAAGAATGAATACCTGTTGTAATAAGATATTGTATGTTTTAAAATATTTAAGTAAGTACGTACTACGTATATACATAACACAAACACCTGGTACAATAAGAAGTCATAAATGCTAAAGTTGGTTAAATGCGTTTAATGTTAAACATTATTCCAACAATATTTAGTGAAAAACAAACTCACTGTATTCGTTGGCCGGAGTTGGTCCCACTATTTGCCTGTGTATTCTAATGATGTGATAGGGGTGAGCCTATCGCCATATCGGGAATTTAATAAATCATTGTTATAGCTAAAATACGACTGTCCTCCCCGTACTGCAAATAAGTTAATTACATTTTAGCCCATTTTGACATCTATTCATTCGAAATAACTTGTATAAAACCATGACATTACCAAAGGGTTCTTCTTCTTCTTTTAATTTATGGCTTCCACCGATTATTTGTCGGTGATTTCGTTACCAAAGGGTTTACAGTGTAAGGAGGACAAGATGTCAACTCATTGTCTTGATCATCATTGTATCGAAATGCGTTTGCGATTCCCTTCACGTTTTCTGCAAATGAGTAAGTTAACTAAAGCACTATAATCCGTTTAAGTAAAACACTTTCACCTGTGAAGGTCGGGCTGTGCTTTGAATTTACCGAGTGCAAACTGTGTTATACATAATATGCATGTTTTGCTTTACGTATTAAAAAAGGTAGAAATTTGGTTCCCTACTTCGTTTATGAAATGTTAACTAAATAAACTAGGAGGAGATAGTCTAACAGGATTTTACACGACGTAATTTACACGATTTGCTTTCGTATAATGTGTATTTTGTATATGAGAGTAATGATATCTGCAGTTGTGTCTACAGCGCGAATGGGTACTTACTTACTTAGTGGTAAAACAGTAAATAAACATCAATATTATTATACATAATAAATATTTAAACATGATTGCAGGCGTGTTTAACCATATACATATTCATACAAGCATTTTCATATTTAGCCGTCATATATTTTTCCCAGAAACAATTTCCCAAATGTAGGCTTAAAATTGTGCGATTGAGCATAAATACGAATTTAATGATATACTTACTAAGTACTTACCACTATAATCACTTTATTATACATGAATATCGATTCTGATTACAACCACAGCATATTTCATACGTGCAATCTAATATCTGCAATAGACGTAATATGACACGGCTTACAAAATAAAACAAACAAACCATAATAAATCAATAACGTCAAAACTAACAACCAATACGATCGAGGTTGCTCGCTATGGGCAAATATAAAAAATAACCCACTTTTTGCAACTAGCTGTTTAATAATACGTATCAGTACAGTACTATAGAGTTATGGATTTGCGAGTGTGACATGTCAATTTTCAACGGTGCTGTATCTAGTTTATCGGTTATTTAATTATTCAATTGTACGTTCCACGTCTTGGCCTTGTTTCATTCAGTGAGAGGACGCGAATGGTCTCATTAGCCGGCACTTGCAAGACAATCCAGACCAGCCACGATCTTATCTGAACATGAGTGGTTAATTCGATGTTGCTATTACCACTAATGTATCTATTCATAGTGTACAAACGATTGTTGAAAGCCTCGCGTTGAAAGTTGCCTGTGGAAAACGCATTTATCTAAATTTGCTTAAGGTCCGGTAGGCCAGCAGCAAATCTTGAAGAACTGCTACCACGCAAATGCCAACATTATACACCTACATTGACGATAAGCATAGTACTGATATTATAGATCCTAGCATTTTATTCGAAACATTAACTAATTCATTACAATAGGTATGTGTGGACAGACTCCCCCTTTCCCCCAAATTGGCGTAGTTTGATCCAGATTCGCCCGACGCAGATTAATACACGTCGAGCGACGCCCAGTCTGGCGTCCAAATTTTTAAACCCCCCGTCAGGCGTGAGACAAACGTCGGTTATTATTGGATGTATGCATTAACGTTTATTTGTTGTATATGCGATGTATAATTTACTGAACCGTGTTATATTGACATTCAACCGTTCTTATTTTTCGTTTCGATATTTTAGGTAGATTATTTAGGGTTTGTTTCACAGATTTCAAGTTTTATTTCACAGCCAACGTATTAAATAGCTAATGTAGATAGTACTCATTTTATAACCATTTATTTAGGGTCATAGATTAGAGTACGACTTTTGTATTTGGTCAGCTTATAAATTTATGTGACGAATAGCATTTATCAGCAAGCGGTGAAATCGGCTCTTAATCATCTAATTCAAGTAATCCGAAATTATAACTTGACTAAATATTATATTAGTGAAACAGTTGAACTACTGCTTTCATTTTATGCTTGAAACTTTATATTTAATTTGTATTTTAACCCTGTGAATTAAATTAGATTGATTAATCATTCCTACAACAATTTTCTCGTTTCCATTTCTGCATTATAAACAATTTAAATTACTTACAATTCTCAATTTGCTTGCATAAAGTGGCTTCGGTATTTTATTACGAATATCAATAACTCGTGATATACATTGAGGCGTGAATAATTTAAATAAGACAAACTGGTTTGCTTGCTTTATTGGAACCACAAAGGGCAAGTGACCACCGCGTTGGATTCCAATTCCGGTTAGGGTGCATCCACGTCCACTCGAGTTAACTGGATTGTTTACCTTGGGATAGTACCTTATAACATTTTAATGGTATGTTACGTTAACCCTAAAATACATTGCTAAACAACTCCATTTGTAAACCCACAGCAACGTCAATTTTTTTTGCTATATTTGTATTATTTTAAGTTCGGCAACTGACGTGCCATTCCTGTCGCATTATGATGTTTTTTGGGTGCTAAGATTACATACTATTAAGTAACACCTTAGCTTGTTTTACGGCCTACTTAAAAAATCTATACTCAAACCGAACTAAGAAGATTCATATAAAACGTTGTATCCAATTACATAATAACAGCACTGCCGTTAATATTAAAACCGAGTGTTACTAATAGCCGAAGTCACGACCTATGTCTAATATTAAAATTGCTTTGACCATGATGGATGTCCGCCGACCGCAAACGCACACATGTTTCCCTTGCTGGGAAAACTGAATAGTTAAATTCACTGTAAGCAAATTCCCAGTTGACATAAGAACTTACGAGCTATTGTGCTGACCGCTCGTGACAAAGTAAGGCCGGGAAAAGGTACATAACGTCCCTCAATTTGCGAGCCTGCCCAAGCTCTGAATTTTATTTGCAGCTTAGCTTCGCGTTTGACAAATGTCCGTCTGTAAAATTAAATGGCTTTGCAGCTATGAGCGTTTATAATTTGATGTTAATTATTCACGTATTTCCTGTGCAGTGTCACAGTAAGGGTCGATTTTATCTGTTCTAGAAGCCTAAAATTCATTCGCGTTCCTCAGTCTCAAAGGCTGTAAATAAATTTTCCTTAGTAACAAAGATGTTTTATTATCACAATTAATTTCGTTCTGACAGTTGTGATACAAAAATCTGATGATAAGTCATGGCATCAATGAGTGGAACAAAGTTTACTACAATTGTAATAACAAGCAAACGCACTACTAAAGCATATTTACTATTGCATTATTATATTTGTAGACCCTTAAAATTTTGACTATCAGAGCGACAAGAAAGGTCACATGAAATTGGGATAGCTCGAACGACCAAGGCTAATTTATTAAATTGTAATAACGGAAAGAAGTGGTCATCTATGAAATAACCATTACGTTCCGTTACGGGCCAGCTGTCCTGCTGAGTCAAGGTTGGTGTGAACGCATTATCTAATCACTTACCTATACCGGTTTCGCGTTGTTTATTATTTTTAATCACGATTAATATTTTGAGTCAGTATTTTGATATCAGTACCGTTGGTTTGTTTGTAACTGATCTTTGTCAGGACAGATACTTTTTGATAGAGGGCTGTTTGAAAAATAGGTTACAATGAATATTCGTAGTAATTTTACTTTAGGCTTCAGTCAGTTAGATGCAATATGATAGGTGGAACGTTTTTTATGGTCCAAAACGCGGTTGGTCCCATTAGGCAAATACTGCTGACGTAGAATTATTAGATTAGGTTTATTGCGATAAAAATTACACATATTATATAATAATGACCGTAGCTACACAATATCACAAACCTACATCCATAATGAGGATTAAATCGATAGATAATGCAGGTCTAATCAGTCTGACTAAGTTGGTCCTACAATCGTGGCACACGCTTTATTATGCATAAACTACTATGATTGCGTTTATTTTTACGGACTTACGCAAGGAGGTATTAAATACAGTAGACATATTGCGGTTGTAGGATATATTATATTCGATATCCACTCTGTATATTTATAGCTAAAAATAAAACCTTAATAATCCTTTTTAAAGAGACCTAATTATATCAGTTGATTTTTCTCTCTGATCTACGAATACCTTTAATATCATATAAAATAATCATATTATATAATCACACACCCTAAATACTTACAACATTGATTTGATTAAACTAACAAAGAACATTTAAACGACATAAGCACATAAAAACATACTTCATACATTATTACGTTGCACGCATAAAAAAATATTTCGCAGTCTTATCAAGAATTGGATAAATTATCGGCTACTGATTCAGACGGAAGTAACCGAATGGAAATTTATGTATGATTAATTAATCAAAACATTGTATTCCATAAATGGAATCCATGTTGAGGTCAGTTTTGGCAGCAATCTGAATAGACTAGCTCGACTGGATTGGTGCCACTACCTTGCAACAAAGGACTGAAGTGTCAGCTTTTTAGTTGATTTTTGTACGGTTGCCTGAGGTCCAATTGCCATCTTCGTTTTTGAGCCATGGCCATAATTAACAATTACTGTTCGTTCTTCAAAGGTCTTCAACGAAATCACAACAATCGTAATCACATATCACTGTTTTGTTGTTGAAGGATATTGCAGCTACTGGGAATTATATGACTTATCCATCTTAGGGTGACAAGGCCAGTGCAATGTCACAGTGCTTTCTACCTAGTGCAAGGTTTGGATGGTGTTGCTAATATTCAGCAGTCGTGTCCCTTACCATAAGACTAGTGGCTTGCTCGTCTCGTTATTCATTTGTATAAAAAAAGTGTATCTGTCAAGGATTTTCACCAGCGTAAGTGAGTGATCATTAATCACCAGGTTAACGACCTACATGCTCGTTTGCAGAAAAAACCTCCAGCTACAAAATATGTTTATCTTTTTTATTCTTTTTATCATGTATTTGCTCGCGTGAAAAAGGTTTTCCGGGATAAAAAGTAGCCTATGTCCTTTCCCAGGCTCTAGACTATATGTGTACCAAATTTCATTTAAATCGGTTAAGTAGTTTTGGCGTGAAAGCGCGACAGACAGACAGACAGAGTTACTTTCGCATTTATAATATTAGTAAGGATTATATTATATTTTATTAAGGATAGGTACGTTAAACAAGAATTTTATTATTATTTATTAAATGTTGTTCGCGGCTTCGTCCGCGTGGAAAGCCTTTCCGACTACCAAAGTCCCTAAAACGCAGTAAGACGCCAGAGCCATACAATTAAAGAATCAAATCAAAAATACCCATAATTTCCCATGGGAGTAAATTACCGAGACAAAAGGTGATCTATATGTTAATCCAGGAGATGGTGGTCTACCTGTGTGCCAAATTTCATACAAATCCGTTCAGTAGTTTCTGATTTATTTCTAACAAACATCTAAACATCGATTTTCACAAACTTTCGCATTTATATTAGTAAGAAGTAAGATAAGATTATGCCCAATAATAATACGTATTTGTAAGCGGAAAATAATTTATCTTTGTGACTAAAAACATTTTCAACGAATTGAGTACGTAACTTCCTCATTTTTTTATAGTCCAGTCGGTTAAAACAGTTTTTTATAAAAACAATTTACCAGTTTAATTGAGTTACTGAGTACTAACTTGAATATGCCAAATGTTTTAAGATAAAAACTAGATAATTATATATTAGTTGTTTTGTTTTAGGATCATGAAGGCTTCATACTACACACTATTCATTTGTTTCACACTGCATTTCACCTAGCTTCATCACTCATAAAAAAACAAAGCATATATGGGTTTTATACTGGTTTTATTTATACAAATAAACCTCGCACTATACTGCCACAATGAAATAAAGCCATTTCTAAGCACATATAAATTCATAATGCAATCAAAAAGAAACAGGAAACACATTTTACGCGCGTAGAATTCACCATTACCGTGATTAATTGGCATGTTTAGAATATACGGAAATGTAGTCGTGTGCAATTCAAGTAAAATAACGATTGTTACATCACTACACACCTATTAATTAAGTTCTAGATGCAATATGAATAGTTTAAATTCGATTTCGTATGATTTTTTACGAAAACATACGAACTGTTCCGATTACCTATTACAGTTTCTACCACAACTCTGATTTACAGGTAATTCAATAATTTTTACATACAATATTTTTTTACATACATTTATGTTATAGGTATTAGGTACGCCAAATGTATAAATAAATACTACGTAGTTATTCTGTATTTTAATACGTCTTATCAGTTTATAAGGTTATAGTAGCTGCTATAATTAAAACCTACAAATCTATACTAATATTATAAAGAGGAAAGATTTGATTGTTTGTTTGTTTATATTCATTGAATAGGCTTCGAAACTACTGGACCGATTTGAAAATTCTTTCGCCAATATAAAGCTATCAGCAAGTAACATAGGCTACTTTTTATCCCGAGCGGGACGTTTATACCGGAAAAACTCATTCACGCGGGCGGAGCCGCGAGCAGAAATCTATTAAGACAAAATTTGGAGTTTTTATCATAAAATATACGGAAGTAGACATACTATTGGGTATAAAAAATAATATCGTGTATTGCTCCATTAGCAAAATATCAAACACAAGTAGTAGAATGTTTCGAAAAAAGTCGTATCGAAAAATGCTTTATTTCTAATTCCGATATTTCTTTTTTGATAGCCCGCAATACAAAATAAGTTTTTATACATACAACAATAAATCGTAGCGAAAGTGCTTCATCAGGAAAGTTTTATATCGGCTTTATCCCGCCAATCAAGGACCTTTTCCTGCAAACGGTTGTAATTACGTCCCATATACGGCAATATAAGCGCTATCTATTAGATAAGATAGTCTGCATTTCCTTGTGCTCTCATAAAACACTCGTTAGGGATATATTTATTTGTATATTATGCAGGATGCTGGTGGGAAAATGACTGCGATATAATCTCAATTATAATTGATGTTTTGCATCGGATTTTTCTACGATTATTAATATTGTTTAAACAATTACACTACATTACTCTTCATGATTTTTTCGCATTAAAAATATTTTCCAAATAAAAATGAATAATTGGTGAGATTTAAGGATTCCTTCCTAGGATGATTCGCGAGGCTATTGAAATTAAAAAACATTCAAATTTCAACAGAAAAGATGGTTGGAAGCTTGCACAAGCTTGGGATCCTGTCATACATTTAATTAAATCAGAACCCAAAAGACCGGCTGCCAATCTTCAAGACACTGTGAGCTCATTCTGCGTAGATCGGACCGTCAACAACTAATAATTTTAAAAATATTTTATAATTGTTAAATGTAGGTAGATATTGTAACTTTTACTTTTCAGACTACCAACACATCAGTCCGCCCCATGACCATGAAGGCTGCATAGCCTTCGAAACGTCGGGAGAAAATATAAATTAAAAAACCGCAATATAATCCGTAAAATAGTTTTATTTAAAATAGATTTAAGGTTTTTTCGATCGGGAAGATATAATCCCTACTCTCAAATCCCAGGCTATATCACCACTTTATTTAAAAATCGTGGAAAAGAGACACAAAACAGTGCATTACATACACGTAAATGTATCGAATATGAATTACACGTACGTTAGAAATCACATTCTGATAGCGTGTGGGATCACTTGTAACACTTTCCTTTACCGTTACAACATGCTAAATACAATTTAGTTAAGAACAACTCATTAATAAACTCAAATACGTTCATGCCCGCATACGAATAACTGTTTTTTTATGTATCGTATAGAATCCAAAAAGATACAACTATTTTCATCGGAGAATATTTTTTCAAAGCATTTAATGGCCGTCTTATGGGCGCCAAGTATGATGCTGTGCGATTTAATACATTTCATCACACGTTGCTCTTTTAGATTCATGAAGCTACAGCATTTTTGTTACAAAGTATAACGTTAAGGCACAGATCTCTAACTTGTAATATTTATGAACCACTTACGGTCCCCTTAGAATCCTTAGGCTTAGAATGCCACTAATATTATCATGCTATGTGTTTAAAATTCATTATATATATTAAAACAGCTATCTTGTCGAACTATTGGAAAAATTTGAAACGGAATGCAGTATTGAACGGTATTGCGATATCAGATAAAGAAAGTATTTTACGGAGGCATTTGATGCAATTTTTAGTATTACGCGTGATAAAAAAATTATGATACCCTATGATGCTTATATTTTATTATAAATAAGGGGAAAAAAGCATGACTGGCATCGATTGCTATAAAAACGAGGCATAAAAGCTGTAATGAACTGCACACTACATAATCATGAATAATGTCTAATCGAACCAAGTGTATAATAATTGCAGTGTTCTGTAAAACTAAGTTTATAGAGTGCTTGCAGATTTTATTATAATGGATTTCTTGGATTCAATGAGTAAAATTCCCAGACGCAGTAATTTCTCACGTCTTATCACGCGCCAAAACTGTACTTCAGAACGATCATCTACATTCATTATAACAAACTGATAGGAAATACCGGTGAACCTGTTTCTTATTAATCCTGTCATAGTTTGTGTCTATAACATGTTAATTATAAATAAAATGTTGCAATATATAGGCACGATATTAAACCGCTATTTAGAATGAGTTGTGCTGTTAGATATTTACTTTAAGATCATGTTATTTACTTTGTATTCAAACAGTAAACAGGAGCTATAAACCTCCTTTAAATTATATACCTACTAACAATGTTAAATCTGTCTGTCCGTTAGATATGAAAATTACCTTAAAGCTTGCTATAGCGTTGCGTGCTTCGCGGCACATAGAAATGGGAATACAGATAAGATAGATTAATTTATCCCACAGTCGGTGCAGATACCATCTGACTAACTACGATCACGCGCCGATAAATGCTAATCAGAACACAACTCGCTAATTAAAACTCGGTGGGAAAAAAACTAGTTGTGGCGCCGTAGTTTGCTGTTTCATTATAATCAAAAATATTGATTTACACTTCATTCATTTACTCTCCTTCCTTACAGTTGTTATTATGTAGGGTAATATGTGATTGCAGTATATCCTTTGATAGATAAAACTATTTAGTATAGGCTTAACTAGAATTCTGGGTGGACATTTTCTCAAGAATGAACCGTAAAACTTTTCACGCAATAGTAAGAAAGAAATAAGCTGGTAATTTACAATCGTGATATATAATAATATTGTCTCGTTTCAATAAAATCGATGGCCCGCCATGCTCACCATACACATGACACAGAAGCCCGGAGGCATGTAATTAAAAAATAATTTCATTGCGCTTTGCGTAACGCAACATGCCCATTTCGCAGCCCCCAGACAATATACGGGACTTTTAATGCATTATAAAACTATACAATTACAGTAATTATGCTCCAGGTATATTAAAGGTATTTTATCGTTTCACTACGCATAATAATAGTTATTCAGATGAAGCCTCTCTTTGAATTGCTATTTTATGCCACTGCATCATTACCAATTTCCTTTGCCTAACTGTAATTGAGATTACATGCGACTTAGACATGAGAAGTTTTCGCTGGACGTGAGTCGGCGGAGCCGCTTTTGCAAACAGAACTGTGTTTAACGTTTTTTAAAACAGCTGCCACGAGTGATGTTTAAAACTGGGTATTAAAAATAGCTCTGTGATTTGTTCTAGGAGCGGCATCAGAGCGAGGCGCCCAGTCGGCGCCCAACTCCACACGCCTGCTGATGACACAATAAATTGTGATGCTGGCACGAACAGGACCCTACAGGAAACTGCGTCCTAGAGGACGGCGAAGGACGTTCTAGCAATCGAATTTCTAGTTCTATAAGTGCAAGTGCCTAATTATTTTGTAAACATGTTGGGTAACCGACGTAACTTAATATTTAGAGTGAGCATTGTGATCAATATTGCCGTGCTGCTGTACGCGGCGATGCATCTGTCCGTGAGCAACGGACCTGGAGTGGAGTGGGTGCCCATCACGGCGGACGGCTCCGAGCGGAGCGCCGAGCTGCGGTACCTCGGCCGGGAGGACATTAGGAACGACACTGAAATGAGATCAATCGAGTCGAGCGTCAGGAATATCGAAGAGTCGACGTCACAGAAGACTACTTCCACGATGCCCACTACAAACAAAACAGCGTCTAGTACCGCTTCTATGGTAGATATAGAGAAGAAAATTAGTGCTGTGCCTTCTGATGCAGATATAACTAATGAAACGCTCGACCTTGATGTAGTGGACGAGAACGCACTGTCAGATGCGACTTTGACGCGATTGAAATGTTTGCTCGCCTGCACAGACAAGGACTTCGCTTCGCAAACTGTGCAGCGGGGGGAGTTCTGGGTGTTGAAGAACTACGTGCGCGCTGACCATGGCACGATTCAATGCCACGAGACTATTACTTACACCACTCATGCTGGTTTTGAGTTCCTCGATAATGTTCTGCCTTTAGTTGAAAGGTGAGTGTTCATTAACATATTAACATATTATTATATTTTTCCGGAGACACTTTATATAAAAATTATGCTTAAGAATTAACTTGTGGAAAAGAAATACATATAATTATGTAGATGAATTAAATTACACATAAACAGGGTCTAAAACATTGTCACATCTCTATTTATTCTATATATTAACGCTGCTAGTTTGTTACATCGTTTGATACGTAAATAACTTGGAATCTAGTAAAATCCAGTCGTTACTTAATAAAGCGGAATATTCAGTTCATAAAACAACGAATGGACAACTTTCGTGTCTCGCCTTGACAGTTTTGACGCGGCGCCGGTGCATCTCAATTGGAGTAATAATGCACCGTACTGGATTTTTAATATTTTATTTTATCGTTTGTACATATGTTAATAAAATACGTGAGAATCCTTGAATGCCTGCTTCAAGGCAGCTATATATCCAACTGCACAATGAAACATGCCCAGTGAAGTAATAAAGTAGTTTCCTATGTTTGATTTTGTAAATTATTTAATTCGTAACAGAAAATGATACAAAAGAGAAATTCTTCTGTAAAATCAGCATTAAAATTGGTTGAAAAATAAAACAGTTATTCATATTTGAAATATTGGTGTGCCCAAAATTGGGGACGTGGAGAGGATTTCGCGCTATCTCTTGCGCACGCTGGCAGCGTTATGGCCGGCGACTCTCGATGACGTCACAGTGTAATATTACTGTTATTTGACGACTACCTCTTCCACCAAATTTCAAAGCTTTATAACTTACTAATTATTGCCCCAATTTTGAAAAATATTTTTCCGTTAGAATTTGGATGGCATACATTTTTGATAAATGTATTAAAAAAACATTTTAAAGGGTGATTGAAATACGCTACATGCAAACTGATTTATTGTTTTGTATTTATTGTATTGTTTTCGATTAAATTTACAAATATTATCATATTTTGTTAAAATCCCATAATGAATACGAGATACCTAAATCCAATACCCCTAATAGTTAATACGCACATCACTATTAGTTTATTATATTGGGGATCACAAGCAATAGTAGTTTTAATACTAACACAAAAAAATCTAAAACAAAAATATTTTTACCGAATAGGTAAATTATTGCGTATTTTGACGTAGGACATTGACATATATTTTTTTGTACCTAAAAGGGGGCCTATTATAATCCCTCCTTTCGGGAAGAAGCGGCGTGGTAGAAATACGATTTAACCCCCACATTAATAAGGAGATATAAGCCTTCTCGCAACTAAGCCACAACAAAGCTAATTAAGATAATTAAACGATTGTAATTATTTCTGAAATCGGGTGATCGCTGTATTTAATTGCATTATTTCCAAAAAGAAAACATATTAAAAGCAACTACTTATAGCAGGTACAGTTTAAAAAATATTTAATGTATTTTATTTAACGAAATTTATAATTTTATTGGTCATTGCAGAGCCTGAATTCCTATTACTTGACACAATTAAATCTTTCACTAAATATCAATTGTGCAAATTAAAAATAAATCATTTTTTCGATATGACTTTATATTTCAAAACAATCAATTGTGCAGACTGAAATGCAATATTACCAAATCACATGTAGAGCGCATAAGTTATTAAAATTTCGCAATATATTATTACAACACGAGGCACATTCTAACAAAAGAATAAATGCAATTGATTCAGATGATCGACATGGCTATTCATCATATGCCGACACTTTCGTAATGATACTGATGCAAATGCTTAATACTTAATGTTGTCATCTTTCGTAAGACGGGAAAAAGTACTCGTGGATGACTTACTGATTTTTTAACAATTGACTTCTAGTTATTAAATTCAAATGTTACATTAATAATAGGCTGTGTATGATTAAAAGCGACAATTAAAGCTAAGATTCATGTTATTGAATTATAATAATAGCCCGTGTGTAGTATTTTTCTCCATTTCATAGAGCTGTGTGCGCAAAGCAAAAAATAAATATTAATAATTATAATTAAACCAGGATGTATTAGGTATTCGTCAGAGATAGTATTGATGTCTTAATTAAAAATAAAGAATATTGCACAACCATTCCCATTTGAACAGTTATAAAATTTAATACCACCCTTTTAAAAAATATCTTAGTTTTTATAGCTGACGCAGTTTGCATTCCATAGCTATAGTTTTTACATTTGTTTGTAAAGCGACGATGAGTGTTCCATAACAAAACGTAACGATCACGTCAAATGTCACACGAATGGAGTATTGTATTGGGCAACAATGGAATGTGATTGAGTGCCGCGCCAAGAGGCGTACCGCACACGATGTCGAAGCACCAAGTACAAGTGAACTCTATGGACAATACACGCCTCTAACAAAATTGTTCCCGGAATCTTTCTTGCTTTTTGTTTAGATGTTTACATCTTCCGAACGCTTTTTGTTTACTTTTTGTGAGTAGGTACATATGAAATAAAGTAGAGCTTATATATTTTCGAGACTGTCTCTATCAAATTGTTGTGGGATCCAGTTTGAACCGGTTCTGTGCTAGCCAAATTTTTCAGTCTTCATTAAGACTAATAAGTGTTTAGTATCTTATACGTCTGTGCCCGAATTTTGACGAACCTAATGTTCTTAAATGTAACTGAGTTTATGAGAAAATGAAAAGCAGGATTCAGGAAAAACTAGATATTTATTAAATATTAGTATTATTATCTGTTATAATGATTTCAAGTTAATTTCTTACTATTAAAATAATTGTTAAAAAAATATACTCATTTCCTTAAAGATTTCGTTGAGAATTAATGTTTTTTTTTTCAAGAACACTAACTGCGCTACGTTTTTAGGTTGTATCTGAACGAAACAACTGTGGTCTTTTTTTAGTTTATTTAAGACACACACAGAATACAATCAAAACATATAATAATGACTATAGCTAGGGTTAGTACTTAATCTAGATTGCACTCCAAAATGTGTGCCCAAATCATGACTACTACATACGATGTGGAGGCGCCACGTAATGGGCCTCCGAAATATAAAGGGGAAAGAAGAAGCGGATTAGCGAATCATTAGACAGCCATTAATGTGGCTGCGGCGGCGGCGTTTACGGAAGTGTAGTGGCACTCGCGCAGCTTGTTCGGCGCGGTGCGCGCGAGACACAGATAGGTAGGCGTGCAAGAGTAAGGGAGAAAGAGGTGCGGAAAAGGGAACTAAGGACAAGGATTAGGCTGCCAACCAATAATTGCGTTTTATTGTTAAATGTGGAATCATTATGGCGGAACCATTCCCCCGGCCTTAAAGGGTTACCTTTAGAAAACGCTACCTTATAAGAGAAAAAAAATGGAGCGTAAGCCTACTCCTACCTGTACATTAAGCGATTTGAGCGAAATTAAACGAAATAAGCGTAAGAAACTACGCCCACGGGCTCTTGGCATCGGCTGTGAATATAGTATCCACAGCCGCTAGGTATCCTAGGCCTACGAGCAACCGTGGGTTATAAATATTTACTGACTGGGCAGCGGGCACAGCCGAACGATAGGGCGCACGAAGCTGCCCTTGCTCGTCCTAACTGTGACAACACGCGTTGCACCATCCTTCGAGGGGTGGACAGCTTCCACCACACCGAGAGGCCAAGAAAGCGGCGGCGAATTATCTACAATAATGACCACTACCGTCCCTAATTGGATCGGAGTGGATGGCGTGGTCCATTTAGCGCGAGCTTGCAATTGATGCAAATACTCTATCCTCCAGCGTTGCCAGAAGGATTGGACCAATTTATCCAATAGCGAATGTCTCTCACGTAGATTAGACGAATCTATGTGAGACGCGGGTAAAGAAAAAAGCGGAGCGGTATGAAGGAAATGAGCCGGCGTGAGCGCCGTCGGCTCGGCGGGGTCGCTGCTTAAGGGCGTAAGCGGGCGCGAGTTTATAAGTGCCTCGACTTGCGTAAGTACAGTTAATAACTCTTCATAGGACAGCAGCTGTTGCCCTATGACCTTGAAGAGGTGAGACTTTACTACCTTGACCATGGATTCCCAGCATCCACCCCAGTGAGGGCTAGCAGGCGGAATCTGCTTGAAATCAATGCGACTTTCTGATAATTCATGTTCAAGGCACGGGCGATATTCGTCGAGGAACTTATAAAGGTCGCGTAGGTACGAGCGACAACCTACAAAATTGGTACCGTTGTCAGTGTATAAACACTGAACCGGACCGCGGCGAGAAAGAAAACGCTTAAGCGCAGCGAGAAAACTAACCGTGCTCAGTTCCGTGGCTATCTCAACGTGCAAACAACGCGTCGTGAGACAAGTAAAAATACAGAGCCAAGCCTTGCGGCCTTTGACACCTCTACCACGCACGGGCGTGTATTGTAGAGGGCCTGCGTAATCACAACCCGTATGCGAAAATGGTTTGTCAACCTGGTTGACGCGGTACGCGGGCAAATCGGCCATCATGGGAAATGTAGGGCGCGGCTTTGCCCGAAAACAAGTGTTGCACTTGTGTATACGATGCCGAATAACTCGGCGAGCGGCGAGTATCCAATAATGACGCCTAAGTAAGGACATCAGTAGTTCAGGACCGGCGTGTAAGTACTTTCTATGGTGATAATCGATGATCATGTCGACTACGTGATCACGTCGCGGGAGCACACACGGGTGTCTTTGCGTATATTCGACGGCAGCATTCGATAGACGGCCGCCGACACGGATTATATTTTTACTATCCAAGAACGGATTTAATTTTTGCAAGCGGGTGAACAAATTTGTTTGTTTTTTAATTTACGAATGTCGTCAGCAAAATAAACATTTTGAAGAGCTAGTATGATTTTACTTTCAGCGTAATCTAAGTCAGAACGAGTGACGGAAGGTCGCCTCGGTAATAATTTTGAAAAACGGTAAATTATAACAAAACAAACGTGGTTAAATTCGAAAATTGACACTGGGTCATTAGTGCGAAAGCGAAAACGAATACGCTGGAACCTATGATCGGATTCTTGCATACCGATCTGCAAGAACATCTGACGACAATCAGCGGAAACAGCAATTTTGAAAAGGCGAAAATTAAGAAGAATACAATTCAAGTCACCTTGAAGGTTAGGTTCTGAATGTAAAACTTCATTCTGCGACAGCCCTGAACTTGTCCTACAACTGGCATCTAACACCATGCGGACCTTAGTAGTGGTCTTGTCCTCACGTTGCACGCAGTGATGCGGAACGAAATAGGATGCGGCGGCGGCGAGATCGAAATTATTATTTATTCCTATTTCGGTAATGTAACCCTTAGCAACGTATTCGCGAATGATATCGTTGTAAGCGGCGCGCAACATGTCAGACGACTGCAACTTACGCTCTAAACACAAGAAGCGTCTATGAGCATCGTCCCTAAACGGCAGAGCGACGATGTATCTACCACTAGCATCACGCGTAGTGGTGGCGCAGAAATGGTTTTCACACTCAAGGTCATCATGACCTTGAGCGGGCGGAGCGGAAACCTCCTCAAGTTCCCAAAACCTTTTAAGAAGGTGGTCCAAGGGAGGTTGATCGACAACAGCACAGCAAGCCGAGGTCGACTTTAAAGCGAAAGTTTTGGATAGTAAAACGGGAGCGGAACCCATTATAACGTATCCGAAAACAGTATTTATAGCGGGCGGCAACCCATCCACACTGTAAACCGTACCCGGTATTAACAGGTGTGGAAAAATACTAGCACCGAGAAGTACTTGCACTTCGGCCGGTGTGGCAAAGCTACCGTCCGCAAGCGGGAGTGAGTTAATATAACGCGCGAACAAAGATTTATCAACGGGCACCGAAGGTAGGTTGTCCGTGATGCGGTCGACAATAAGTGCCGATACGTCAAAACAAACGTTATTATTATGACGCGAATGTACTTTAAAGCGTGTGGAACCCCTAATGGATTTTTCCGTACCACCGAAACCACGTACAATAGTTTGCGTATTTTTGTCGTAATTCATACCCAAGAGCGCAACACATTCGGGTGTTATAAAGTTACTTTGCGATCCCGAGTCAAGAAGACATTTAATTAAATGCGCCCGACCGCCACGATCATAGATAGTAATTTGCGCTGTCGACAACAATATAGTGGATTGCGTACATCGCTTGAGATAGCCACTAGAAGCGGTTGCGTTCGGCACTGGCACAGCGATGGATGTGTGCAGCGAGGAGACGTTGCCGCTCTGTGCACTATCGGGCGGCGGCGGCGGCGCACGAGGCGGGCCGGCGGCGCTCACGCCACAAGTGGACGAAGCCCGAGCGCTGACTGCGGGTGCGCCTGGCGCGGGTTCGGTTCCCGACGCAGGCAAATTTACATTACGTTGCGCTTGCGAAATGGATTGAGAATTTGATTCATTGAAATGTAACAATGAGTGATGTTTTGAGTTACAATTACGACATCTAAAATTAGACTTACACTCTCGCGATTTATGATATAAACTAAGGCAGTTAATACAAGCACCATGATCCTTTACGCATTTAAATCGTGCAGAAGGCACTAATTGATCAAATTTAGGACACTTAAAGAGATGATCATGTGCGAAATTATCACAAAGACATTTTTTGTTATTAGGTGTTGAAACTGACGTGTAAGTCTGCGGGTTAGGTACGTGACTACGGGGTTTACTTTTACTATAATTATTACTACGCGAAACACTGGGAGGGACGTAATTAATTTGCGTGTTAGTATAAATTTTAAACTGACTACGAATAAAATCGGATAAATTAATAAATGTAGGCATTTCTACATCGCGATATCGCTCCTCAAATGCATGGACCGTCTCGGCGTCCAGTCTTCGCAAAGCGAGATGCAGCAGCATAAAGTCTGACAGATCATCTAGGTGCAGGTTTTTTAATGCACTAGCAGCAGTTATGAACTGTTCTAAGAAGCTTTGGAATTTAGACGCAGAGGCGGGACCAGTGCTCTTGAAGTTAACCATTTGATCTAAATAAGTAGATGCGAGTGTTCGAGTGTCTTGGTACCTATCAATAAGACATTGTAATATAGTGTCATAATTTTCTGCGCACGGTGTAATACCCGAGAACACGTGTTTAGCCTTAGTCGAGAGTTTACTCACTAAATAGTACAGCCTATCGTCATCTGTTAACAACGGATTCTCATGTACCATGGACTTAAACCCTGCGTAAAATAGGGGCCAGTTTCGTATGTCACCGTCAAACGCCATAATTTCGAGTGACGGCAAGGATGGTTTTTTATGTTTTATACCACTGCGGTTGGAAACTGTGTCCACCCTCGAAGGCTTGGAATCAACACGAGATAATACGCGCTTAATACGACAATATAAATCCTCAAACGAGATTAAGGACTGAAAATCAGGCTTACTAGTAGGATCAGTCTTAAGTAAAACGCGATTGTATTCATCGAGGATTTCCCTAAATTGAGACCTAGTGTCGTCAATCGTCGCGACTGAACTAAGAAAGGTTTCCAGACATTCCTGACTAGTATCAACCCTTTGCGAATTCTCGAACACATTTTGAATGATTTCAAAATATGTATTTCGTTTGCATTCTAATAACATAAGTTCACTATTTTGTATAGGTGACTCGGTGTCTATTCGTTTCGAACGCGACATTTTACCGAGATATTATACACCGATATAACTAATTAAGTAACTATAGGCACAACAGGTGTGCGCGGCGAATATTATAATACTTATAGTTATGAATACAATGATTCACTATGCGTGCGGAGTGTTAAACTGAGCGTTCGCAAACGAAATACTTTTTTAAGATTTACCCTCTATGTATAGAAATAAAAGATAAATAGGTATTTTAATGAATTAGCGTTTTTGTTTTAACAATGATATTTAAATGAGTTATGTAACCCCTTTAAGACCAAGGTTGAAAACAACTAAGCGAGAAGAGTAGGTACCTAGGCAGGTACTTACGGAATATACTAAATGCGGAGGGGGGCAAATCTAGACGAATCTAGGCCCTAATTAATAAGCGGCGTAGTCCGATGACCAGATATTAATCCGTCTCGTATGGACCAAAAATGGAGGCGCCACGTAATGGGCCTCCGAAATAAAAAGGGGAAAGAAGAAGCGGATTAGCGAATCATTAGACAGCCATTAATGTGGCTGCGGCGGCGGCGTTTACGGAAGTGTAGTGGCACTCGCGCAGCTTGTTCGGCGCGGTGCGCGCGAGACACAGATAGGTAGGCGTGCAAGAGTAAGGGAGAAAGAGGTGCGGAAAAGGGAACTAAGGACAAGGATTAGGCTGCCAACCAATAATTGCGTTTTATTGTTAAATGTGGAATCATTATGGCGGAACCACGATGTGTTAATATTTAATTATAATCACTGTAAATATTAAACGAAACCGCCTAGTATTTTTAATGCAATATTAAAATTCAATATCTAATTCTTAATTTTTAAAACAGTGTTTGCCGTAAACTTATTATAAACTTTGCTGAGCATAATGTCAATTTGTTTATGTTTCTTAGCCAAATCGTTGTACGAGTCTGCATTGAATCCTCGCCTGACAACTTTAGGAAATATCTAATGCGCCGTTAGTATTGAGAAATATAAAAACGGGTTCCTACCTCGAATTTTTTATATGTAAGAAAAAATCGAACACTGTTGCCATTACAATAATATTGTAAAATTGTTTTTTATACCATAATCTTTAATACTTGAACAACAAAGCGCATTATTCAGGTTAAACGCATATTTATTTCGATGTGACTAAAACGTTTTTGCTGCAATACATTTGGCGCAAGCTTTTAGGCAGGCAATCCATAAACATTCAGTAAAGATAACCATTTATTTACTTAGGTGCGATCTTGAAATCGAATGCGAACGGTTAACAGCTACATAACAGAATTAATCACTGTTGGAATTCGCCCAATTTTTTTCCGTTAATGTAGAGCATGGCTAAACGCATTTAATAACTGGAACTTAGCACCTAAAGTAAAATGCGTTGGAAAAGCACGAAGCGTGAAATAGTTTACGTTGATACAGATGAAGTAAATTACATACAACAGCAAAAAATCAATGATCCGACCAATTCGGTTCGTCGCGGCGCTGGGTGCGGCGAATTGGATGTACTTCGCGGATTTATTAATAATAACATCATGCGAAATAGCACGGTGGTCATATAAATCTTTATTGCGTGAAGACTGTGACACTGAATAACTTAGATCCTTACGTTTACCGTTGTATGAATGGGTTGCATCTAATACTGTCCATTATCTAATATTCTATTATTTTGAGTGACTACAGTTTGTTCATCTGATTATTTTTAACGTAAGCATGAAAAAATCGATTATCAATCAGATTCACGTGATTCTTCATAAGAATTTCGAGGGTATGTGAAGTCTGCCAACCCGCACTAGGCCAGCGTGGTAGACTAAGGCCTAACCCCTCTCAGTAGTAGAGGAGGCCCGTGCTCAGCAGTGGGCAGTATATAATACAGGGCTGATTGCATTGCATTGCATTCACGTGATTTATAGTGTAAATTAACCCAAATCTCCAAGTGTACTTATTAATAAACATGTTTATCAGAGACATCATGACGATGTGTTACAGATGCCATCTGTGTTGGAGAATGATCAACGCTCGCGGGGGAACTGATTGCATTATGAAGAGATTGATAGTAACAAAGATATCGTTATCGAACCTATTGAACAGCTGTTTTTAACACGGCCATATTTCGACACTAACGGGCCCCGTCCCGTCGATAAGTTTTTGTTAAGATAATAGTTCGAAGGTTCGAAGCATTTGTATTGAAATTACGAGACTGGATATAATATAATGATTTATAATAATAATCCCTGTATTATACACTGTCCCATTGCTGGGCACGGGCCCCTTCTACTTCTGAGCGGTTTTAGGCCTTAGTCCACCACGTTGGCTAAGAAAAAAAACGGATATAGCATAGTTGGGTATAGAACGGACTGCCGAGACGAATATCCGCCGGTTCAAAACCCAAGGGCACGCTCCTCTGACTTTTCTAAGCTTATGTGTGTATTCTTTGAGACTTATCATACAAAAACATCGCGAGGAAACATATGATATAAAATATTATAATATATTATGTCATATGTGACACCATTTGTAATAAATAATAGGTACTAGATTTCTTTATTTTAAACATCTAAATAGATCCGATAGATTTACTTGCTAAATACTTACCAAGAAAAAGACATATCTTTACATATATTTTTAATATTTCATAATAACTCTACGGCGCGTTTTAACATTGATATGAAACATATAATAATGACAACCTTGGCTGTGGCTTCAAACTGAAAAATAAACAGCTGAGGCATCGCTAAATTACCATTCATCGGTCATTGAAAATCAATACTAAGCTACTTGAGGAATGTACCAAGTAAACAATGGGTGAAATTTCAACAAATAAAGAGAATTGAAATGACGCGTCTGAGTTGCGTGGGTGTAACCAGAATATACTTTGGAAGGCATAACAATGCAAAACAGCATAAAACATGTAGTATTTTTGATTGAAATTGCGAAATGTTTACACATGCTTGTTTCTTAAAACATCCATTGTAATCATGCTGCCGATTATTGACTAAATAATATCAAGTCAATGTTTTATTACATGTATAATATAGGTATAATAATGTTCTTCTTGCCTAAATTCTAAAAGAACTGTGGAATAAGGCCACAGGCCTCGTGGGACTTGCCCCTTAACGTCTCACCGCAGCTACGCCCCTGATTCACAATATTCCTTACACAAGCAACTTACTGTCTATTTACATCGCCTCGCAGTCTTAAGTTTCCACCCTCGACCCGTGCATTGTACTCTACACTAACAATGACTTTTCTCGGAACGAAAAATAACCAATAATTATCAACTCATTCTATTCGACATGAAAATGAAGAATGATCTTTTATGACGTCCGTAATAGGAAATTAATGCATTGTACACATTGATTGTACCTACAATATACAGCTGCTTTCCTCGAAACTGACAATCTAATTATCATAAAAAGTACCAAAAAATCGTTCCCCGAAATAGAGCTACCGAGTAGCAAAAATTTCCGCGAACTGAAATCCAATCTAGGTGATAAAACAGATAGTATATTGATCGACGTAGGCGTATTCAAACAATATGGTTAATTGCGATTGGCTCGTTGGGATCGAAAAAACGCGATCAGATAAACACTCTGCTATTGTTTTGTGTTATTACAAACTACAATTGTACATTCGGTATCAGTGTTATTTGATTGAATAACGTCGGCAGTGTTACAAAATATAGTAATTATGTTTCCTTTCTTATTATTCCGAAACTTGACGCAAAGTTCGTAAACGAAGAATTATCGAGCGACGGGATTCTGAGTAGTTCGGTTTAACAATAAGGTAAATACTTCTGTCTCCCGTTAACAAAACGGTCAAGAATAAATACAAAATGTTTACTCTCTCCAATACCTCGCCGGCTACGTGCTCTATCCATAAATGATGATGTCCTCAAATAAAGTTTAAGGACACATTACCTTCCAAAGTTAATGACTGCGCGTGTCATTGCCACTAACTGCTCGGTTACTTTTAGTTTTCATTGTGACAGCCACTCATTGCCGTTCAAATTCATTCATTTCACGTTCATCTTACACTGAATAACTTTTTCAAGGCTTCTTATCCAATCCATGATCTAATTCACAAGCGTGAATGCCCAGTACATTGCATTCTTACGGCTTGGGAATTCGAAATTGAATATTTATTATGAATACAGATAAAGTATTCTTAATAATATGCTGTATCATTATTCATTCTCTTCGGTGTGCTACAATGATTTATAAGTTTTCAAATAATATTTTTTTTATAGGTCATACGTGTCTGCCAGGAAACTGGGGCAATAGTAAGAATTTAAAGCGGTTTAAAAATATAATCATATAATTGATAAAAATATAATTGATATTGGATTTTTCTATTCAGTATCAGCCCGGAGTCTGGAATTTGTGCCCGATATTGCGATAGGCTCGCCCCCTATCACATCATGGGACGGAATACGCTTGGCGAAAAGTGGGTGCACTAGTTGCGCCTCTGCCTACTCCTTCGGGGATAAAAGGCGTGAGCATGCGTTTTTAAAAATATAATCGATCGATAGAATTTGATTTGTATTTGAGCGCAAGTTCATTCGGGTTTTACTTTTTAGATAGACATGACCTTACAATGAAAAGAATTATCTCCCTTTTGAAAATATATTTTTATAAGTGAATTCTGGGCCTACAAGGCCGAGCGCGCGAATGTTTAAAATATTCTCATTCCTAAAAACGGATACGACTAATGCAAATTGCTTACAGACGTATAGACTAGGAGCTTTTAAACATTGCTAAATTAGAACTGTGCCAATTAGAAAATAATATAGGATTCGTGATAGTCTTCTTAGCCGTTAACTTATTTATATCTTCAAACGTTGTTGATTAAAAGCCTATAGGTACATATAATAAAATAAAAAAGCCTTTTATTTCATGTATGTAAAATTCCATAGAAAATACGTACCATTAAGATGCCGCATACATTACCTTGCATTGTACGAGGAAAGGTTATTAAAAACGTTTCTCAATGCTTTTTCCCTATTCTCAATGCTTTCATTGCACTTCCTATTATCCTACATAATGCAATGGACATTAAATTGCATTCGCTTGTCGTATTTCTACTCATTACAACATGGCGAAGTTATGAAAATGGAGGATCTGTAGTATTTCTGCAAATAGCCGTTGTATGGACTGTATACATTACGTTACGATTTAAAGCTTCCTGTATATTCAATGCTTTAGGGCGCGGTCACACGGAGCAAATAAACTGCTGCCGATTTTGCGTTGAGTTTACTCCTTATACGATTTTGAATAGTGTTTATATTTTATAGCGCACGCAACTTGCGGAGGTTTTTATTGCCGTATTCAGAAGTATTACCTGAGGTATTACTGAGTGCAACATTATTATCGTTAACTGTTACTGTTATGAGTCAGTGGGCGACTGCAAAATAAATTAACTAGTTCGGCAGTTTTTTGACCTTCAGCTAAGCTGCAGCCGACCACTCACTCAACCACGCTACGAGGAAAGTTTACCTGCAAAGTAGGGTAAGCCCACACTGTGAAAATTTACGCAAACTTTTTTCGCAAAAGACATGTCCAAAAACGGGCTTAAAATTACTACTTAAACCAAGATACTTTATATAAATCGGGATAGTACTCCAAAAAACTAGACCTTTGCAATAAATCGTACAATTTTAAAGTCGTCCGATTTTAAAATTTATGTAATTTTAATTTGCTTAAAAACTATAGGTACATAAATTAACGATTTAAAAAAGTTTGTCATAAATGAAGGAGTCTAAAAATCAATGAAGATCCATATTTTTGCCCCTTAATATCCATAAAGTTTGAGCCTGGTTAGATTTTGTGTCCCAGCACTCATACAAAAAGCGAACATCAACAATATCTCCTTTGGGTATGACAACCTAAGGAAACGCGCGGTGCGAATAACAGCGTTTGCGATGAAACCTGTGTTGCATGGTTTTTAGCAGTGTCTGCTAAATCTTATTATTAAATTCGTTTGCAAGCGATCAGTCAAAATAATATTATTGTTAATTTACCAGCGTTATAACACGTTAACAAACAACAAAACTAACGGGTGGTTATTTTTTTTTATTGCATTGAATGACGAGACGAGAATGCCGTTCGCCTGATGGTAAACGATACGACCACCCATAAACAGTAGAAACACTATCCAGCAACTTGAATTACAAAGTACTGTGTGGCATTCCACTGCGCTCGTCATCCTGTGACATAAGATGTTAAGTCTCATTATGTCCAGTAGTTACACTGGCTACAATTTCCTTCAAACCGAAGCACAACAGTGCATGCACACTGCTGCTTGGCGATAGAAATAGACATTGCGGTGGTACCCACCCAGACGGACTCTTACATATGAGAGACCTACCACCAGTAAAATGGTTAATTTGCGCTGCGTTAACTCATTATAATCCTACTAATATTGTAAACTCAAAAGTTTGTATGTATGGATGTATGTTTGTTACTCTTTCACGCAAAAACTACTGAACAGATTTTGATGAAATTTGGCAAACGGGTAGATCATGTCCTGGATTAACACATTGGCTATTTTTTATCCCGGGAAAATATAAAGCGGGACCTTTATCCCGGAAAAACTTAATCACGCGGGCGGAGCCGCGTGCAAAAGCATATTATATTATACTAGACTTACTCGCGTGCGTAAAGAAGTTTATCCGGAATAAAAGTAGCATATGTTACTTGCTGATAATGTAGTTTTATATTGGTGAAAGAATTTTTAAAATCAGTCCAGTAGTTTTTGAGTTTATTAGTTACAAACGTACAAAAACAAATCTTTCCTCTTTATAATATAAGTGTAGCATTAGGTATTTGTGCAATTTAAATTACTACTTACTTAAGCAAAACCTACTTAAAATATCGGTATCTTCAATTCTCAAGTAAATTTTAGGTAATGAACTAAAACATTGGTTGTGCAACATCGCACCATAATACTGATATCATAACTACTATGATAATAATAACTACCCATCCAACATTAACAAAATAACGTGCTTCTTGTGACGTCTGGACAGTCACCAATCGTCTCTACACATCAACAGACTGCTGACATTCTTACTAGCGTCTCGATTAATCCGTTTGATGTACAGAAACAATTAAGAAACATGATATTCCATTACCGCAGACGTATTCTGAATATGAAAGTGGTTTGTATGTTATTTATTCATCTGTGAAACTGTACGTACAAGTGTGCAATGCTGAAACGAGGACAGCGCACGCGCATGGCCGTCGACACTCGATGGCCGCACTGGCCACCGACAATCCTGTCATTTAAACTATGATCTTTTATTTATTTAATGGTCAACATTTAGCAAAATGTAGACTATATTTTATGAATGAAGAGATGCTAGACTGTTTGCTTGTCTGTGTTGTGACCAGGGATAGCCCATAAAGAATACAACTCAAAATTACCTACAATCAATACATGGTGCGGTGAGCGTTAAGTTCTTAACATTTTTTTTTTTTTTTTTTTTATGGCATTTGTGTTCACATTTTGCCAATGTCAAGTTAGGTTTGTCTATTTTATTATCTGTAGTATGTCGAAGTAAAGCAGTGGCTACCTTACCAAGACTTTATCGAGGAGTTTTGGCGGCAACAAAAAACACTTGATTAGCACAATTATTTCAATTCACTTCATTTGAGCTCTTTAATAGAACTATATTGGATAATATACCACCATAATTATGCAATATAACACTAAGTATCACCAAAATAATGAATTAAAACAAGAGCACCTCATGACACTTCCAAGTTCCCGCCAAAACTCTTTAACATAATTATGAGATCAAATTATTGAACACTGTTCTCAGTAGGGTGATGTTATTTATAAACAACCGATGTAGACCACGTGTTAGTTTTTAACGAGTGTCGCTCTCATCTTGTGTATAAAACTGCAATAAAAACATAACAAGTGTGTTTTAGGATTCAATATCTTTAGAAATAACCAATCTCTGAGCTCGTATCGCAATCTATTATAGTTTAAATTTTAATACACAAAATATCTTAATGTATTTTGAACTAACTGAATAATATTATGTATTATTAAATATTTTGCCAGCAATACGATAAAGCAAAGTAGGTAGTTTAATATTTTTATACGATCGGATTTAACCAACGGATGAAGTCAGTGCAATAGTTAATTAAAATTGAAATCGCAAGTAGCGTAAATGGCGCAACAATGGCCGTATCCGCTGATATCACAGAAACAGGGGTTTGTAGCATTTATCTACTTGTGTTGTGCAATAGAGATACACAGCTTTATTCCACACGAGCTGACCCTGAATTAAATTTGTTTACCCTTTCATAAGTACATTCTAAATGTGAAACTGTCAGTTGCGAGTTGCCAATTGAAAAATAAAAACAGGGTAAAATATGTGGCATAAAGAAATATTTAAGAATTCGACCGCATCGACCTCGAAACTGTTCACAAAAAAATATTGGATGAATGTTTTAAATTATAATATAGCATTAATACGAATTAACGGTCGCCACACGCGATTTGGGCATTTGGGACTCTCGACATTATCCAGACAAGCTTCTACTCTAATTACTTCCAATATACAGAAATGTAACTTTAATGAAATGCCGTAAATTGTTTTGTGTCAGGGAAATTTGTAGATAATATCATGCATATAGTTCAAGTTACATAAATCCAAATCTTTAGCATGTAAAAATCATTAGAAATATTTAAAAAAAATCATACAGATGTGTTTCGAAATAATTTTTATTGCGTCCATCGTGTAACTATGTAAATTTTTGTAAGGACCGGTTCATATCTCTAGCTTCCACGACGAAAAGTGAAAATGCGTGCATCAAGGTGTGTTTCATTGACACAACGATGGTAAACAATCATGTGACTCTCGCATACCGAATGAGCTCACATTATGTATTCTGGGTTCCGTAAATATTTCTTAACTGCCATTATTTTATGCCAAAAGGTTCTTTTGCTTTGTGTTTCCAAAAAAAAAGAGATTGCATTAATGTGCACAATTACCTTTGTAAGCATTCTACATATCCCTGGTTAATGTTAGGCGTTTAACAAAATATGTATATTTATGTGTATGCTTCCTACTTATGTACTACTTTAAACTTCCTTGTTATATTTTGTAAAATCTCTGATTAGGTCTCAAATCTATTGTTATAAAAAACATAGGAAATTATTGACATTGACACACTAAGCTATGACACACTCACACAGTCATCAAAACCGGCATATCAATGATATACTGTAATTTGGAAGTTATGTAATTTCCTAAAAAATGTATGGCATAATAAATATACGTTTGCCACATACAACTATTGTCTGCTCTATACTTAGAAAATTTAACCACGCTCTATATGGATTAAATGTCATCAGTAATAAGTTTTTATGGTAATAAGTACTACTTTTCAATCTATAGACACTTTTCGTATATTACTTATAAAATTAATATTACATTTAAAAATTCCATGATATAAAAACAGATTTTATTTAAATTTTTAAGTCTGTGTGGGTACCACCGCAATGCCTATTTCTACCGCCAAGCAACAGTGTGCATGCACTGTTGTGTTTCGGTTTGAAGGACATTGTAGCCAGTATAACTACTGGACATAATGAGACTTAACATCTTATGTCTCAGGATGACGATCGCAGTGGAATGCCACACAGTACTTTGTAAGTCAAGGTGCTGGATGGTGTTGCTACTGTTTATGGGTGGTCGTATCGCTTACCATCAGGCGGACGGCATGCTCGTCTCGTCATTCAATGCAATAAAAAAAAAAAAAAAAGTTCATGAATGAAACAAAAATGCTTTTTCCCATTGAACCCTACAACATTTCACTTAACACGCAACCAGTTTTTCCTTTGCCTAAACGATATGTAAATATTGCGCAAAGCTAATATTGCTTAATGTTTTCCACCATTACATCTCCATATTATTTAGTTTATTTAACAATTTATTTCCACTTAACTCCCAACATTAAATACAATGAAAATTCTTATTACGTACTGAAGTTACGAATCATTTCTCATAATTCCCGTGAAAATATTTAATTAAATTATGGTTTTTTAAAGAAAAAAATTAATTATCTTTTTATGATATCTGAACATTATATCTTCCTCTTATTCCGGGATAGGACATTGACCCGAAGCCGCAAGCAAAAACGAATAACGAAATAAACAAAAAAGCTTTTGCCTTGATGGTTAAATTACCACGAAGACAATTTTATTGTCTCACATACGTAGTCTGTTTAGTTTGTACTCTGCTGACTATTCAAATGACTCGGCCTTGGCTCATTCTAAAACACAGCTGTATTAGTAGCTCTAGCGGCAATATTTACAGAGCTTTTCATTGACATCATTTTCATTAATATGCAAATTATTAATATTTTTGTATGATATAGTCACATAATTAATATGTCATTTTTATACTCACGCCAAAGGCATGGCATTGAGTATAATTAATTTTAGAGCGTCCATGAAAGGTCACATACGTCCTATATATTATCGAATTTAATTTTGCTAATCGTTACCTATTGGCCATATAAACATGATGGATACCACTCAGCCGTAATTAATAATATTAAAAACCATAATATGTGCTATGTGGGACTCTACGTTTTAGGGAATTTACGCATACTCACGCCTTTTATCCCCGAAGGGGTAGGCAGAGGTGCATCTAGTGCACCCACTTTTCGCCGTGTGTATTCTGTCCCATGATGTGATGCGATAAGCGAGCCTATCGCCAAATTCCAGACTCCAATTTAATTCTCAGTTTTAGGGAATTTAATTTAATTATTGCATTATTATTTTTACTATGGTCTTGAAAGAATCCTGAATATAGAATAAGAAGAATGAGAAGAATGAAGGCATCCTGGGTATTTTTAGAAGAGAAATAAAAGTTTTGGCCCATATATCATCCACGATATAACAAGATTATGATTAAATAAATAAAGTACAAAGGCATCATACTTACGCGTCCATTAAAACAATACAGTAAATTATATATAATTGAAGAAAAGTAGAGTACCATCTGCGTTCGATATTCATAACGGTCTTTAAATAATGAAAATCGGACAATACCGTCTGGATTGTAAATAAGTACCAGCTTCCTAGCTATTATTATGAGTTCAACAATAAACCGTCCTTTCTCCGGCGCGTTTCCGGACAAGGTGAAGAGCCCAACGTCACCCTTCTGACCTTATTTTAATACGGAGTGGCAGTCCTAGTTTTAATAATTTTGCAAACAATCTGGATTATAATCCTGTCGTTCTATTTTCTGATAAGTATTTGACATCGTCCATCATCTAAATTTAATGAATATACACTTTCAAAAACATAAAACCGAATGCCGACTTGGAAATTGAATCCAAACTCTCATGCTTCTGACGTTACACTACAAGATTATCGAAACCGTGTGGAATATGCAATTGTCATAATGAGTTTGCAGTTAGTTTTGTGCGGATTCCGAGTTCTGACCAGTGTAATCCGTAACCACGAGCGGCGGAAGAGTAAGGAGCCGTTCGCGTGAGCGCCGACATTGAATAATGACACACCTCGAGATGGCACGAAATTGAAGTATGTTTTATTTTAATGAACACTATTCGGGTCGACCGTTGTACGTGCCGTCTGCCGTGGATGATTACTAATGATGCAAGCTTACTTGAAAATATTTTTGATTGATTTTAGAATGGAGGAAGCCATTAACCATATGAAATGCTAATTACACGCGGCGATGTCTAACCGAGCGGGATCGTACGAATTTACTTGGCGTATGTATAAAATATCTAACTGTAATCGAGATTTGCCGTGCGATCCACGCGTCGTAAGTGTTTCACGGAGCTCCGAGGAGAGACGCAATGTGGAGCACGAGACGTCACCGTAACAACTTACTGACCGACTTGTGGAATTGCTTCATTTAATTTAAGTTTTGAGAACATCACAATCATCTCAGCTGAGCGTCGTTGTGAAAGCATTTCAAAATAACATTGCGTTTTATTTAGAGTATACTATACATGGCATGGCGAGGCAGATGAGAACGCCGAACGTGCTCGTGTGCGGGAAGTCATATATAGTTGTTAGTGAGTTGTAATCTGGCCATGGCAGTAACGTTAGCCATCGACATTCATACATATACGCGGTGCATTAGCAAACAGGTGTACGTGCGGCGGCAGACGGCAGGCGGTAGGCCAGGCCGTGGCGGGCGGCGGCGTCGAATCGCGCTCTCCGCTCGCGTGAGGCCTTGCGGTCAACCCAGATGAGCCAGTGCAGTCTCCCATTACGGCATCAACATCTCTGTACTGTTATCCGCATAGCGACTGCGGTCACACATGTAGGTCGAACACTTGAACGTGAAATTAAATTTATGGTTTAAGAATTCCATCGCTAATTGCGACGCACCGACAACGTGTCGCGTTATAAATGATGGAACACCGTCACAAATTTCTTAATAACAACACTTGATACGGATACTATTAAAGCTGTATACATTACTGCAGGCATAGGCCGCTTGTTGTACGCCGCTAGCATCGAGGCAATCATGGTTGATCATGATTCTTGTTTTACCTTTTTATTACTTACTAGCCCAGTGCCACCTCATTGAAGAGATCAATTATTTTTTTTTGTTCGTACGCACCTACACTAAAAAACACGCATAAATAGTAAAAAAATCTTGACTCCCGGTTTAAGGTGCGCGTTGTATGTCAGTCAGTGTCATGAATTGTACGAGCTTGGTACAGTTATCTGATTGCAAGAATGTACTTTAAGTTGTGCTCTAAGCTCTTGCTTAGCAGACCTAGTGTCATATTATGGTTACCTATTATCTTAACAAGACATCGACACGCTTAAAAAACTTGTATTAAAAGGAAGCAGAAGTTTCTGTCATGCTTACAACTAGTCAATGCAATGTTTAACAGATAAGTTATCTACATTCCTACAGTCAGATTACGTAGCAAATGAACCAACTTGTTTATTACAAGAATTTATGCTAAAAATCATCCTTATTGATTATGTTAAATATCTTAACAACGCAAGAATTGTTTGAGCTTCTAGTACATTGTTCACCCGTGTTAAATGACGTGAGCCATTATGGAAACAAACAAATCACGTACGTTTAAAATGTAATGATTCTATGCATTTTAATGGGCACCAACAATACTTCACCTCGAATGTCACGGCAATAACTCGTCACGAGAAAACTAAAGATGCGTTTGTTGAGGTGTTAATACACATTTTATAATGTATAAGCATTGTTGGCAGACGCTGAATTGTTCCAATAAAAATAGCATTGCCAGCTGTCCAAATTAAAATCAAAGCGAAAGTAACAAAAGTATTTCTCTACTCACTAAAGCGACATCACGAGTGCCAAATAATTCAAAATATAATAACCGAGAATCTTAAAGGAGACTAGAAACCGTCAGCTGGCCTTCGATTATACAAACGTCACAGTAATTCCTATGGGGAACAAGAATCCCTCAACTATCAGAAGTAGGGGACGTGCCCCATCCATCATTTTTAATCCGGTTAACAATCAATCACAAAACCCTTACCATGAACGTTGAATACCCGCACAATGCTTCGTAAAACGCTCCTATTTTATAAAAGTTTCGGATAGTTGTACTTTAAGCCTCATATACCATAATTTAGCTGTTGCAGTAAACGTTTTAATTTTTAAAGGATATATTCCTTGGGAAAAGGTGTATCCTCTATTTAGTACCGTGACTTAGAGCTTTTTTATCGTTATAAGTTTGTCAAAAACCTGACTATGCCACCACGAATAGCATTTTAATATGTACTTAACCATAAACAAAAGCTTACTATTCCCCAAGGATTGCGCAAGGGCGCATCTAATCCATCCACATTTCACCGAGCTTATGTCATATCACCCTGTCGTACATAAATTCCAACACCAGGCAATTGAGGTGTGTTCGAATGGAAAATCATAAAAACTATTATATTGCCCGAAATAGGAATTCAACCCGCAACTTCACGGTTCATAGCCTAAGTAAGCCGCCAATAGACCAATGGGGCGATAAAGTGTGCCAAATATGTATTTAGAGCAGCGTATGATTTCATAGATTCTTTGTTGACTCATTCGTTAGTAGACGAAAATAGTTCAGACCATGAGGGTTAGTTTTCATGTCTACTTACGAGTAAATGATTTTGATTACTTCCAAATGTTTGATGATGAAAATTTACAGGCACGTGTGATTTTGATGGCAATTGGTATTTATAACTGGGGAACTGGACTGATCGAGTCAGACAATTGATTTCTATAACTTTTATGCTGGTGTGATGGCGGTGTCACATGGGCGCTATAATATTATAATAATACCAGCCCTGTAGGTATTATTTTTTCCTACTGGTGAGCACGGTCCTCCTCTACTAGTAGTGCGGGTTGGCAGACATCAAATATCTTCAAAATTCTAATACTTTTTTACGTATGTTTCCTCCCGACGTTTTCCTCCAATGGACTCTAGTTACTGATTAATTCAATTCGAACAGATGAATATATCTATGTTATTTTAAATTTCTAAATCCCCTCGTGGTGCAGAAATTTACTCCTTATTCACAAATGTACCTACAACAATAACATTAGTACAATACAATACTACTAATACTTCAATACAATACTTCCATAATATTTAATTGCACAAGCTCGTTACAGCACAAGTAAGATAATCCATTGTCTTTGACCATGCTATAATAATATTATTGGTAAGTATGAGTTTTCATTTTAATATACATTCTGTTTGTTATAGGTATAAATATACCACCCATTATGTAGAATAAAGCAATTAAATGTTAAGACATTTACAATAAAAAACTTGGTAGGTACCATAGTGGTAGAGACAAAGCTTAAGCTATTTAGGCCATACTTTACAAGTGATATCATTATTATATTTTTAATATTCTAAGGCTGAACAGAATAAAACTTTATTCGTTCTCAAACCCGTATAATCAAGTAAATAGGAACAAATGATGTCATGATGAGACCGTTAGACATCTTATGACTAGTAGAGATTAAATAGGAAGCCATGGATCATTTTCATCTTGATGCAATAGACGTCCGCCGCGTATTGTCAGATTTTTTACCGTCTCTGAAGCCGACAGCACGTCCGCTATTGTAAATCTGCTGGGTGCCTCAGTGGTGCCAGCATTTTCGATCGATGCAATACTATCGGTTTGATTTAAGAATGGGCTTCTTTTATGAAACGATTTTGTAGGCTAGGTGGTAGATCTTTGGGATGGAAATGACGCTTTGGAAGAGTACAATGGTATTGAATTCTGTTGCTAAAAGCAGCGGTGTGCAAGCGCTGTTTTCTTTCGGTTTGTAATACGAGCGCAGTTCAGTGCTGTGCAGTGCTTCCTAATTCAACATTTTGGATGTTGCAAATGTTTATAGTTATGGTGTTCACCACGAGGCGAGTGACTTGCTCGTCTTGTCTGTCTCGTGTCAATTTTTTAATAAAATAACCAAACTGAACTTTATAACCGCATTAATTATCCTTCGTGAGCCGTGAGGTTACAATTTCTCTGTTCGAGCCAACTGATAACTTACATTATTTTTGTGCGGAAGCGAGACTTAAACAATAAAAATTTGAACTTAATGCAACTATATTGAGAAAAAAAAAACAGGGAAAAGTACTTAAATAAATCGTGTTGATATAAACACGCTTGTGACAAGGCTTAAAGCGATTACGTAATACAATGACGATAAAGAAGCGATGTTTAAACAAAACATTAACAGAGCAAACGCTTCCCATTCCGTGCGTCGTCGTCGTGATACTCGAAAAATAACAATGAACATGTCAAGGTGGTGTAAAGGCCCGTACCTTTACATAAACACATTACGAATTAAGATTCTTTACTGGTCTCGGGAATTACTTAATCGCTGATTAACTGTCGAGTAAAAAGTGGATTACCTCGTCAGTTATTGCCGGACTACGTGTAACTGCCTCTGTAATTACCTCTTATTGCTTTAGTCACCAGTAACACTGTGGATATTTAGTGACACCGATAACAAAATATTAAAGTTGAAATCAATGCATAAAATAGGTTGTAGAGGTGACGTATCGCATATTTAAAATTAACTCTTAAGGAATTTATACATTATGTGCAGTGGGTGCTTATTAATATAAATTTAAAATGCACTTCAGGCCTTGACACTCAACATTTATTTTTTAATATTATTATATGAGATTGTTCTTATAGCTTAGCTATGTATATACATACCTATCTTAGAATATACGCGTTGTTTCATCTAAAATTTCGTGATCGAAACCTCTACATTGTGTAAAAGACAAGTCAACACCTACGTAAAGTTTAAGTCATGAGTTTGTAGAAAGTAAAACTCAATGTCGCCGCTGCGTCTTGGTATGACTTATCTAATAACAGATAACATCTTGTACATACTTACTGTCATACCGTTTCACAGTTTGCGAACACGTCATCTGAGTATATTTTGAGATAAAACACAAATTTGGGATTAATTCGGTATGCATACACTGATATAGAGAGGTGCTTAAGCTAGCAAACTCCATGTAAGATCTTCCTTTGTCGAATTTTCTGTATAATACTTTTGGAATGAGGTAATGAAATATCTCGTTCCGGCTAGATTCGTCCACAATATAAAGATGCCACAACGTAGATCTTTATCTGAGAATCATAATAGTTTTCGTTGTTCAATTTATCATTATAGTACTATTCCTAGATCTTTCAAGCCCTTTAAAAACCTTTTAAAACACAATTGTTATAAAAGTGTTAAGATATAAAAACAGATGCATAAATATTTCGACAAGCCGCATTAAACCGCGCCACTTCGTTTACAAAGCATCAAAGTAAAATGAAGATATGAATAACTTTTTTAGTCTGTACAAAAAGGTTACGTGATAAAAACACATTCCTTTTGCCATAAAATATCCCTTAAAATAGAATCGAATGGTTGTAAAGCTATCCCACGCTTATTATCACGCTATCTACAAGGAAACTTGTTAGAAAGAAATTTCTGTATAAGTATTGGGTTATTATCGACCATATACAGCATATTGTTTTAAAATAGCTCTATTACGGTTGGACAGGTTACGCTGCATGCTTAACAACGCACATGTATTTTCTCACGTCGTGTTCTGTCAAACAAATCTTCATTAAGGTTAGAAAATCCGTTACTTTGAAGTAGTATAAAACTATGGTAACTTACAATCTAACAATGAATCCTTATCAGTCAATAATTAAGATAAAAACCCTAATTTTGAAGCTGTTTTAATTTTTGTTGACACATGTTCCTAACATTACACGTCATTATTGTAATATTCGGTACTTTAAATAGATTTTAAAGAAATAATTAGGTAGGCCGGCAACATTGAGAGATATGACTTCTCTCAATAATTATTTGTATTTAACCACTGTCTCCAGTATATAATAAGTTTAGTTATTATAAAAATTTATGATTTTTTACTAAATCATAAATAATAACCTGTCATTACCATTGTTCCATTTTTCATAGAACATAATTATTTTGTTTTCCGCCTTGTAAAAGTTAGTTTCGAAGGTCGTGTCAAATCAGATAAACTAACGCTTGTTAGTTATTACATACTAATCCATTTCTGATGCCTTTTTAAAAATGGCGACGAGGTCCATTTTTGCCCATAGCCGAACGTGGGCGACGTCAAACAATCCGTGAAATAAATGCGTGTGTACGCCGTCTGGCTGTCAACTGATGAAAAATTACTCACTTTATAACTTCGATACAAATAGTTTCGCAAAATTTTCCAATAAATTTTACTCTACGCAATCTATGACTATGTCGGACTTGTGCAGTTTATTTGCATTTAATTTCGTAATATTGCTCTCCGAGAAATAATAAATCTTCACATAATAACTTAATAAAAACATAAATTTACAGTATATAAAACAAAATATAAAACTTAATATGATTTATTCGCTTATAGTTTCAATCTTAACAAACTATTTGCACTAGAAACGAGTCGCTTCCGGCGAATGAAGAAATGTTCCGTTAAATAAATTATTTGATTTTGTAATTAAACACACCCTCAGATCTCGCTTCGATCTAAATTCAAACCCACCCGACCTTTGAACCCGGGTACGCTAAATATCAATAGATTGCTATAGATAAAACATCCACCCTCGCTGACAGAGCTGCGTTCGTATTAGCAAGTTGCTAAATGAAACTCACATTAAAAATTTAGTAACCATAAGCAACAGTAGAAACTTTACCATACCACCACCATACCAGCCCTGTATTATATACTGCCCACTCCTGAGCACGGGCCTCCTCTATAACTGAGAGGGTTTAGGCCTTAGTCCACCACGCTGGCCTACTGCGGGTTGGCAGACCTCACATTCCTTCGAAATTCCTATAGAGAAAGAACTTCCAAGATGTGCAGGATTCCTCACGATGTTTTCCTTCACCGTTAAAGCGAGCGATAATTCACAAAGAATACACACATAACTTTTTAGAAAAGTCAGAGGTGCGTGCCCTACGGTTTTGAACCTGCGGATATTCGTCTCGGCAGTCCGTTCCACTCCCAACTAGGCTATCGTCGCTTACTTACAGAAACTTTATTATCACAGAAAAAGTAAAAATATATCTTTATCTTTCCTCATCACAATATTACTGACATATTTTTGTATGTAAATCACATTATGGAATTTTATGAATTGATGTCTTCTCATTGTTTTCCTACTAATTCGCTTCCATTTGCCATGGCGCTATTCTGATCATCTAAAGCTTATATTGACTCTCAAATCTACCCCTAATATCAAGCCTGGCTTTGGTTTCTCCTCGAGATAGAGCCTTGGTACGCACTAGTACAGGCATATATGACGAACATATTAAGGTTTTATTAAACCGAGAACAATCCACCATAAACCGCATTCTTGAAGGTTTCTCTACCGTCGCATAATCCAAGGCTATAGCGGATATACTAAGAATCTAAATGTAATGTCGTACATCTATCGCAGATCTTCATATCGGCGGAGGGGATCTCCTTAACATATAAAGTGGTAGAGCATTGTACATTACGAGTACGTAGACTAGACCGTACCCCTGGCTCAAATCCAACGTAAACTGACGTGTGAGTGAGATTTTCGAAGGACTAGATACCTCCTTTCTTTCCTAAGACACTATTACTTTGTTCTAAGATCAGTAACAGCAATTTGGTATTTTAGGTGTTATATGAGAAGTATTTTGTATTCTGGCTTCTTATAATAATACAAGCCAATAAACCTTTTGGCAGGTTTAATAAAGTCTAACAATGACTGGTCAAAATAGGCTCATCGATCACTTTGCTGATGTAAAGTGAAGGAACAATATCCATTACTACTTATAAGCATGAGGTAATAAGGTCTAGGTCGCCATTTAAGATTATCTAAAAGACTAAAGCCAGTAAAAAATAAAGTTAAACGAGTGTGAACAACACGCAGACGAGTGTAGCAGACTGTCGCGTCGCAAGTCACACCCTCTCGACTATACCCCATACTCCGGCAAGCATTTAATAAAACAGGGCTCGCCAGCAAATATGGCGCATACCTACATCACATGATTGATACGTGCTGAGCAATTTTAATTCAGTTAAGCATATTGGTCTACAACTTTTTCATTTGTCGTTAAGTTTTATGCCTTATTCGTCTCGCTTGTGACGACAGACAATTCAATTTCCATAAGAATTTGCATGTTTACGATCACTGAAAATGTATTTAATGACACGAAAAATATTACAGTACAAGTTTTTGCCCGCGGCTCCGCCCGCGTGAATGAGGTTTCCCGGGATAAAAGTCCCGCTTTATATTTCCCCGGGATAAAAAGTAGCCTGTGTGTTAATCCAGGACATAATCTACCCGTGTACCAAATTTCATCGAAAACCGTTCAGTAGTTTTTGCGTGAAAGAGTAAAAAACATCCATACATCCATACTTACAAATTCGCGTTTATAATATTAGTAGGATTAAGTTTCATATTTTTAACACTTCGCGCGGTATCGTCGAATCTAAAGATTCTGCAACGATTGCGCCTCGTCGTGCACATTCTTGCACTGCATGCAATACCACGGTTATTTAGGACGTCCCAAACGGAATCCACTTATCTTCCATTCAAACGCAACTTAGACAAAATAACACCGTTGACATTTGATGTAATTTAATTGTGTAACAGAATATTTCTTGTTGCGTCACCGATGCGTTTCTTACGTAGTGACGCACAATATAGAACGCGGCCCGATGATATTTCCCTAAATACCACGGCGATGGAAAAGCGGAACACTCAACGTTTATGTTAGTAACAGCTGTGAATTTCGTGACCTGGAAACTGGTGGAAGGCACCTCCATCGCTTTTTGTGGCAACACCATTAATAACGTCTGTTATTGTCAAATGAAATGGTTTTTTGCGTATCGATTTACTACTTACGGCCGAGGTGGAGTAGAAAGATCAATTAAATTTAATGATGCAACTTAAAAAACACGCTGAGGCATTCACGATCGTTGTCGCGTCTGCATTTGAGAAAACAAAACAGTTGGTTGCTGTGTCGACCGTGTTAGCATGTTGCCAACCTGTAGTAGAGAAGAGGCGTAAATGTGCTTCGTCACGCAACCACTTCCTATGGACTCCACTGTATATTGATTAAACATAATTACCACGCTTCTAAGTGCTAAAATTGAACATATTTCGGTAGGAGGAAAGTTAAACAGTTTACTCTACGAATAATAAACATTGTTACGCAGTAATAGCGTGGTTGTTTTTAATAATAGCTACTTTTTGCTGTTACTATGTTGTTGAAAAGAAGGCGCATTATGTAGACAACATTATGGTTATATATTAATATCGATATCTATAGACCAAAGTAGAATATATACATATGATATAAACCTATTTATTTGGAAACAAAACTTGATGGTTTATGTTCCCTAGCTTAGGTATTATATAGCTTGGATAGCATTTAAAAATACTCACCTATAAAAAATAATAATTTATTCAGCATTCTTTGATCCTGTTTATATAGACATTCATTATGGTGCAATAAAACAGACAGCATCTATTTAAATACCAATTTGGGTATCGACCTCAGCGTACGGTACTAAATCGCCTGCACGCATTTCAATTACCAATGACTTTATTGATTATTCTTCTTCAGATGGATGGCACCCGTGAGCCTGGCGATCCACGCGCCCGGAGCGGACATGACCCCCACCGTGGACAGCATCAGGTACCTTCGCGACTGCACCGGGAACGAACTCATCCGACAATATGTCACTTTCCATCTCTTCTTCCCCAACAAGCATATACCAAGCAAGGTGAGAACTGATAAATATTTAGTATCATTCATAGTTTTTACCTCTGCGATCTTTTTTCGAAATTAATAGGTATATATGATTCACTGATGAAACGGTGGAGCCATTTTTAAAAGAAGAATATAAATGACCTTTCTTAATTATTCATAAAATTATACATGATAGAATGTCATAACCCTGTTTGTTTAGAAATGTTAACAACTTACATGTGAATATTTTTACTCCCAATAGGTAGCGGTTAGCGAATAATATAAAAACGACTAGGTAACATTGATAAGTGTTCGTTCGATTTGTACGCTGGAAATAATTAGATAGAGTTAATTAGTAATTACTATTATTATAACGGCAAAACGAGGCCAGCAAATAATAAATCACCCACGCTGCCACGCATAAAGAAAATCATTTTTAATTACATGATGAAATATTCGCAATTTGAATAAGTTGCCAAATTGTACTTCATTATTGTTGTTGCAATTTCAGATACAAGACCCGGAGAAGTTCCTCCTTACTCCGTATAACTGCACATTAAAACCGCCATACGTCGTGAATTCTTCTACGACTTATATGAAAGAAAAGAGCCTGTTATATCCAGTGAATGTTGCGCGAAACATCGCCAGAGATGCTGCCGTGACACACTTCATATTGCCCTCTGACATAGAGCTGTATCCTAGTCCGAATTTAATTCCTAGATTTTTGAATATGATAGCGAGAAATGCAAAACCTTTGAACACGTCCACAAAGCCAAGGGTGTTCCCTATAAGTATTTTTGAAGTCGACGCCAAAGTTCAAGTGAGTAGAGTATTCTTTTTTACTTGGATACCCAATATAACTTTCATTATTTAAGCCAGCCTATCTGAATGTTGTGATACTTACGTGCTATTGGTATGAAATAAAAAAATATGTAGGATTATTATTTTTAAAATTAGTTGAAATAATATTTCTGCAGGAATATAATTCAAATATTATTATATGGTTATTTTTGATTACAGGTGCCATCAACAAAGACGGAACTCCAACGTATGTTGGCTAATAAGACTGCAATACCATTCCATAAATTCGTGTGTCCTAACTGTCATAACATACCCCAAGGTCTGCAGTGGATGACCGCGCCGGAAACAAGCCGTACGTTACATTTATACTCTATTATACTCGTAGAACATAATGACTGTTTATACACTTCCAAATTGTAACTCACTACATTTTGAAAGTGCTCCCGTCCAGTCTTTTAATATTCACCTTGGCAATGCCACAACCGGTATTTGAGAGTAAGCTTTGTAAATTATGTTGCTGTTTTTTAAAAGTAATGCTTGCTACGCAAGTGGATCTCTGATGCCGTGATGCAGTGGCAATTAATCTCAGTGCTGTTAGTGTCGTGAGCTATTTATGCCGTCTGTAGCATGGCGTGGCAGTCGTATGGGGCATTCTAATTGCGTATTATGGTTCAATGACCGCGCCTTATGCCTTAGCCGCCGTTCCCAGACGACCGACTTCGGCTTCTTACGCCAATTTGCAAAATCGCAAACTATATGTTCCAGCAGTTCGTTGACTTGAGACAATTTCGCTTACGCACCAATTTGTTCGCAGTAGTCTTTGGAGATATAATTAAACTTATGTTTTATGAAGTGTTAATTTTTCCGTTTGTGTATTGCAGAGATGGATGTGTTCCACGTGGGGAAGCGGCATGGTAAATACGTGCACTGGGAGCCAATCTTCATCGGTACTCATCAGGACCCGTATTACGACGAGCGACTCAGTTGGGAGGGGAAGAAAGATAAAATGACGCAGGTATATTACACAACATTATCGCCGGAAAGTTCCTAAAAATCGAATTAACATACTATTTTTAAATGGCTCGTTAATCCTTCGATATCGAAAATAATGAATCCAAGTTGCAGTTGTGACAGTGCAATATACAATTGCAGTTTGTGATATTCTAAAGTATCAACAGTTTTGGACTTTATCGTGTACCGCTTGTTCCATTTTTGTCATCTGATAATGGTATTACTATAACTGATATTTGTATGCCAATATTTCAGGGCTACGTTCTCTGCGTGAAAGACTACGACTTCATGATCTTGAACAACGCATTCCTCACGCACAAGCCCGGCATAAAACATTACGTGAAGAACCCGAAAAGGGAGGCTATAGCAGGCCGCCAAACAAACTTCGTCAAAAACGTCATCATGCCAGAATTGAAGAAGTTATTCGGCACAAGAAGCGGATGTGCGCTGTGACGAATTAGAACAATTTATAGAATCTTACTACAGTGATAAGTGATAACAGATCTAACCAACCATCCACAGGGTGCAATTTTCCGCCTGACTTTTATAAAACATTTACAGATGGAATTGCGACTCGGTTTTAAAAACATATCATTATTGTAACAATTCAGTCATCACTCTTAATTTTGTAAGTGTGAACGCAAACTGAACAGCACGCAAACGTCTGTACTATTTGTACTGTTTTCGAATCAACGTCGCGTCGCGTCGTTCTCGTCCGTATTGTCTAAGTTAAATTGAACTATATATTTTGTATTTCCGGATATAACACATGATACATGTAACGTATTCTATTTTACCGCCCAAAAAATATTACATTATAATGAATCCTGCTTGCATATTGCCTTTGTGTGTGAGAAGCTCGAAATAGCAACATAAACACACTTTTAGTAATCTCGTATTTGTTTTAAATGTAAATATTTCATCTCTGAACATCAACGCGAGTTGTTTACATTGTTTTGTTTGATGTAAGAAGGCACTTGACTGTAAGTACTTTTTTACATCGCAAACATTAGGACGCTTAGATACTATGGACCTATATATATTTTACGGTAGGTAGATACCTATAGTTTTATCAGCTTCTTACATATTTGTGTAATGTATTTTGTACTGTCTCACTGTGTTTAGAAGTTAATTTATGATTGTGAACAGTCTGCTAGATGATTTTAATAATAAACTTCTTAATTATTATACAATTTATTGATTTAAGTCATTTAAAATTACTGCAAAAATCATGTATTTGTTGTATTGAGTATTTAAGTCGAACTTGCCACCTTGTATCGAATATGATGTTCAATCTCTTATAATTTATTTTAAATTATATTCGATTCTATTATGTTTTGTATATATTTATCCAGTACGTATTTTACTATCAGTTTTTACTCTACATGATATATTATAAGTATTATTTTTTTACATTGTCAACTATTCCAGTATTAATTTCTCCATGTATTTTAATGAAACTATAGTTATACCAGTCATTTCATTCATCCATAAAGGTTCCTAGAGGTACAGACACCCAGTCCACATAGTAAAATTTCATTTTATCCATAAAAATCGCACAGAAGATAACCATGTGTAACGTGGTTGCATAATCTTTTTATAAACATGTATGAGTAGCATTTAGAATACTTATGAATCGCTTGTATCAATTATTTAGATCCGTATTAATATTGATCTATATTGCGTCAATATTCAGAGAGTCTATGCAGCATTTAATGATTACTCTTTAGAATAAGACTTATTTATATAATAAATAATGCTTGATTCATATAAAAGTTCGAGGAAATTGAGTCAGAAAGCCTATATAGGTTAAGTGTAAAATGTGTTGGGCCTTATTGTGGTTTTAGTAACGCTATGTACATGTAAAATAAGTGTTTAAACTCACCACGTCCGATATTTAGCTTTGAAACATCTTTTAGTTTTGTAGTGTATCCTCTACTTCTTTTAATTTAAGTTGTTAATATGATTTGTAAATTTCTAATTAATTCCATGTAGTCTTCATTCTTTTTTCGTTTAATTTAGGATTTCACTCTTCTTAGAAATTATAAGTCATTACATTCTTTAGTACAGCTATGTAGCGAGCTATTTATGTATGAAATAGTAATACAAGTCTAATGATTAAAAAAATATATCTGATAATCACTATAGTCAAACGTGGTAGTAAAGATGTTTTAAATAAAAAATCTTATCAACCATGTTTTTCTATATCAAAAAAACAATACATAATCGTCATTCTTCCATTAAGATTAACATCAGTGAACGCTACTCGAATCGTTCTAAATACTTCTAGTTATAGTTACTTCCTTAATCGTAATAATGTAAGTTTTCTTTAGTCTATTTAACATTAGTATTACATAGTATTTTCCGCATCGGGTCTGGGTTACGGTAATGCATGTGGTGAGTTTTCACTTGGGCTTCAAGTGCCTGTTAGTTATAAGTGCAATATAAAAGTCTTTAAATGTGATCATTTACGAAAATGTATTTATCGATATGTAATTATTCCAAGAATTTTACCTTTTATAAACAATTTCGTACGAATCTACAGAACGTGTAATCGGTGTAAAGTTGAAATAAAAGGAATATCACTCATTATTTACTTTTATTTACTAGTATTATGAATCTTTTAATATTTTTTATAGGTAATTAAATGTGAAGACTAATGGTTGTGTCGAACGTAAGGTACGCACTACGCAGTAGTTCTTCTATGTTTTGCAAACTAAAGGACCGTATTAATAGCAGCAACTCAATTTCGCGCTAAAGTGCGATAGCAGCTGAGGCGCTCTCAAATTCAGATCCGCATCTTAAGACAGCCGCCATTTAATAAACGCATATTAACACGTTCACTGCGCAGCCGTTTTTGCCTAGCTGTCTTTCGGCGCGATACAAGTTAATTCTGACTGGTACCTTGACTTACAGTTGGGGCGCTACCAGTCTTAAAGGACTGGTACAGATACCTTCATTTAAATGGTTATATTTTTGCAGTGGAAATAAGAACTCCTTTTTTAAGTATGTTAGAGTTTAAAATATGAATGAAGATATAACAACGTACCGTCGCCCAAGGATATTATATATATTTTTGGAAATACAAGCTTTTGAAAATACAAGTCTTTTATATCCGGTACAGCACCGGCATAAATAGCAAATCGAAAGCAATTAGTAATGGGGCAATGATTAAAACAAAAATATCGACGTAAAACGTAGATATATATTTTTTTAATAAAAGAAATAGTTCGATTTTTATATTACTAAAGTAAAATATAAAATTATGTTTTCCTGAAAAATATGTATTTTTCCTTTTATTCTGTTTTGGTATTAACATTTAAGTTCTTTTTCATTTTATTTTTTATGTACACAGATCTAGTATGCTTATTGGCTTTTTTATTATGTTTACGCATATAATCTTTAATTCATAATTATTAATATCGATAACTCGTATATTCATGTACCGCCCTGGCTCTCTGTCTCGTACCAGCCACTTATGACTTGTATCGCACAGAACGACAATTCAGTGCGCACCAGGCAAATATGTCTGGTCTACTTTAAAACACGTAAATAGATAGTACTTGAAGAATAAAATCGTTACATATAATTCATCAAGATTTAATAAAAAAAAACCCCGCGCACCACGGGTAAAACCGCGGAATCGAGTCCGCGCACCAACTGTAAGTCACGTACCTACCAGTCAAATTTAACTGGTAGCGCAGTGAACGTGTTAACATCAGCTCAAATGACATCTTAAGTTACAATATGAACAGACAGCTAAGTTTTGTTTGTGTAACTGCACTTACTCAGCTGAGAACAAGCTCTTCAATAACAGATTAAACTTGTTTTATTGTAATAGATATACATTAACGACCTTATTAATAAACAGTTTATAAACCTAGTTTGGTAATAGAATGTTTTATCTTCTTCCTTCCAACTCAATTCATAATTCGTTCGAAGAAGACAAAACATTTGATAACTAAAATAGGTTTATAAAATGTTAATAAATAAGGCCGTAAATGTCTACTTGAGATTTTACTCAAACGTGAGGATGATTTGTTAATGCCGCCATAAAAGTTTTTAACATAATAAACATCTAAATTCTCCGTCATATTGATACCTGATCATAAAAATTATAACTATACTGAGTCCAGAAAACCCTTGATTGAAGCCACAATACTGGCAATCCTGTGAACCGTTCAATGTCCAATGTCCACAGGATATGGAATGTCCCAATTGTACAAAATCATAAACGTTCTGAATTTAAATATCATTTTACAATATCATAAAGGCAATACGATACAGAAAAACCAGGAAGTTATATTCACACGTCACTCAAGAAACCCACTGAAAAGCGATAGTTAGTGCACATTCAACAAATATTAAATGTAAACTACTTTGACTCTTGTGACCTATACACCGATTAAACCTTGATCCAGGCGCCGGTGGATAATGACTGTCAGGCGGGCGGCTACTGTCTTTGAATCGAGCATACTCATCGTATGTTTCAATGCGGCTTCTACTTTGTGGCTCGTCTTCGACTGATTCCGTCTGAGTTTCTTTCTCTTCTGTTCTTGGTGGCCCAGATTCTGTTCTTGTGGGCTCAGATTCTGTTCTTGTTGGCTCAGATTCTGTTCTTGTTGGGTCAGATTCTGTTCTTGTTGGTTCAGATTCTTTTGGTTCATCTAACATCGGATCTGGTGATGCACTATCCTCAGTCCGCCCATTACATTGTCGTTGCTTTTTGAATAACAAATTGCATTAAAAAAAGCTGTCTGTTCGCAAGATACGTCCAAATCAGTTCGACAGGTATTTCTAAACGAAAATATATTTAAAATTGGCTTTGGTAATAACACTTCTCTTAAAAATATTGTAGTGTAACGAAATAAAGCAGTATTCTGGTAGAAGATAATTAAAATAAACACCAGTGAAATGGGTAAAGATTTTTGTGCCGTCATTGCTTTGACAATGACACCTTAGAGTAGTATTATCACAGAAATATAACAAGCAGGTTATTGGTCTGAGAGTATTATAATCGGTTCGTCTTTTGTTTTTCGACATGGCGACAACTTTTTATTTCTAAGAATTTATAATTATTGTTTTGTATCTGCTATTATTACTTGACATTGGCAAAATCACCGATAGTTAATCGGTGGAAGCCATAATAAAAAGAAGAAGAATTGTTATATAAAATTAACTATACTGTTTATTGTCTTTGGTCAAAATCAAGAAGCTTATAGATAAAAGGTTAAAATGCTCTTTGATGACACCCAAAGAGAATTATAATACGTACGGAAAATGACACCCCATTACAATATCAATTCTGTTTTTAACCGACTTCCAAAAGGACGAGGTTATCAATTCGTGTGTTTGTATTTTTTTTATGTATGTACACTGATTTCTCTGAAAATTGGAAGCGTATTTCCTTGATTCCTTCTTTGTTTAGTAAATAAGGGTCTCGAAGTGGTCCCATTTCAATATATCTTGGTTTAGGGTTCATCATTTTATGGAACAGACTGAATAGACCTGAATCATACGAGTAATTTCATTCGACGACTTAGAAGTGCCCTTAAGGAAATCTATTAGCAATGCATAAATTAGACCTATTTTTTTAAAAATAAAAACATAATAATAGATAATACATATGCATGGTGACCCTTTATACGAATAAGAGGGACTTCCGCTAGATGGTAAGTGATAAATAGGTATATAAAACCATTTATTTATAAAAAAAGTAATAAATAGCAAAAAACGTAGATTTGTCATATTGCTATCAAAAATGAGTAGGCGCTTTTCGACAGATTCGATAGAATGTGGTTAGTATCTATCTATAAACTTATAATGGACTTCAAAATATGATAAATATAAGCTATTTAGTCTTTAGAACGAATATATTATAATGACTTGCAGAATTCTTTTAATAGGTACGTATATTAGTGTAATATGTGTGTGACGCAAAACGCCCATGCAAGTTTGCGATTCTACTAAAGGAAAGGAATGTTTAACTCCTGATTTATTAAATCATTCATTATTGCTACATAATGGAGCATTAAGATTTTCACCTGATTTCAGGATCTACTAGAATCTATACCTACTTTGGTTTGCAAAGTCTAATCTAACTGCGTGTGATGTTCTAGAGATTAGATTAACAACTCAACAGTGAGCATCATTGTTCTACCCAAATGATGGGAGTCTTTTATATTATAATACAGACCTGAACTGTTGTCCTAGCGTGACACTACCCTGACGATCCTTTAAGTTTACGTTCAGAGTCATAAGACCATTCTCAGCCTAATATGACTGCTACTGGTGGTAGTGTTACAACGTTCGGTTTCCGCTTCCAACACGTCATATAAATAAAACCTATTTATTTAATTATATAATAATTGATGTAGAATTACAAGCTACAAGGCTCTGTCTTCTGTTACCAGCACGTCTTATAAATAATTCCTACCTCATTATACAATATTTATAATCTTATATTTAATTAATACTGGCTGTATTTGATATACAATGCTTTTGAATCTTAATGTGACGTGGCGAGGAATAATGTTTTAAACAGAACACTCTTGATGTATTGAAATAGAGATCGGGATGCACAGAAAGACTGCTGGATATTGTTTGTCAAGAAAACTAATAGGCACGGTATTTACAATATTTATTGTATTCTCCAAATACATCAAGAGTGTTCTGTTTAAAACATAATCCCTCGCCATGTCACATTATGATTCAAAAACATTCTATATCATAAAATATCAAATACAGCCAGTATTAATTAAATATAAGATTATAAATATTGTATAATGAGGTAGGAAATATTTATAAGACGTGCTGGTAACAGAAGACAGAGCCTTGTAGCTTGTAATTCTAAATCAATTATTATATAATTAAATAAACAGATCTTATTTATATGACGTGTTGGAAGCGGAAACCGAACGTTGTAACAGTATTGAGAGAATACAATAAATATTGTAAATGCCGTGCCTATTAGTTTTCGTCACCAACAAATAACCAGCAGTCTTTTTGTGCATCCCGCTCTCTATTTCAATAGGTCTCTCATATGTAAGAGGCCGTCTGGGTGTGTACCACCGCAATGTCTATTTCTACCGCCAAGCAGCAGTGTTCATGCACTATTGTTTCGGTTTGAAGACATTGTAGTCAGTGTAACTACTGGACATAATGCGACATCTTCTCAGGATGACGAGCGCAGTGGAATGCCACACAGTACTTTGTAACTCAAGGTGGATGGTGGCTGGATGGTGTTGCTACTGTTTATCGGTAGTCGTATCGCTTACCATCTGGCGACCGGCAAGCTCGTCTCGTCATTCAATTGAATAAAACAATAAAAAAAATATGACCGCTTCGCTCATTCTCACGGTATGCGGTAAGAATAAATAAAACACTTCTAACAAAAAATATTTTATTTTTCAATACAAATACTCGGATCATCGTAGCATATATTATACTCTTTGGACTTGGATTATACAGATACAAACCATGAATTTTCTGTAAAATTCCGTGTTACATAATAATAACATTTTCCTTCCTGGACTATTTTGCTTTTAAGCATAGATATAATTTTCTGAAATAAAAATGAAAACTATTATTATTATCAAAAGGCTCGGGTCAATTTTTTGAGTGAGCACCCTGAAGTTTTTTGTCTTCATCGTCGTCATGATTATCATGACACAGAAGAGAGAAAGCTGTATGAATAATGTCCACTGCTGAATATAGGCCTCTCCTAAAGATTTCCAGACGAACCTGTCTTATACCTCCTTTAAACCATGAGCACACTATAATCTAGTTTTAATTTCAAATCAATTTACTGATATATGTAATTGCGTGCTGAAATAAATTTAAGCTATAATTAATCCGAAGAAATAATATCCCTATAGACTTCTGTCAATATAATTTGACAGCTTTATTAGTTTTTAAAAATTTCTGTTGTCAGTTTTACTCAAAGAGTTTTATATGTTGATATAAATGATATAAAAACTCTTTCACTTTCAAAAGTCTTTTACTCATGACTCTTGAGCTAGTATTTCTAGGCTTGTATCTATTGTTTGATCATCAAAATATCGAATCAAGACAGCTTTGGGAATTCCATCTATCATAATAAACTACAATATTTGAATATATAATAGCAATAATTATAATTTTTAACTCTATATTGCATTACCTATTTACTAAAAAGTGAAAAATAAAAACTTTTAAAAAAAAATAGCACGGACTTCAAAAACCACTATAATGTAAAAAATAACTTATACTTTGCTCATGGGTTATAAGGAAATTTAAATACTACCAATATTATATACACTGCCATTCGTGTGATTATATTTATGTGCAATGAATAAACCTTTGGATTCGGTGCCGGTCATAAAAAAATTGAACTGCCTACATAAATATGCCATACCATACCAGCCCTGTATTATATACTGCCCACTGCTGAGCACGGGCCTCCTCTACTACTGAGAGGGTTTTAGGCCTTAGTCCACCACGCTGGCCTAGTGCGGGTTGGCGGACTTCACTTACCTTCGAAATTCAGAGAACTTCTCAGGTATGCAGGTTTCCTCACGATGTTTTCCTTCACCGTTAAAGCGAGCGATAATTATAAAGAATATACACACATCTTTTTAGAAAAGTCAGAGGTGTGTGCCCTTGGGTTTCGAACCTGCGGACATTCGTCTCGGCAGTCCTTTCCACTACTAACTAGGCTATCGCCGCTTCACACAAATATGTTTATTAAAAAATACTCTTAAATTAGACACATTAAATTGTAATATGAACTATGTACTTTACAAAAGAATGAATTAAATAATTCTAGTCGCATGCCAAATTAGTACAAAAAATCAGGCACCGACTCCAAAGGTTTATTCATTGCACATAAATATAATCACACGAATGGCAGTGTATATAATATTGGTAATATTTAAATTTCCTTATAACCCATGAGCAAAGTATAAGTTATTTTTTACATTATAGTGGTTTTTGAAGTCGGTGCTATTTTTTTTTAAAGTTTTCTGCAATTGATTCGTCAAAAGAAAAGTCATAATCCCTGACCTCGTAGGTCACAATGAAAATAGATTAACCTTTTTAAACAAGAATTATTACAATTTTAATGTCAAACTTGTTCGACTACATTTTTCTCGAATGTTAATTAGAAGAGTATTATAAAAATACCATAAAGACGATTAAATAACACACGCTACTTTTAGAAAGGTATATCGGGTTTTTTTACATATCAATGGGTTTATCTGATTCCTTCTCTATCATATTTAGGTAACTTTTGGTATAGCATAATTGAGGTATTTGAAGTTGTGGCCTTTCTAACCCACGTTAAAATTACATGTTTATGTATACACACTCACGGTTCAATGGGATATTCCTTAAAACCCCCAAAAGGAATTATCTTCTCATTGCTACATCTGTATCTTACTGTTTTATGGTTACATAGATATTAAGGCGTTACGCAGACTTCTCAACTTGTTGCCTGACGTAATATAACAGGTACTCCGAAACAGCCTGTTACCGATGAATTATTTTTGTGACGTCATGCCTTCGATATAGCGCATTCATCGTTTTAGTTGTTCTCTAGTTAGTATTTACATAGTACGACTCCATTGAGCTTTTAAAAAGCACCTACGTCGATTTAATCGTCGATGCAGCAGGCGCTGTGTATGCTGCGATTTTTTACCGTAAGCTTTTAAGCTTACTTTCGCGGATATAAGTATATATATTATGCTTAATGCTTATGCCTAGTAACAAAAGTTGGTATCGAACAAGTAACTGCATTTGTTTGATAATAGAAATGCATCCGTCAACTCCTTACAATTGGCAAACCCTGCATACGCCTTCTAGAAAACTGAGAACAGAGAAGTAAAATTATGTTTGAATTCAATAAAACTACATTAGGTACCTATCCGAGGTCTGTGGTTATCAAAACAAATTATCGGCCGAAAATAATTGATCTCAACAAAAAAATAACCTCTCAAGTAATATTTCGGATGTAAAGCAAAAAATATTACTTATCTAGTATATAGTTTTTATTTTGACCTATACCTGTAACCTGACAAAAATCTTTGCCATGTTTATTTTGGACTAGATTTTGCTCATCACTCAGACTGTGTAAAAAACTCCACCATGTAGGTACCTCCTTTTCCGAGATAAAAAGTTACTACTTAACCTATAATATGTTATCCGAGGAGTTTTGGCGGGTACTTGGAAGTGTCATGAGGTGCTCTTGTTTTAATTCAATATTTTGGTGATACTTAGTATTATATTGCATAATTATGGTGGTATATTATCCAATATAGTTCTATTGAAGGGCTCAAATGAGGTGAATTTAAATAACTGTGCTAATCAAGTTTTTTTTGTTGCCGCCAAAACTCCTCGATAAAGTCTTGGTAAGGTAGCTACTGCTTTACTACGACGTACGACTAAGGATTCATCGTCACTTGACATTGGCAAAATTGTCCTAAAGGACAGAGCCAGATAGGAAATATATATATATATGTTATCCAATTAAACATCCAAATATATTTTCAACTTCTTCACAACTCACCTGTAAAATAAGCTGTACCCAGCATCCGCATGATGTCAACTTAGGACTCTACGACAGCTCTGTTCAAGATAACTTTGAAGTTGACGAAGTTATCTGTAGAAACAGTCCAATAAACCACCAGCGAATAAACTTTGCAGTTGTTACATGACTGCAGTCCGTCCCTTAAAACAACATAGCATCACGCCTTTTTCATTTTCCCGGGGTAGGCAGAGAGTGTAAAACACCCACATTTGACCAGCTAAGTATATTAGATCCAATGTGGGGCGGGCCTATTGCCATTTACTAGGCACATTTCCAGATTCCTTTCACTTTGCCCGAACCAGGATTCGACCCAGAGACCTCAGCGCGATAGGCATGCAAGCAATACAACTATGTCACCGAAGCAGTTTTAAAAACCGTATATTCAACATTACATGAATCCATTCTAAAAATATAGTTTACGCAAAAAATGGCCATAAAAACATAGCCTACCCATCGTGCATTTTGAAATTGCTAAATGCGTAAATAAAGAAGGATGGTTACAAATAGCAGTCTCGAGTAGCAGCCTCGAGGTCATCATCACTTTGCATATCGACAGTCACAAACCGAATTCTTCAAGAATTTAACCAGCAATATTGTTAGCAAATTCTTGTAAATAACTAACGATCTTAATAATTAAGGTTGTTAATTTAACATGATAAGATGTATACGGCACGGCGCGGCGGTTCGTCAGTTTTGTAGTTTATCTCCAAAGACATTAAACAGTATAGTTATAGAACTCTTTGTTTATCTCAAAACATTTTATATCATTAGAATGCAATCACAAACCAAGATTTATTTAGACATTAGTTCCAAATACCGGAAAAAAAGCCAATAAAATGACCTATCTTAATTGTATAATAATTGTTTCTTCTATAGGGAACGTGCACATCGTAAGCTATGCCATCTGGTGGCGCAATATGAATCTTTCAGCCTATCCATACTTGGCATTGACGTAAAATATTCATATTAAACATTTAATTTGTTTTTTTTTATGGCATGAATGACGAGACGATCATGCCGTTCGCCTGATGGTAAGCGATACGACCACCCATAAACAGTAGCACCACCATCTAGCACCTTGAGTTACAAACTTTAACGTAAGAGGCCGTCTGGTTGGGTACCACCGCAATGTCTATTTCTACCGCCAAACAACAGTGTGCATGCATTGTTGTGTTTCGGTTTGAAGGACATTGTAGCCAGTATAACTACTGGACATAATGAGACTTAACATCTTATGTCTCAGGATGAAGAGCGCAGTGGAAAGCCACACAGTACTTTGTAAGTCAAGGTGCTGGATGGTGTTGCTTCTGTTTATGGGTGGTCGTATCGCTTACCATCAGACGAACGGCATGCTCGTCTCGTCATTCAATGGAATAAAAAAAAAACAAAGTACTATGTGGCCTTCCACTGCGCTCGTCATCCTGAGACATAAGATGTTAAGTCTCATTATATCCAGTAGTTACACTGTCTACAATGGCCTTCAAACCGAAACACAACAGTGCATGCACACTGCTGCTTGGCGGTAGAAATAGACATTGTGGTGGTACCCACCCAGACGGACTCTTACATATGAGAGACCTACCACCAGTAATGTATTGCTGTGTATCTAGATGCTCTAAAACATAAAAATTAACAAACCAAACGGTGTAAAATTCTATTACGTTCCCAAGAATAGTACCGCAGTACTTACATTCCATGGTTATGTTAAAATCGTCAAAAATAATAAAAGCTATATAAAACATACATAATATATATATGAGTCACAAAAGCATTTAGAAATGTCTCATGTAATTTATAAAATAAAGAAGTTTTGAAGATAATATTCAATACAAATAAATCTGTAATTAAGGGAACATAACCTAATTTTGCTTCAATTACATCATTACTAACTCCCATCTCAAAAAGCTTATTCTGGCCACGCTGGGTATCAATAATATTCAGCCGGAAGCCATATTTTATCATTTTTGTCATAATAAATAAATTATATGTTTGAAAAGTTCCTTTTTTATCCACATGTGGCTCTTGTCTCGATTTTGTGGTGCCCCCTATAGTTCGTGCACGTTCCCTATAAATATAATCTTGATTTTTGGTTCAACTTTCCGTTATTGTGAAGACGCATTTGCATATTTTACTCTCATGCATTATCAAATAACTGTAAGCCTTATACGTGAGTCGGTGACATTTTATCGCATTTGCCTCATCCATTTAGGTGCTGAATCATGGAATAAGCCAAAAATACTCAACATAGTATCACTGTCGGTGCGAATCTCCATAATTGTTGGTTAAGTTTTTAGTGTCACCTTGAAAAATGTGAGACAAGATTCTTTCATTTTATTCTTGTTGTGGAGATTTTGCTCTTGGTTACGTATTGTAAAAACGGAGCACGAATATGCATAAGTTATAGAAAAAACGAGGTTTGGTTTTTTATTATGATTTAGTTTTTTTCAATTATTATCGTCCGATGATCAGACAAGTCAAATGTTTATCAATATTTTAATGGATAAAAAAATAGCTACATAGCTAGTAGTAGAAATTCGGTTTAAAAAAGTTTTATTTACTCATGAATAAACATTTTTTTAAATATAGTCTAGATTCTGGGACTAATCGTTTTAATTTTGATCTTTATGCAAAATAATAAAAATTTCAATTCCACTTCTGGATAGTGTAGGTACATTTAAATCCATACTTACCTACTCCTTACGCCTTTGTGTTGACACATCTGCACCTTACAAAATGTTCGAAGTGTAAATTTGCAACACAATGCTAAACCACAGCTAACATCTGAGAATTCATAACCGGCACAAAAGCATTCAACTGTAACACCTACGTTACTAATATTGAATAAATCAACATCCTCGAATTCCCAATTTACGCTAACGTTCCAGACATTTGCCGACTTGAATACAAATAGAGTAGCGGACTGAGACTCGAAAAGATAAGGAAGTAGATCTAGCTAGACGGCACAGCTACGTGACTAGATTATTTTAGCTCTATAACTAAGGTTTCTCCATATTTGACGGAAATTCAGTATATCCCATATTACGTAGAATTTTGCATCATCACTGACTTTACTTAAATTACCATCAATCGGCAGGCTTTTGGTGAGCTGAATAACAAATACCAGATAAATCAGATGCTCTCACGGGAATCGAACAAAATCTAGGATAAAACGTGTTTTGTCCTACTAAACTTAATAAAAATGAATACGTACATGTCTGATTTAAGGAATAACAAATCGAATAAATAAAAAGGCTTGCACTTAGGTAAGTCTGAGAGTTATGTTTCTTCTAGAAGTAAAAAAAATAAGATAGCTCGTTAGGTACATAGTATTATAAAACAAATCTAAATAATCAATCAAAATACTGCCTCGGTGGCGTAGTTGTATTGCAATTTGCGCGCTGAGGGCCTGGGTTCGATTCCCGGGTCGAGCCAAAAACATTGTGACTGAGTTTTTCCATCTTAAAAATTACTCAGTCACAGCTCGGAGTCAGGAAGTTGGCGGTGTGATACCCCCGTGCCTCGGAAAGCACGTAAAGCCGTTGCTCCTGCGCCTGATCTCTCTTTGGTCATGTCGGATTGCCGTCTTACCGGACTATGATAGTGAAGGAATAGCGAGTGCACCTGTGTATTGCGCACACACTTGTGCACTATAATATCTCCTGCGTACCTGGCTGATCTCCGTTGAGATTGGACGCCGTCGCCGAAACTGGCTAGGAGGATTATTATAAAACAAAGTTCCTCGCTGCATCTGACTAAACGTGATAAACTCAAAAACTACCGAGCGGATTTCGATAAAATTTAAGAAAAATAATAAAAAAGAATGTGACAAGGACATAGGCAATTTTATCCCGGGAAAATATAAAGGTAGCTGAACTTTTATCCCGGAAAATTTCTAGCACGCGGGCGACGACGCACCGCTAGTGTACAGAATATTTGAATTATGTTTTCAGTGCTGTTTTTTTATTTACCGACCTAATAAATTCTTTTATGTTTAAGATAATACTGGAAGTATATTTGCATATTCACGTAAAGGTTCTAAAAGAAATAAAAGTAAAAAAGCACATAAGATACATTATTGATTTGTGTTGTGTGCAATAAATGTTTATATTATATTATTATTATTATTATTGTGTGATAAATTTAAAATAACGAAGACACAAATTATCATATTGAGAATGCGTACCTATGGATAAAATATATGTTATTTTCATCAGAATATACGGCAAAAAATCAGCCTTGTACACTATACAAAGCACCTACTACCATAGTCGTAAGCACGGACCTCCTCTAGGATCAAAGCCCTTAAGGTCCATCACTACGCTATTGCGGGTGGATACACTTCACATACATTGGGTGTTCTTTAAATACCTTAAGTATATATTCCCAGCTAACACTTCTTGTGTTATGTTGGCACTGAAAGAGAAGTAATAAAAATATTACATAAATGCGAATGTTTGTGAAAATGTTTGTTAGAAGTAAACTTGATGACATTTTATTTTACTGGTAGTAGGTCTCTCATATGTATGAGTCCGTCTGGGTGGGTACCACCGCAATGTCTATTTCTATCGCCAAGCAGCAGTGTGCATGCACTGTTGTGTTTCGGTTTGAAGGACATTATGGCCAGTGTAACTAATGGATATAATGAGACTTAACATCTTATGTCCGCCCCCGAGGCAATTCTTGTGCGCTGGGTCTTCACACCCAATGCACGCCCATGCGCGGGGGAACATTGGTCGCGGGCCGAGGCATACAGTTCAGTGTGTATACCTATTGGTTGAAAAACACATTGAGGCCTAAAAGGGCCCGCGGACATTTCCTGGCACCCTCTCTTTCCGCCTGTCCTGGGAACCTTCCTCCCTTCCCCCACCTTCCCTTCCATATTCCTCCTCCACTCCCCTCCCAGGCCCCTGCAGTCGTTAAGCCGGGGGACTCCAATATCCCATTCGCAGGTTTCCCCCGGTGTTGACTGCAGGATCGCCTATCTAAAAAAAAAAAATATCTTATGTATCAGGATGACGAGCGCAGTGGAATGCCACACAGTACTTTGTAAGTCAAGGTACTGGCTGATGTTGCTACCGTTTATGGGTGGTCGTATCGCTAACTACCAGGCGAACGGCATGCTCGTCTCGTCATTCGAGGCAATAAAAAAAATACGTATAGTCCATGTCCTGAATATTGGCTACTTTTTATCCCGGTAAATTGCCCTCGTAGGAAATAATTGATTCTTCAAATAGGTTTTTTTAAGATACATAGCACTGGCTGCGTATAGATGGTGCTATGGATTGCTACATTAATTTAGAGACTTTTGTAGTGGGAAAATCTTTAACGCGGGCGCAGCCTCTGGCAATACCTAGTATATTATATTCTTAGTTGACATTGCATCAGCATCATGACCTGTCCCTTCAGAGATCAGTGTTACCAATAACTCAAGTCACATTGAACGTAAATCCGGTTTCTACAATACCTTCTATCATTGATGTATTAAAAAACCCCTAATACATCAATGCCTTCTATAGATACTATAACAAAAAGTTATAAAATTGAGAGTATCTATGAAACGCGCATCTATTCACGTGTTCGAAATCATACTTTTAACAAAAGACCGTGGGAATAGTAAGTTAAAAACGAAGTTTAATTTCAAGGTTCCTATGTGAACGGAATTGTAATTATGGATCTTCTATTAATATTTTGGCCACCCATTTATTGGAGGCCTAATACTGACTGACTGAGACTGCCTCGGTGGCGTAGTTGTATTGCGTACGCGTTACGAGTACAATTTGCGCGCTGAGGTCCTGGGTTCGAATCCTGGGTCGGGCCAAAAACATTGTGACTGGGTTTTTCCATCTTTAAAAATTACTCAGTCGCAGCTCGGAGTCAGGAAGTTGGCGGTGTGATACCCCCGTGCCTCGGAAAGCACGTAAAGCCGTTGGTCCTGCGCCTGATCTCTCTCCGGTCATGTCGGATTGCCGTCTTACCGGACTATGAGAGTAAAGGAATAGCGAGTGCACCCTGTGTATTGCGCACACACTTGTGCACTATAATATCTCCTGCGTATCTGGCTGATCTCTGTTGAGATTGGCCGCCGTGGCCGAAATCGGCTAGAAAGGGTATTATATTATTATGAATAAAGCTATTTTCAAATATTTTTACACGTTTCTGCGAAGTCTGCGATAGAAATATTTTGAATATAAGGGCATAAATGTGTAATATACATTTGGCTGGATATAATAACATAATATGCACCAATTATAAAAACGCCGTACTAGGAGCAAATTTAGATAGCCTAACAATAACATTTCTGAAGCTTTAAAAATAAAAGTAGGTTATCGTTATGAATATAGACCAAAACATTATTGAATTTTACTGTATCCTTTTGTCAACCTAAAGATTGACACTGTTCTATTTGGTTGTGTTAATTTAAGATGTACAGTCAGAAGCATAAATATCTGTACAAAATCAACATTTCAAATCGCCTATATACGCGTTAAGTTAAACCTAAACCTTTTTTCTTTGTTTGAAGTAAAGTAAATCTCTTTTATTTTATTTTTGTGAAGAGAAAAAAAAGATTAGTAAGAGCAAAAAAGTATGTAGGCGATTTGAAATTTCGAATTTGTTCAGCTACTTATGCTGGTGACTATACATTTTAATATAAGTAGCTATTATTTACCGTCACTATACGAAACCAAACAGACTTAGATTCTAGACTCTAATGAAATTTCACTAAATTCAAGATTAAAACTAAATAGTTTATATATTTATTTCTACCTCTTAGGTATAATGTATATAAAATTATAGTTTTCTGATTTGAAGGGCATTGCGGCTCGTGCTATTGCTAGAGTCAGAATGACAAGCTTTGTGCAGATCCTTAATGCTTTGCAATATATAGATCTTAATTTCGATGCTACTCTTTATGGATAGGTATAGGTAATTTTTCAAGCTACATACCATATTATTTCGTCACTTAATTATACAAAAGTACTTCATGTAGACTTAGCAATTTTCAAAATGAAATAGCCGTTGCTCATTATTTACGATTTCTATCCTTGACATTTTATGGACATTGATGATGATCTGTCTTAATAATTAAATTTGAAAGGTCACCAAGCTAAACTATACATCAAATCATGAATTTATTATCTTAATTCATCTTTACTTTACTATATTAAAACAATAATGATGTTAGTCTTAAAAATATTTTAAACTACTCGTTAAGGCATATAGAATGGCGTGGACGTAACGGATGACCTTTGACTATAAGATTTATAGTTTTACAGCAGATTTATTCTGCTACTTTGATTTTACACACATATAAGTTCGTAGTATACCATATAATATTTCAATGTAATTTCATTCCACAATTATTGTTAACAAAAGGTGCAACATTTAAACAATATAGTCAGGTATATGATCGTGGATTCTATCGGGCACAGCAAAAAATTGCAAAAGAGGGAGATACTAAATATAATATGTAGGTATTATTTTTACTTAAAACTAGGTATATATATTAATATTAATAAATATTATCTAATTAAGATGATTATAATCAACGTTATTTGTTAAATTATCACAACACTACATATCTGTTTTTGTGGCGAAGGTTCATTGCGGTGTTTATTTCTCCTTGTTGAAAAAAAGTTAAAATGTTTTTGTACGAATTTTGAAATGTCTAATGTAGAGATGCAAGTAACCGTGAGGATTCTGTATGTTTTATTATGAGGCTTGCAACTAGAGTGAAGAGTGAGGAGAATTTATGTATCGATACTGATTCCCAACAGTATTTATACACCATAGCAGAGCCTTAAATATGCATAGGAATAATAGGATGATAGAGAAGTCTTTACATTTGTCCTCTTTTTAACCCCCGACAAAAAAGCGGGGTGTTATAAGTTTAGGGTGTGTATCTGTATGTCTGTCTGTGGCATCGTAGCTCTCAAACGAATGGACCAATCTTGACGCGGTTTTTTTTTTGAAAGCTGATGTGATCGTGATGGTTCTTAGCTATAATTTATGAAGATCTTTACAGGCGTTTGAAGATTATCAGCTTATTTCCAATTTAAAAAGCCCGATCGAATTTAAATTTGGTGTACTGGGACTTCGGTAATATTTTTAAACATGAGCTGATGCTGCAGCATCAAGTAGTCTGTGAGATGCCCAACTCCTTAGCAACTTCTAGCAGATATAGCGTGTTTGGGCTCATAAGCATGGTCTCATCGAGGAGGTGTTAGATAGTTGATTATCAAGGCCCCGTTATGGAGAATAAAGTAATGTAAAAAGTTTGAAATAAAAATTAAATTAAAATTAAAATAACCCCCGACACAAAAAACCGACCGCCGACCGCTAAAGAAGTATTTTCGTCTCCCTGGTCCGGAATTCGGTCCCCCGACGCGACGATGCTTGGCTCAACATATTACTAGGTACTTAAACGGCAAAGACACTTATATTATTTTACTTTTTAGAGATTTTTTGTGTCGGGGGTTATACTATTTTTATTTTATTTTATACAGAGTATATGTGAATTTTGAGACCATTGATTTCAATTTTTATATATGTTCTTTCTAATTTATATGAATATCTATGTCTAAACTCTAAACTTAGGAATGTAACATTTCTTACTAATTCTAATGTAGTTCCTATGTAACTGATATCAATGTTTCATGGCAGTTTCTGTACTGGGTGAATGGTTTGTCTTTTATAGTATATTGTCGACTTTTTAATAAAGGTGTATATATGATTTACATGGAGTGAGAAGAAAAATATCTGCAAATAAAATACTTGAAAGGTCTGTAGATTATGGAAAATCGTTTTAAATATACTTAAATTATAATAAAGAGTAAACGTTACGGAATCGATGCATTTACGTTCTTGCTTTGTGAAAATATTTCTCTTATTTCATTTGTGGTGAGGCTATAGTTTTCTATTTCAACTATTTGTGTTCTATTTTGTAAGTTTGATTTAAGCCAATCGTGACTACTTCCTTGTATACCATACAGTTATTAAGCAATATTAATTTGAATTGTCATATTTTATAAAATTCTTATACCGTCATTTTTGTTTAGTGCTTCTTATACTATATATTTATAAACTGTAAAGTAGATCATTATTTACGGTAACTATTTTGTCAATTTTTATATTTTTCACAGAATTTATAAATACGCTTATGCATGGTTTTGTCAACTATTATACAGGCTGTAGGGAATAAGGCAATGGGTCTTGGTTCCGTTTTTTAGTTTCTTTTTAGTAAAGGTTTGGTGAGAGATATTTTCAAAAAGTCAGGAAAGTAGCCAGTATTTCTACATACTATGTTATATTATTATGAGGTATATACTTCTTCGTAGGTGATAGAGCTTCATAACCATAATTTAGGCCGATGGTCAGGTAAGCCATTCAGATAAATTATAAGTAGGTATCCACTACCTACTTACCTGGTGCGACAAAATACGCAAAAAACTCAAAACTAAAAAAAATATTTGTTCTAATATTTTGCACAGGCTCTTTTGAATCGTCATGCATCTACCTATATAAAATGGAATTGAATTAAAAAATATTTACTGTATGCTGCAATAGGTTAACGAGAATAGAGAGGAACTACGCGTAACATGACAGCCGTTTAACAACAATTATCTTGTTTTGTATGAATCAGTTTGAACTTTAAGATTATTCACGATCATTGATGTATTAAAAACCTTCACGATACTATGTATTTACGATGCCTTTGCAAAAAATTCTTAGAATACTTGTGTTATTTCCTTATTTCTTTATTTTGCTCTGTTACCGGCAATTTTTAATTCAAGAATTCTATACAATGACTAGGCATACCCTGGGATCCAGGCAATATATGAAATATTAAAATATAATTGTCCATTACATATTTTACCCAGCTAACGTATACAATTCCCAAGGATTATATAGAGCACCTACTGGTCCATCGGCAATGTGTGAAGTAAATAGATATTGGTCTATATTTATGAATATTGTGTAAATACTTACCTACCTATAAAATAATGGCCAAATAAAAATATTATTATGGTGTTTTACAACATATTCGGTTACCTCGCCCGACTTTAAAAACGGTTATGTCATAAAAATCCTCAAGTTGGTTAGGTTAGGTGGAAACTGTGTGTAAGCGTGAACCGAGCGAGCAAAGCGCCACAAAAACCGGCCATATGCGAGTTGGACTCGCGTACCGAGGGTTCCGTACAAACTTGTAGGTAAGGTATATAAGTTTAATAGTTCCCCAAAATTAATTAATAAATTAGTCAAATATAAAATGTTTTAAAATCCGCTTTTATGTTATTAGCGCACATATTAACGGATTTCATTTTTTTTCTTTACATGTGCTGTAAGACTTTGCTTCTTGCCAAATTTCATGATACTAGGTCAACGGGAAGTACCATAATAATATATATTTCATACATTATCCAAACTTTTTAGGTACCTATTATATACATTGCCTAGGTATTGAATAGAATACCGGAATATACAGATTACCAGTAACATGTACATACTATAAGTATATAAGCTTTTTTAGGCACAAAGTCCAATTTGAATAATCAATGGATTTTGTTACAAATGTTAAAAGTCTTGTGGTAATTTTTTCTAGTATATTAATATCATAAATGTAGTCAGATTTTTTGTAATAATGGATCCGACCTTTGATTAATTATATACCTAGATAGATTGACGCGCTGCAATGCAACTAAAACAAACAGGCCAATTTTTCTTAAGCTAGTATGCGTGACAGCTGTGTCATACGCTATCGCTGCATCATTCTGCGTATCCTTGTGTGCGCGCATAATGATACCAGTTATTACATGGTTTCTATTAAAACGGGGAGATAATTATATCCATGAAAAACAACAAAAAATAATTCACTCAAACTCATTTAGCGGGCAACAGTTGGCCTCTATTTTTTTCGACGCGTTTGAAACGTTCAGTGTCTATCTAGGTATATAATTAATCAAAGGATTCGGCTTCTAAACGTATGTTCTAATACATTAAAGTTATCGAGATATGCTCAAAGCTTTGTGAAAATCATTTAGGATGTAAATAAACTTTACGAAATAGAATACTTGCATATTATGTAGTCTTAAACATTTCACATTCCATGGGTGTTTTTGGTGTGATGAGCGATAGTCGGAACCATGTAACTCCTGATGTAACAAGGCGCGGTTACAGATGAGACCTGATTGCACAAGACTGTCCCCAAGGTCGCTTCTCCCCGGTTCTTGCAGAGCCATTCATTGTCCGAGTGAACACGGTACGAACGTGTTAGTAACCACAGGCCAGTCGAGATGGAAAGGATTTTTTTGATTTTGGCGTGCGCGTGCGCCGTTGGTAAGTAGGACTTTACCAATACGAGCTTCTATTAGATAACTGAAAATAATTTAATATAATATGAAACGAATATTATAAATATTTGATAATACATTAAATTCTGAATTGGTATATATATTTTTAAAGGACTCGGGGACCCTTTTTGAATGTAAAATTATAAATACTACTAAATTAAATTTATTTACCTCTACATTACGTTTTTATAAGCTAGTTCGTTTGCAAAAAACTGTGCAAGTAATTTTTCACACCACCTGCTTTGAACAATAGGATGTATTATAACGATTATAGCTTAGTTAATTATGTCGTTACGTCTATTCTAGCAGTATATAAACCTTATTTTTAATTTTATTAACCTATACTATACGTACTTTTCCAGGACTTCTAAATGATAAATATGTACATAAATATAACAATTCTACTTATTCTTTTAATGTAATTAGGTAGGTAAGCTAGGCTAGGGCCTGTAGTGTCCTCACCGGTGAGGATCCTGACGCATTCCTTCCATTATTTATTTTTTTAAATATCTCTTTTTTATATACCCTTTCCTGCCAGCCCGAGTTGGCTTTTTTATTTATTTTTCATCATTGATTTCACTTCTAATAAAATTTTTGGTAAGTAGTTATATAAGGGACCTTTGGTATTAATAGTAATTATTATAATCCCTTTTATGTATCTTGACTTATCATAAGTGCACGTATGTGCGCCTACGTGATGAATAAAGTATTTTATTTTATTTTTGTTCTTCAATTAAATCTCATAATCAAGAATAAAGTAATTGAGTATTTTTTTTATTAAAAATACTTTATTAAATACTAGCATGATTTAAAAAAGCATATAAAGCTAATCTACAATAGGAGTAATTTGATATGAATTTTATGCATATGAATATGATTGTGTATTTATTTTGTAATCTCCTTAGATTTTTTTTACGAAAAAAGTTTTTGTATGTTTTAAAATCTGTGTCATTTACATAGCTTATTAGTATATAACTAATAATGCAAATCAAACAACTAGATTGCTAATGTAACAATACCTCATCGGACTCCAATAATTAAAATAAGAAGTGAGCGGAAATTGTGTGTGTTGAAGTGTGAATTTTGTGTTACATATACATAATATACGAGAAGTAAAAACTTGATCAAACACTTTAACCTTCAAGTTTAGAGGACAACAAGACAATTCGCATAAAGTGATCATCTCCATATATAATATCTCAGATTATACATATTATATTCAATGCGCGTTGTTATTTCAAAGAATAAGCTTTTTATTTGTCATAGTTATTTGTTGAGGATATTGGCAGCACAATGTGTGTTTCCGTTGCTTTATTTATGCCTTTTTCTCGTGACTTATATATCCTTTTTGTTTTTAAAGCCTCACCTAGACGGGTAATGATTGCTAGCAATTATTGATAGAAATAATCGCTTGTTGAATTTTCAAAAGGCTCGTATAAGTTATATAAGTGGTTTTATCAACCGACTTCAAAAACGAGGAGGTTCTTATTTCAACGTGTATTATTTCTATATAATTTTCCCGTAATTATTTCAGAGGGACTTTGTTGTAGCTATGCAGTTTATTGTAATAAAAAAATATCCAAATATATTATGTTAAATCAGCAACTACGTCTATCTGTGTGGTTAATTCATCAAAATTGTTCAGCAGTTTATTTCCATCAAACTTTTAAACATCCAATAAATATTTGAACGTACTCCGTTTACAAACGTTCGTATAATATCAGGAAGAAGTAGGATACGTCAAACTCAGAAGCTTATTCCGACTACACCACTTGTTTGAAACTGTTTGAAAGCGATAGTAAATTCTCTGTGCTACATCCGCATTTTACTTAATAATAACTACTAGTAGAAAGGTACTAGGTAGTAGGTACCACTGGGTACCACAGCCTATGCTAGTATGGAGAATGTTTTTCAATTATTACAAACTAGATAATTACTTTATAAACAACCAACAATTCGGTGAATATATTGTGAACATTTGTAGAGTTCATTTACATTGTACCTATACTTGCAATTTCTATATTAGTAATAGGGATCTTATTTTATTCGGGCACGCAAAATGACCCCACAGCACCTGATAGTAAGCGGAGAGAAGTCCAGATTCCAGATAGAGTCGAGTGACGAACGATGAATATCCTTCGTCAGTCGACACAATTATGCCGGCCTATTTGTACCGGATCTTTAACGAAAGAACTTATTCTGACCACCAACGCAGGCAACGCATCAATTACTCTTTCGATATTGTAGATGTGTAAGATGATCACTTACTATTAAATGACCCACCCACTCCTTTGTTCTCTCTAGTAAACAAATGTAACTAAAAAAAAATATTATTTTCGTCCCACAGCTTTTGCACAGTATTCAGGACCTGGAGCTTGCAAAGAATTGAATGAACGCTACCCGGTATCCGGGAGCTGCGACAGATACATTGAATGCATTGTAAGTAACCAAAGATTTTTATTTTTGGTAATTTTAGCACTTCTATCTATATATCTAATGACATAATATCATGTGGGTGTTAATGTCCGAATGATTTACTGAGATACCTAATTCCGTTCCTTTAAAATTAATAATTATTTATCATTATGTTTACAGTAGGTAGCTTAATTAAAGATAAATATAAATAACTGATACTAGATCCCTACGCAAAAGAAATATTATTCTTTATAAGGAATCAATAAACCCAAATCTACTTTAATATTTCTTTAATTAAACCATATTATTTTCACAGAATGGAACAGCCGAAGAGAAACTGTGCCCCGACGGCCTCCGCTTCAATCCCAATGTGAACTTCGACGTTTATCCCTGCCAGTACCCCAACGAAGTGGCGTGTCTCGAGCGATCCGCTTTACGTGAGTTACATTGATACTCCCATATGACTGAGCTGAGGTTTTTCCCTTACCGAATACATCGTGCCATCGCTAATTTTAAACTCGGTTATTTCTTTAGCGATTTTTCATTTCGAAACTTCGTAGTACGAGATATGAATACGAAATCGCATGACACATACTTCTATAATGAACGGCATTCGATATGTAGGTCCTTGTTAGCTTCCTAATTGACGCATTAATGTTATGTTATGTTAATGTGGGGAGGAATGCTAGAATTTAAATATGTATTTATACTCAAAGCCAATGTTGTAAATCTCATGTCTGAGTAAATTTACTCGAGACTCGAGAAAACAATCTCAATAAGTATGTCACAAGTCATTACCGAAATGATTCGAAAAGTCTAAACTTAAAGTAGGTACGAACTCAGAAGCAGTTAGATGGAATATCATTCAACACAGGAATATTATTCCTTTCAGAACCCCCTCAGCCCACAGCGGAATGTCCCCACCAATTCGGCTACTTCAAAATTGGCGACGCTCGCAACTGCAGCGGGTTCAGGACTTGCGTGAACGGCGTGGGTTATGACTTCGTGTGTCCCGAAGGTTTGGCTTTCAGCTCAGCGACCTACCGCTGCGAATGGCCCGATGAAGTTGCCGACTGCGACGTTGAAGGTATGTCTGATTGCTTTATCTAATAATAAGAATTACATTTCACATAATATAATATAATAATATGACTGCCTCGGTGGCGTAGTTGTATTACGGTACGATTGCAATGCTGGGGTCTCGGGTTCGATCCCCGGGTCGGGCAAAGTGATATTGGATTTTTCTATTCAGTACCAGCCCGGAGTCTGGAATTTGTGCTCGATATGGCGATAGGTTCGCCACCTATAATATTATGGGACGGAATACCCACGGCGAAAAGTGGGTGCATTAGTTGCGCCTCTGCCTATCCCTTCGGGGATAAAGGCGTGAGTGTGTGTGTAATATGCTCATAACAAAACTACCTACTGGTGGTAGGTCTCTCATATGTAAGAGACCGTCTGGGTGGGTCCCACCGCAATGTCTATTTCTACCGCCAAGCTGCAGTGTGCATGCACTGTTGTGTTTCTGTTTGAAGGACATTGTAGCCAGTGTAACTACTGGACATAGTGAGACTTAACATCTTATGTCTCAAGATGACGAGCGCAGTGGAATGCCACACAGTACTTTGTAACTCAAGGTGCTGGATGATGTTGCTACTGTTTATGGGTGGTCGTACCGCTTACCATCAGGCGAACGGCATGCTCGTCTCGTCATTCAATGCCATAAAAAAAAAAACAAAGGGCATTTTTTACTGCATTACTTGATAGTTGATGGCTTAAAATAAGCATAATATGCAACAAGTAATTCAAATCCTTTCGTTAACCTTACATTTTACTAGAAATTCAAAGAACAATAGAAACTCTTCTGCCCATATGGCTCTTTTATACACCAATGTGCCCATAGGCCATAACAAAAAATGTTTTGTTGTGGCGTAATATTTTGTCGTCTATGCAATACTATATAATTTTATACACTATGTCGCCAATTTATTTCACAGCCTATTAGCAATAAAATGTATTTTAATAAACATTTGCACTGACATTTGTACTGATGAAGTAACTAGTGTTCAATTTGCGGTAATTTGATTGCGTAGTGTGACTTTCCTGTATATACATAGTTTCTCCAAATTTATTTAATATTTAGAATCTTTTGACCTTTTATATATGCGATACATTACACGACATCGTATGCTTCGTAATATAGTTATTTAACTTTATACAATGATTGTATAATACTATTTAGTACTTATATCGGTTAGATTTACAAAGCTTTCTAAACAATGTGTCGTTTAAGTACCTACTTGCTCTTTTAGAACAGCATACTTGCTAATATTGCGAGCATAGTAATGCTGGTGGTTCCTAAATAAACTTTGAGTTTCGTTAATTATTTACTGTAGAAAAAACTAACGAAACAAAAGTACATATACTTTATATTATATTTATTTGTCACTGCAGTAAATTGTTAAAACATAGTCGTTATTATGCTATTATAAAAAAACATTAACATTACAAAAATAATCAACAGTTTCCCTGTAAAAAATCTTGTTTTGTTTTCAGCTTTTCTCGGATTCCGATGCCCCGAGGTTCCCATATCGAAGGAGCTTGGCCCACCCGCCGGCTACCGATTCTACAGGCAAGTTATTACAAATATACTTATTAGAAAACAATCCCACTTATATATCTTCAACTTGCGCATTTATCCATACTTCCATACTTATAAATGCGAAAGTAACTCTGTCCGTTTGTTTTGCTTTCACGGCTAAACTACTGAACTAATTGCGATGAAATTTGGTTTGGAGATAGTTTGAGACCATGGGAAGGACATGAGCTACTTTTTATCCCGGGAAAGTAGAAAACAGAACTTTTAGCCCGAAAATACTATTTCTCGCGGGTGGAGCCGCGTGCTAAAGCTACTGCAAACTATTTATAATCCAAGTTCCAATAAATCAATAGTTATTGACATAAAAAAAACTCACTAGAACTATAAATGAGTTGTATTTATAAAGCGGGTGGAATGATAGAACTGGTTACCTAATAAGCGGTCGGCGGTCAGCTGGTGTCATCGGGCACCTAAATGTCAGCAGATGAGCGATGACCTTGGTGATGTAACCTCGTTATTAGAAATACCACCGGTTTGCCAACGCGTCCTTAGCTCGTTCATATGCCTACATTTCGTTGCGAGTTTACTCAAACTTGCTAATATATTTGCAAATCTTACTTACTTCATCGTATTTCAATAATGCTATTAGCACGTATTTTGTCTGCGGTTTTCACTTTCACTGTATTGTAAATAAGATTTTAGGAACCTTGAAATTATTTTGTTCTAACAATTTCTGCAGGTAATCCATCTTAAATATGAGAAGAAACGTACTAAATCGCGCATCGGTAGGATTGTTAAATTATTTGACGATAGCGCAAATAAAGCCCATATTAATATTTTAACTTCGTTGTATTATGATAAAGTATATTTCGAAAATACATGATTTGTTTCACATAGCTTGATTGAATTTCGAATAATTGTGTTAGTGTTCAGTATCCTTGAATACTTATTTAAATTAAAAGACAATAATTTAAAACAGGTTACATAATTTGTATAACAATATTACATATTATGTTCAACGACAATTTTCAACGACGCACAAGAATAGGTGACCAAAGTAAAATCATTGCAAATACTCCAAATTTTGACTAAAATCTTACCCCATATTAATCATAGTCTAAGTTTTCTCACATCTTATTTAACTAATTATTTTGCTGCGCACATTTAACATTAATTCAATATCAATAATATACACAGACATCATAGTTAATTACCTATACCTACCTACTCAAGGGATTTTTTAATATGACATGATCTGATATTAGTTAGATTTTAAATGCCTTTATTCTAAAAGCTATCTTTTTTACATTTTTATACATAAGTTATAAAAATACATATAAAAAATAATCACCCTCCGATGGCGACGCCCAGTACCCAAGCCACCGGTGGTTAGGGATTCAAAGTGAGGAATCTCCTCACAATGCGTGCCGTGTCCAACAGTACTGCCTTCTGCATCTGACTCTTGACCCAACGACCAATTGAGAGCCTCTCAAGATGTTGGTCAAGGCTCTTTGGTATCAACCCGTGTGCAGATTCTAACAAAACATTAAACCGCCTTCAAAAACTACTCAAAACCGAAAGAATATTTATCATTACCTACACACTGATAACCCATTATGCTGTCGGTGACTAATTAAACTTAACTATTATATTCGTATATTTGTTTATGTATTATCTAGCTTAGCTAGCAATTTTAATAAATCACCGACCCTAGAATTGGTTATCAGTATTTAATAGGTAGTTAAATATTTTTTTCAGTTATTAGTAATTTTTTAAGGCGGTTTAATTTTTTGTTAAGTACGTTTTTTTTCGCTTTTTTGTGTTAGTAAAAAAAAGCAAGTACACGAAAAAAATTGTAAGTGCTCATAAAATCTGAGGGTTGCTCTTGAATTTCGTGGGATCCCATCATCAGAACCCGACTTATACCTTCTATCATTAGCTAAGCACCATGACATGATGATTACCAGGCACAAATATCTGAATTGCGTTAGAAAGTATACGAAAAACATTGCATGTGCCTATAAAATTTGAGGGTTGCCCTCGATATCCCTGGGATCACATCATCAGATTCTGACTTGGTGGCAATGAAACCACCTCAGGAGTATAGGCTGTCGAATAAAAAAAACAATTTTGAAAATCGGTCCATAACTGGCGGAGAAATCGGTGGACATACATAAAAAAACATACACTCGAATATAGAACCTACTCCTTTTTTTAGGTCTGTTAAAAGTATGCATGTGTTTTCTCGCAAATACGACAAACGTTTAATTCAAGGCAGTTCACGTCAAAGAAATAGCATTAAACCTTGAATGAATTTCGTTTGTATAGCGTCACCCAAGTTCCATCAAGACTGAAAGCCTCCTTCATTTGCAGGTCAGACAACAACTGCCAAAAGTACTTCCTTTGCATCGATGGTCGTCCACGTGTCTTATCTTGCGGAGGAGAATCCGGTTTCGATGAACTGACCTCATCATGCGTCTCGGCCGACGAAGTGTCCGCCTGTCCATCCGAATTGAGGGCTGCTGCTGCCAGAACCAAGGAACAAGAAGAACAAAACTTAGCTAAAGAACTCGAATTCAGCGCGCTACAAGCTAAGAGGAAAGCGTTATCTTAAGATTGATTCTATAAATTACTTTACTGTTTTCGGGTAGTAACATGTTAAAATCATAGTACCTAGTCTTATAAACAATAATGTCTAGTCTAAATTTAGTTACCGTTAATATTCCTGTAAGTGAATTACATTAAGTGGTCATCAATGTTCGGATTTGACCAAACATATTTTTTACCTACTGAATATTTGTTTTATTGTTCAGTATCGTTTAGGATGCAACGAATTCTATAATTAATTGAGTACACATGCACTCTTTATGCGATAAAAATTATGCAAATTAATAGGAACAGTTATTTTTCACAACCATAATTGTACTTAAATATCAATAATTACAAAATGTTTTATATTTACGATTGTTTGATTACTTCAAACCGCAACCTTTCTTTCGTATTGTCATTAAGTTAATCAACATTTATTTGATATTGATGACACTTTTTGGTACAAAATGTAATAACAATAGCCTATCGACATCATTCGAGCGTCGCAAATCATAAGAAACACAGTAAAAAACAACAACAACAAAGATGTTCTTTTATTTGAGTATCGCTGCTTTAATCGTAGCATCAAGTAAGTGTTTAATATCGTTTTATATATATGTACTTAAATTTTAAAGGAATTGGGTATTGACTTAACAAAATATTGCAGGCTACGCTCAGAGGCAAGCATGCCCTCGGAGAAACGGTTACTTCAAAGAAGATTCGAGCTGCGACACCTACGTTGAATGCAGAGCAAGTGAAATCTTTTGCACTTGTCAATTTCTCGGATTTAGCATCTGGAAACAATAAGTTTAATGATTTGTGTGTAGGATCACATATCTCATCGGATGATGTGCCCGGACGGCCTCAACTACAATCCTAACATCGAGTGGCCTGAGTATCCCTGCAGCTTCCCTGAAGACATGCCCTGCGATGGAGGCAGATATCAGCGTAAGTTAAAGCACCCTAACAAATTATAGTTGTTCTAAAAAATATTTACGAAATCCTCATCATAAGTACTTATATCCAAGTAGTTAAAATAAAATACGTTCTTGCATTACCCACGTGCATCACCATTATACCATACATCAGTCTATAGTCTATACTATTACAGTCTAGCTCGATTTTTACAATTTATAATAACCAGAACCCATTCCGACCGGTGAATGCCCGCAACAATACGGATTCTACGCGCATCCCGACGCTACCGATGTCAACTGCTCGCCGTACAAGATGTGCGTCGCTGGAGTCGCCTTCGACATGAAGTGCGCCACTGGGCTCGCCTTCAACCCTGACATCGGTCGCTGCGACTGGGCTGATCGCGTGCCTTCCTGCAACGCTGAACGTATGTCGCTCAATTACTCAATAAAATTACCTACATTCGCAGTTATTATCTTGAACTTAAATAGGACCATCGTCACGTAGATATACGACAGCATTGTATCTAAGTTCTGTTTTCAAAATTTCAGAGTACCTTGGCTTCAAGTGCCCAGAAATCCCGATAGACGCTGACGGCGAGCCTATCGACATCGTTTTGAACTACAGGTAACTAATAACTATCTTAAATATTACTTATATTCAAGGCGCTATTGAACTTTAAATAATCCTATGTGGAAATTGTAATTGACTTCTTATATGTAATTATATTCTCACTAATGTGAAGTGTCTGTTAAATAACATAGTAACTAATATTTGCATAACTTTCTCATCAGCTTCCCGAGCCCCGGCTGCACAAGCTTCTTCTCGTGCGACAAGGGCCGTGCGCGGTTCCTGTCCTGCGACTTGGGACTCGCCTTCGACGAGGCGACTGGTCGCTGTCGGGACGCCGACCTGGTGCAGTGCAACTACTGAATTCCTCTGATTTAGTTATAATAAGTTTCTATGCTTAGTTTCATATTTCTTTAATAAACTTGTTCCTATTACTCACCTACCTAGCACTTTTAGTTAAAGAATACCGCTTAAACAATAGGTCCTAGCTAAAGGTCCTAGTGAATAGTTAAAAGTCCTTATTGGACAATTATATTTCAATAACTAATATTACAATACTTTACCAAAATCTAACTCGATTCGAACAATTAAATATAAGCACTCAGGAAACAAAATAAGAATAATTATGAATGTCAATAAATTTTATCCTTGGGACATATTAGTAGTTATTGTTTAATGTTTACACAAGCATACATTCCTTGATTCTTTTTTTTGCTTCAGTTAAGTAGTGTACGATGCAAGGTTTTTGCAATTAATAACTGAGCCAATATTGTGTGACAGCTTACCTACTATTAACAAGTCCAACAGCTCCTTTATGCTTAACTGAACATTGGCTTAAAAGCCATCAGATTATGTTCAACTTCAATAATCACCAGGTTGCTAGCTCGTTCAGCAGAGTAAATATGATACATGGCGGCTCCTTAATAATAGTCAAAAAATCAATTAAATTTAAGGAAAGGATTGATATTGTTAGTCTGTCTGTTGAACGAGTAACAGAGATTTCATGTATTGAATTTGAGCAGTTTGTTGTCTTGAGTGTATATAGACCACCATGTGCATCCCACATTGAGTTTGTGAGCATAATTGAAGACATTTTGCATAAAATCTGTAATGCAAATAAAATAATTATTGTATGTGGAGATTTTAATATTAACTTATTGGAAGAGTCGCAGCTAAATGTTAATTTTATTAATCTTTTTCAATCCTATAACTTGTTTTTTTTTTTGTTTTTTGTTTATGGCATTGTATGACGAGACGAGCATGCAGTTCGCCTGATGGTAAGCGATACGACCACCCACATAAACAGTAGCAACACCATCCAGCAACTTGAATTACAAAGTACTGTGTGGCATTCCACTGCGCTTGTCATCCTGAGACATAAGATGTTAAGTCTCATTATGTCCAGTAGTTACACTGGCTAAAATGTCCTTCAAACCGAAACACAACAGTGCATGCACACTGCTGCTTGGCGGTAAAAATAGACATTGCGGTGGTACCCACCCAGACGGACTCTTACATATGGGAGACCTACCACCAGTAGATAAGGATAGATGTATAATGTATTCCTTGAGCGACTAGGATTACTGCAACTAGTGCTACATGTATTGATAATATTTTTACTAACCATACAATAAAATACAAGGCAGTAATAAATTTAATAGATTCTGACCATTGTGGCCAATTAATATCATTTACTAGTAATAAAAACAAGGTGCAAGGAAAACATATTCAATTTGTTCCTTGTAATATAAGCCGCATGAACCGTTTTAAGAGAAACATGATAATATGTCTACCTGGGTTGCCCTTACAAAATGATCCAGACAAATTATATACTTCACTTTTTGATTTGATAAAGTGTGAATTTGAAAAAATCTTCACTAGTAAGAAATTAGTAATTAATAATAGACTTGTTTTTAACGAATGGGCAACCGCTGGTATTATTAAGAGTAGAAATAAACTATATAGTTTATATCCGGAAAGAGCTTACAACCAACGGCCCTCTTTCAAAGAACATGTAAAAAAATATTCTAAGATTTTTAAAAGAGCCTGTTCCGCTGCCAAGTCATTATATATAAGAAATAAAATTAAATCAGCTACAAATAAGATTAGATCCACTTGGAACATTATAAATACAGAATCAGGTAGGCAAAAGGCACGCAACCTGGAATTTAATCTTAATATTAATTCTGAACATGTAACAGCAGACCTGGAAGTAGCAACTGCTTTTGAAAATTTTTTCACTGACGTACCGTTACAGACTACCCAACATCTTCAGTCCTCTTCCACGTCAGCTGAGTTGCTGCTTAAAGGTAATGTACCTCAATGCGACATACTTTTTCATTTTACATCTATCAGTGCGCAAGATATATTAAAGACATTTAAATGTATTAACCAGAAAAAGACCGCTGATCTATGGGGAATTTCAGTTAAAAACGTATCGTCTATTATTGAAGTAATTGCACCCCACCTAGCTGCGGTTTTTAATGGTTGCGTCGCAACAGGTGTATTTCCTGACTTGATGAAACAAAGCAGGGTTATACCGCTCTTCAAGGCTGGTGATATGGCGGATCCTTCGAACTTCCGACCTGTCTCGGTATTACCCACATTGAGTAAGTTATTCGAAAAAAATATTCTTAATCAGCTATTGAGACATTTTGACAACAATAACTTACTTCACAGGAAGTAGTTTGGATTTACGAGGGGTCGATCCACCATTGATGCTGGGGTTGATCTCTTGAAAAATATATTTGAGGCCTGGGAGGAGTCGCATGATGCTCTTGGCGTCTTCTGCGGCTTGTCTAAGGCATTTGACTGTGTAAATCATGACACTCTAGTCAGAAAATTACACCATTATGGCGTGCGAAACACGGCTCTCAATCTTCTGAGATCTCATTTGAATAATAGAATTCAGAGGGTTGATATTATTAGAGATTTCGAAGAAAACACATATTTTGTGAAGACAAAATTTTATAGCAGTGACATATTGACACCTGTCTGTTGCGTTTAAATAAGAACAAAGTTCCAATACTGGCCCTTAAACGCAACTAGTCTAATACACAAGCTTTTATTAAGTACCTATACATATAAAACTATATGGGTACACAGATAAACAAACATACATTTTATTTTAACATTAAATTTGTAAATTTACAATGTTTATCTCTACAAAGTGGCTTTGTTAGTACATCAGCTAACATATCATTTGTATTTAAGTATTTAATTTCAACTACACCATCATTAACAATTTCTTTTATAAAGTGATGACGTATATCAATATGTTTTGTCCTAGAATGGAACATGAAATTTTTACATAATTTTATAGCTGACTGGTTATCATTATAGATAGTAATTTTCGGCACAGTACCCAATGTCTCACGCAAAAAACTTTTAATAAATAAAGCTTCTTTGCATGTGTCAGACAAAGCCATGTACTCAGATTCTGTACTGGACAATGCAACAGTACGTTGTTTTCTGCTCTCCCAAGAGACAATATTCTTACCTATAAAGAAGGCATAGCCTGTATACGACCTACGATCTATGTTATCAGATGCCCAGTCTGCATCAGTATATGCAATAATGTCTTTACCACTTTTACAAAACACAAGACTTAAGTTCATTGTACCCTTTAAATATCTTAAAACCATTTGGCTGCTTTCCAATGAATTTCACTAAAATAATTATTAAACTGACTAAGGTAACTCACCGCATGACAGATGTCTGGTCTTGGACTTACCGCTAAGTACATGAGAGAACCAATTAAATCTCTGTAGTCATAGGTTTCATCTTTAATCTTTCTCACCGTTTGCTCCAAACTTTTTCTTAAATATCCATTTACACTTTACAGGCTTCTGCTTTATATCTCGTTCTACCAGAGTCCAACATTGGTTCTTAATAAATGACTGATATTCATCATCCATAGCCTTGCGCCAACTATTTGATTCTGATCCATTCAATGCCTCCGCTACGGATTGAGGTTCATCAGGATCCCCTTTCAGATGAGTCACATAGTTGATCATGACTGGAATATCAGGTGCATCATCATAGCTCTGATCATCTGAGAGTTCTGAGTATTCTGCAGAATCCTCCCCAGAAAGGTAAGTTGGATCCAAACGATCATCACTCGCTTCACTTATTTTCTCACTATCAGAATCATGTATTGTGATCGTACTAATCTCTCGATTAATGTTCTGTGATAATTTTGTGTCATCAGATACATCAGTACTCACAGCGGATGATCCCGGTGAAGGAATTTTATTGGAATTCAAACTGAGATCTACTAAGTGTTGATGATGATTTGAATTTCCGTCATCTAACTTTTCGGTTTTATAAAATGTATCTTCCAAGAAGACAACATCACGAGCGTTTACACATTTCCTTAAATTATCTGGATTTATAAGCCTATAACCCTTAGAATTCTCACTATAGCCTACAAATATGTATGGTTTACTTTTTAAATCAAGTTTCTGTCGCTTCTTTACCATAACATATGCTACACAACCAAAAATTTTTAAATGGCTAAGTTCTACCATATTTCCACTCCATTTCTCCTCTGGAGTTTTACCAGGAACTGCCTTCGTCGGACTTCTGTTCTTTAAGAAAACAGCAGTATTTACCGCCTCAGCCCAGAAATTATTTTCCAATCCAGCATCTCTCAGCATGCATCGAACCTTGTCCATAATTGTTCTATTGGAACGTTCAGCTACGCCATTTTGCTGCGGAGAGTCTGGTATTGTTTTCTGATGTTTGATGCCATTCATTTTAAGATAATTCTGAAACTTAGAACACATATACTCCCCACCTCTATCGCTCCTAAGTGCTTTTATTTTCTTTCCCGTTTCATTTTCCACAAGTGCCTTAAACTGCTGGAAAAATCTAAAAGTCTCATCTTTAGATTTTAGAAAATAGCTGAACTGTTTTCTTGTGAAATCATCAATGAACGTTAATACATACTTAGCTCCGCTAAGAGATGGAGTCTGCATAGGTCCACACAGATCTGTATGAATCAAACCTTATACATCGGTTGCTCTAGAGAATGACTTCTTAGGAAATGGCAATCTAGACTGTTTCCCCTCAATACAAGTTACACACTGTTTAAAATCAGACACACTGTAATTAATACCAGTTGCCATACCTGATTGTAAAAGTTGCATACTCCTTGAGTTGAGATGCGCTAGACGTTTATGCCACACCTCCTGGGATACTGCTTTTGATCCTCTTGCTGATGTCAGTAATGAACATCTTATGTTCTGAGTACAGCTATTGTCTGACACAGTGTCAAGTTGATAGACACCATTGACGTGAGTACCTGTAGCTATAACTTCATCACCATTGTAAATAGTACAAGATTTTTTATCAAAAGTAACAATGTATCCCTTTTGGGTCATAACACTAACTGACAACAAGTTAGTACTTAAATTAGGCACATAATAAGCATTACTTATAGTCTTTACACAGTTTTTTAAATTAACTTTAACTTCTCCTAGTCCTGCGGTCAACAATTTCTCACCATTTGCCACACTTACATCCACAGATTTGTTAGCACTGAAGTTCTCCAACAAATCCTTATTGTTACACATATGGTGTGTTGCGCCTGAGTCAATATACCATACATTACTATTTACGTTAACTGATAACGCAGCAACTAAGGCATTCTCCTGCACACTATTTTTTGGTTTGTATTTGTTCTGACCGCGACTCTGTTTCTCTTTATTTAATGTTGATTGTCCTTTATTTTGTTTCTCAGGACAATTTCTAAAGATGTGACCAGTACGCTGACACTTGAAACATTTAAGCTGCTTCCGAGTGACAAGTGCTGTAATACCACCCTGCTTGTCCTCCCTTCTCAAAGTTTCTTCTGATAGTTTCGCTGAGACATGCTCGGATGACAACTTTGTACCTGCATTTTCCAAAGCCATAATCAACGGGTCAAAATCTTCCGTCAGGCCACTTAGCATAATCACAGCAACAAGCTCATCATCTAAAGGGGACTCTATCTCACTCAACTGATGTGAAACTTCCTTAATTTTGTTGAGGTAGTTTTCCATCGAGCTGCTATCAGATAGTTTTGTACCAAACAAATTTCTGAGGAGGCCTAGTCTCCTGCATAACCCGCGACCTTCATACGCCTTCTTTAAGTTATTCCACGTTTCATATGCTGTTTTCGCTGTACGAATATAAGGAATAACTGGAGGTTGGACAGACAGAGCAATACGTGCCAATGCTTTGTCAACCTTTTTCTTATCTTTGCATTCTTCTTCTTCCACATACTCCCAAAGCTCTTCGTGAATCAAAAACATTCGCATAGCAAATTTCCATGTTGAATAATTTTCCGAACCTTTGAGTTTCTCAATAGAATTTGTCAATTGAGTTGAAGAAGCCATTATCGTGATGCGGCGTTGGTCCAAAAATATATTATGCGTCTTCTTCAACGTTCACAACCACGCTCTGCTACCATATTAGAGATTTCGAAGAAAACACATATTTTGTGAAGAGAAAAATTTTATAGCAGTGACATATTGACACCTGTCTGTTGCGTTTAAATAAGAACAAAGTTCCAATAAAAAATAATAAAATATATGATGACTTACCTTACTACGTAAGGGATAATCACGAGATTGTATTGTTCGCCGATGATACATCATTAACATTTAAAATCAAAAGAAAGTTACTAAATTATGACGACGTGAACGATGCTCTCCGTAAAGTTGTGCATTGGTTTAATTTAAACAACTTATTATTAAATGCTAAAAAAACTAAATGCATTAAATTTACTATGCCCAATGTAAAAAGAGTAAAAACCAATGTACAAATAAATGGTGAAGAGTTGGATCCTGTTGCGTCTACTACCTTTTTGGGCATCACACTAGACGCGAAACTCCAGTGGGGACCGCATATAGCAAAGTTAGCAGGTAGACTAAGTTCAGCGGCTTATGCAGTCAGAAAAATAAGGCGTCTGACTGATGTAGAAACGGCAAGAATTGTTTATTTCAGTTATTTTCATAGCATTTTGTCGTATGGGATTCTTCTTTGGGGAAATGCTGCAGATATTAATTCAGTATTAGTGTTACAAAAGAGAGCTATTAGAGCTATTTAAAGAGATAAACATTCTTACCGTAATATCGCAATACATTTATGAAAATCTATTGTATATGAGGAAAAATATCGCACATTTTGATCAAATATGCGATATTCATAATATAAATACTAGGAATAAACATAAATATGTTATACATGCTACTCATCTCCATAAAATTAGTAATACTTTTGTTGGTCAATGTGTACGCTTCTTCAATAAACTTCCTAAGCATATTGTAAATCTACCAATAAAAAAAAATCAAATCACTATAAAAGACCGCCTCTGTAAAAGCTTACTATCGTATTTGCGATTATCTGGAGGATACAAATGCTTGGGATTAAGTTGCTCGGATTCACTCATGTTTTATAATTTGATTGTTTATATGTTATATATTGTTTTGTTTTGTTTTTTTTTTTGACATAAGTAATAATTGAATTTATATTGTTACTTGCAATTTGTAAAATATATAATAAAAAAAAAATATAACAATATAAGACCTACGCTGAGTTTCTTGGTGCTTCTTCTCAGGTCAGTGGGCTTTTCCGAAGCACTGGTAGAATCTTTTAGATGATAAAAATATTGTAAAAAATTACGTGTAAAAGTGCCCTTAGGGGCCTAATTACTGAATAAATGATTTGAATTTGAATTTAGATCTTTTGTTGTTTCTATAAAGTCTAATGCACTCGGGCGTAGACGACCCTGCAGCACATATTTTATGTGCTGTCATGCATACAACATTTGATTGTATTCAGTGGTGCAAATGACATGCAAATTATGTGCTGGCAGTTGACATGAACGCATGATCATCTATAGATCGTTATCTCATGTTAACTCAGTTCAAAGAGTATAATATATACTACGGAGCTCAGTTCGTATCACATCGTATGGGAGACCGGGGATGGTTAACGATAGGGGTAGTATACTGTTGAATAACAGTCAAAAACTCGAGCTATTTGAAAGTGTTGTGTCGCTTTCATATACACAAAAAACCGTTATCTGTTTCCGAATCTTCACTCAGGTCAATCTTCGATCAGGGAGAAAAGGCGATTTATCGAAAAATGATACCTATGAGTAATTATTGACCTCTTAATATTTTTTGTATTGAAGCCTTTATACCCGATGTGATTTACTTTCAAGCAATTTAAAGTAAGAGTTTGGTTATTGATGGTTATCGCAGTGTATTTTTTTTTATATTTTGCCACGTATTTGAGGTACTCACATTTGGTTGAAAACGAAAAAAGTTGCTTGGGGCTGGTAGACAAACTTTACATTGGGGCTAGTACCTAGAAAATGTAATACGTAAAAATCTAAATATTTTTCACATGGAATAATGTGACTTTTTTTGACAATTTTATCAAAAGTTTGTTAGTTCAAACCCACGTGGATTTACGTAATGAACCTATTTAATAAATTTGTACCCAAAAAGCCTGCCAAATCTCAAAGTTATCCCGTATGGTATAGCTCTCCGCTCATCAAGGCCATTAAGGAAAAGTACAAGTATTTCAGAAAATTCCAAATATATGGCAATAAGTCCGATGAGATATCATTTAAATTACTACGTGATAGAGTTAAGACTCTCGAGTCAGCCTGTTATAAGGATTATTTAAGTGTAACTGAGAGTTCAATTAAAAACAATGCTAGATATTTTTGGACTTTTGTAAAAAAGAGATACAATATGAATGCTATTCCAAATACACTTAGCTATAATAATGATTTGCTAGACTCTGGGGTTTCTATTTGTGAAGCATTTTCCTCTTACTTCCATTCCAACTTTCTTCTCTCCCATATTCCTGACATTTCAAATTCCATAAGGCCTCTATTAAGTTCGAACTATGATCCATTGCCAACTGCATTAAGCCGCATACGTGTAGAAGTGGAAGAAGTCACCAGTTTACTCTTTAAGCTAGATACGTCTAAAGGTGAGGGGCCAGATAAAATTTCACCTAAATTTCTTGTGAAATGCGCTAAGTCCATCTCTATTCCAATCTCTAATTTATTTAATAAGTCTTTATCCTCTTCTACCGTACCTAAACTTTGGAAATCCGCGTTCATTTCACCAGTGCACAAAAAAGGGTCCAAAAGCGAAGTTACTAATTATAGGCCAATATCTAAACTTTACATTGTAGCTAAGGTATTCGAAAAGTTAATTTATAGTAGAGTATATCCAGCCATTTCTCAGTTACTCACTCCCTTTCAACGTGGGTTTTTAAAAGGTCGCTCTACTACCTCTAATTTGATCCTGTTCAATGACTTCATTACAAAGGCCATGGATAATGGTAAGCAGGTCGATGTCATCTATACCGACTATAGTAAGGCCTTTGATAGAATTGACCATATGATCCTCATAAATAAGTTAAACCATGCATTCATAATATCAAGCGAATAACTTATTCAGCTCATAATTCACTATTCTATATTAATAGAAGGTGTAGTCGTTCACGTCTTGTATGGCATATTTTGACTATGGTTTTCCGGGTAAAGTTCATATTTTGGTCGTGTTAATGTTGCACAATTTTTGACAAAATAATCAGATTTTTAGCGATAAACCTCAAGTAAATAAGTTGCTTTAGAAAATTGTTTCCATGTTTTTTAATTACCAATGAATAAAAGTAGCTAAAATTACTAGCACCGTTAACTTGCGTGTAACCACAACATTTCTCTCATGTTATCATTAATGAAATCAACATTAATTTGATATTGATGACACTTTTTGGTATAAAATGTAATAACAATAGCCTATCGACATCATTCGGGCGTCGCAAATCATAAGAAACACAGTAAAAAAACAACAACAACAAAGATGTTCTTTTATTTGAGTATCGCTGCTTTAATCGTAGCATCAAGTAAGTGTTGAATATCGTTTTATATATATGTACTTAAATTTTAAAGGAATTGGGTATTGACTTAACAAAATATTGCAGGCTACGCTCAGAGGCAAGCATGCCCTCGGAGAAACGGTTACTTCAAAGAAGACTCGAGCTGCGACACCTACGTTGAATGCAGAGTAAGTGAAATCTTTTGCACTTGTCAATTTCTCGGATTTAGCATCTGGAAACAATAAGTTTTATGATTTGTGTGTAGGATCACATATCTCATCGGATGATGTGCCCGGATGGCCTCAACTACAATCCTAACATCGAGTGGCCTGAGTATCCCTGCAGCTTCCCTGAAGACATGCCCTGCGATGGAGGCAGATATCAGCGTAAGTTAAAGCACCCTAACAAATTATAGTTGTTCTAAAAAATATTTACGAAATCCTCATCATAAGTACTTATATCCAAGTAGTTAAAATAAAATACGTTCTTGCATTACCCACGTGCATCACCATTATACCATACATCAATCTATAGTCTATACTATTACAGTCTAGCTCGATTTTTACAATTTATAATAACCAGAACCCATTCCGACCGGTGAATGCCCGCAACAATACGGATTCTACGCGCATCCCGACGCTACCGATGTCAACTGCTCGCCGTACAAGATGTGCGTCGCTGGAGTCGCCTTCGACATGAAGTGCGCCACTGGGCTCGCCTTCAACCCTGACATCGGTCGCTGCGACTGGGCTGATCGCGTGCCTTCCTGCAACGCTGAACGTATGTCGCTCAATTACTCAATAAAATTACCTACATTCGCAGTTATTATCTTGAACTTAAATAGGACCACCGTCACGTAGATATACGACAGCATTGTATCTAAGTTCTGTTTTCAAAATTTCAGAGTACCTTGGCTTCAAGTGCCCAGAAATTCCAATAGACGCTGACGGCGAGCCAATCGACATTGTTTTGAACTACAGGTAACTAATAATATTACTTATATTCAAGGCGCTATTGAACTTTAAATAATCCTATGTGGAAATTGTAACTGACTTCTTATATGTAATTATATGTTCACTAATGTGAAATGTCAGTTAAATAACATAGTAACTAATATTTGCGTAACTTTCTCATCAGCTTCCCGAGCCCCGGCTGCACAAGCTTCTTCTCGTGCGACAAGGGCCGTGCGCGGTTCCTGTCCTGCGACTTGGGACTCGCCTTCGACGAGGCGACTGGTCGCTGTCGGGACGCCGACCTGGTGCAGTGCAACTACTGAATTCCTCTGATTTAGTTATAATAAGTTTCTGTACTCAGTTTCATATTTCTTTAATAAAGTTCCTATTATCTAAATAATAGTTTCACATATCGATCCCCTTTCATAATCCAAAATCACACCCAAAACTAATTTCAATAAATGTGACTGGTTGACATAATCATCAATCACGACACCGAAGATTAAACGCTCCTACTTTTATCAGAAACATACTATTAATCCAATATTTTTATAAGTAGCCGGCTGCTATGGATATCATAACATACGCCGGAAGTGCCTATTGAACTGTAGCTATAGAGTAACTTTAATATGGGGTTGTAGCTCCAGAACCTGTATGTTGCCTTCACAGTTTTAAGAATCACTATTGCCTAATTAGGACCTACTAGAGTGAACGTTGTGAATTTGAACTTCCCGCCTGTATAATAAAGAATTTACGAAATATTTATTTATTTATTTATTACCCACTTAACAACTACTCTTACAGGGTTAGCCCTAATACAGTAGTGTTGATCTACTTATACATACTACTTATACTCTAATCTTATACTTAAATCTACATTATTCATCTTTAAAACTACCATAACAAATTGTATTTAATGCTATTTTGTTAAAATTACTCAGAGTACACCAAAATATGTCGATTTTTTCGGCAACTTCATTAAGAGTGCGCAAGGCGCGTGTAATTTGGGCCTTGTTAAGTAAGTTGGTCCTACCACGCGGAACAACCAGCAGCTGCGGCTTCCTCCGTCTACCTAGGTAATTGTCAGGCACAGAAAACATCACCACTCGAAGTAACTCCGGGTTGTCGATTTTGCCACGTATTAACTTAAATAAATATGTTACCAGTGCTAGCTCTCGTCTACTTGCCAACTCCTCGTAGCCTACCATACCTAATATAAACAAGTTCGGATACATTAATGGATAGAATGGATATACCCCATAAAGCTTCTGGTACAGATACCTGGTAAATTTATTCTGAATCCGTTCGAGCATCAGACTGTATTTGATTTCATGTGGAGACCAGATGACGGCATTGCATTCTAACTGGCTCCTTACCAGTGCATTGTACAACGCTATAATAGCTTTACTATTAGTAAATCCTTCTGCGCGCCTCAACATGAAACCCAAGCTTCTATAAGATTTTTTACAAACAGTTAATACATGGTTTCTAAATGTTAATTCAGTGTCAAGGCATAGTCCCAGATCTCGTACCGTTTCTGTCCTACTGCTTTATTATATGTATAGTAATCTATACATATAATAAAGCAGTAGAACCGGTGTGTCTGTACATTTAAAGAAATGTGATAAAAAAGAAAGGGGGTGACTAAAGAATAGTAATGGAATACAAATCAGCGACTTTTATAATTATTTTTTGTCTGTCTGTCTGTTTTTCTGTTTGTTAAGCCCCGACAAAAAGCGGAGTGTTATAAGATTAGGGTGCGTATCTGTATGTCTGTATGAGGCATCGTAGCTCTCAAACGAATGCCCCAATCTTGATGCGGTTTTTTGTTGTTTGAAAGCTGATATTATCGCGATGGTTCTTAGCTATAATGTATGAAGATCTGTTCAGGTGTTTGAAGATTATCAGCTCATTTCCAATTTAAAAAGCCCGATTGAGCTTAAATTTGGTGTACTGTGACTTCGGCAATATTTTTAAACAAGAGCTGATGCTGCAGCATCAAGTAGTCTGCAGGATACCCAACTCCTTAGCAACTTATAACAGATATAGCGTGTTTGGGCTCATAAGGATGGTCTCATCGAGTAGGTGTTAGATAGTTCATTATCAAGGCCACATGATGAAAAAAAAATATTAAAAATTTGGAAATAAAAATTAATTAAAATTAAAATAACGCCCGACAAAAAATCTCTAAAAAGTAAAATAATAAAAGTGTCTTTGTCGTTTAAGTACATAGTAATATTTTGCGTCAAGCGTCCTCACGTCGGGGGACCGAATTCCGGACCAGGGAGACGAAAATACTTCTTTAGCGCTCCCTCGACGCGACGACGCTTGGGTCAAAATATTACTATAGTTCTGACAGTCCTATCTGGCCGGCATGACAATTTATTGACACTTCACAGAATACTATGTGTACGGAAGAGAACAAAAAATCGGTTGCCCCAAATAACCGATTCTTAAGCGATATCGATTTATTGTTCAGAGACTTTATAATCGATAGTCAACAGGGTATTTTTTTTATAAAATCATACGTAATTAATCTTTCTATTACGGTCCAAAATTTCACCTTTATCCTTCATTTAAACTTACATCTATACTAATATTACAACATAATAAAAAAAAGATACCAAAAATCGCATAATGCGTACTCACACTCCGGTACAAACAAGCCAAAGTAAACAAAAATAACAGAATCAGTTCAAAAGTAACAACCTAAGCGAGTCAAAAATATAAGCACAAACCAATAAATAAGCCCACAGTCGTAAGTAAATTTTGGCGCGGTGAGTTCCATGCAGGACAAACGGCCAAAGTGTGCATTGCCGAGTCTTCGGCGCACTCACAATGATGACACCCTGGTGTCAGCTGTCGACGAATCCGACACAGATACTTCCCGAAGCAGCCGTGACCCGAAAGTACCTGTGTCATTCTATAGGTCAGGGTTGGAGCGCCTAAAGCGTTCGCCCGAAAGTCCGGTGTGGTCAGAAAAGCCGACTCGCGTCAGGCTACTGACCATAACTGACCATGACTGTTTTCTGTGCCTGACAATTACCTAGGTAGACGGAGGAAGCCGCAGCTGCTGGTTGTTCCGCGTGGTAGGACCAACTTACTTAACAAGGCCCAAATTACACGCGCCTTGCGCACTCTTAATGAAGTTGCCGAAAAAATCGACATATTTTGGTGTACTCTGAGTAATTTTAACAAAATAGCATTAAATACAATTTGTTATGGTAGTTTTAAAGATGAATAATGTAGATTTAAGTATAAGATTAGAGTATAAGTAGTATGTATAAGTAGATCAACACTACTGTATTAGGGCTAACCCTGTAAGAGTAGTTGTTAAGTGGGTAATAAATAAATAAATAAATATTTCGTAAATTCTTTATTATACAGGCGGGAAGTTCAAATTCACAACGTTCACTCTAGTAGGTCCTAATTAGGCAATAGTGATTCTTAAAACTGTGAAGGCAACATACAGGTTCTGGAGCTACAACCCCATATTAAAGTTACTCTATAGCTACAGTTCAATAGGCACTTCCGGCGTATGTTATGATATCCATAGCAGCCGGCTACTTATAAAAATATTGGATTAATAGTATGTTTCTGATAAAAGTAGGAGCGTTTAATCTTCGGGGTCGTGATTGATGATTATGTCAACCAGTCACATTTATTGAAATTAGTTTTGGGTGTGATTTTGGATTATGAAAGGGGATCGATATGTGAAACTATTATTTAGATAATAGGAACTTTATTAAAGAAATATGAAACTGAGTACAGAAACTTATTATAACTAAATCAGAGGAATTCAGTAGTTGCACTGCACCAGGTCGGCGTCCCGACAGCGACCAGTCGCCTCGTCGAAGGCGAGTCCCAAGTCGCAGGACAGGAACCGCGCACGGCCCTTGTCGCACGAGAAGAAGCTTGTGCAGCCGGGGCTCGGGAAGCTGATGAGAAAGTTACGCAAATATTAGTTACTATGTTATTTAACTGACATTTCACATTAGTGAACATATAATTACATATAAGAAGTCAGTTACAATTTCCACATAGGATTATTTAAAGTTCAATAGCGCCTTGAATATAAGTAATATTTAAGATCGTTATTAGTTACCTGTAGTTCAAAACAATGTCGATTGGCTCGCCGTCAGCGTCTATTGGAATTTCTGGGCACTTGAAGCCAAGGTACTCTGAAATTTTGAAAACAGAACTTAGATACAATGCTGTCGTATATCTACGTGACGGTGGTCCTATTTAAGTTCAAGATAATAACTGCGAATGTAGGTAATTTTATTGAGTAACTGAGCGACATACGTTCAGCGTTGCAGGAAGGCACGCGATCAGCCCAGTCGCAGCGACCGATGTCAGGGTTGAAGGCGAGCCCAGTGGCGCACTTCATGTCGAAGGCGACTCCAGCGACGCACATCTTGTACGGCGAGCAGTTGACATCGGTAGCGTCGGGATGCGCGTAGAATCCGTATTGTTGCGGGCATTCACCGGTCGGAATGGGTTCTGGTTATTATAAATTGTAAAAATCGAGCTAGACTGTAATAGTATAGACTATAGATTGATGTATGGTATAATGGTGATGCACGTGGGTAATGCAAGAACGTATTTTATTTTAACTACTTGGATATAAGTACTTATGATGAGGATTTCGTAAATATTTTTTAGAACAACTATAATTTGTTAGGGTGCTTTAACTTACGCTGATATCTGCCTCCATCGCAGGGCATGTCTTCAGGGAAGCTGCAGGGATACTCAGGCCACTCGATGTTAGGATTGTAGTTGAGGCCATCCGGGCACATCATCCGATGAGATATGTGATCCTACACACAAATCATAAAACTTATTGTTTCCAGATGCTAAATCCGAGAAATTGACAAGTGCAAAAGATTTCACTTACTCTGCATTCAACGTAGGTGTCGCAGCTCGAGTCTTCTTTGAAGTAACCGTTTCTCCGAGGGCATGCTTGCCTCTGAGCGTAGCCTGCAATATTTTGTTAAGTCAATACCCAATTCCTTTAAAATTTAAGTACATATATATAAAACGATATTCAACACTTACTTGATGCTACGATTAAAGCAGCGATACTCAAATAAAAGAACATCTTTGTTGTTGTTGTTTTTTTACTGTGTTTCTTATGATTTGGGACGCCCGAATGATGTCGATAGGCTATTGTTATTACATTTTATACCAAAAAGTGTCGTCAATATCAAATGAATGTTGATTTGTTTAATGATAACATAAGAGAAATGTTGTGGTTACACACAATTTAACGTTGCTGGTCATTTTAACTATTTTTATTTATTGGTCATTAAAAAACATGGAAACAATTTTCTAAAGCAACTTATTTGTATTTACTTGAGGTTTATCGCAAAAAATCTGATTATTTCGTAAAAAATTGTGCAACATTAACACGACTAAAATATGACCTTTACCCGGAAAACCATAGTCAAATTATGCCATACAAGATGTGAACGAATACATCTTTTATTAATATCAGTGAATTATGAGCTGAATAAGTTATTCGCTTGATATTATGACTGCCTACAAACAATACGTTTTTTTCGCGAGGACATACGCGTTATCGCTACCACCACTGTTGAGTGAAACGGTTATGTTGGTTTCATCGGTTTTACGACCCATTGTCGACACTCGGAAATATAGCATCATCCGAGCGAGCATTGGACCGAACCCCTAACACTATGTACAACCATTTAGTCGCCTCTTACGCCAGGCAGGGGATACCTACCATGTTAGAGTTTTCTAGATGCCCCAGGCCACAGGGCACACCTACAAACAATGCCTACATATATTTTTAAGTTATAATATAGGCATCAAACATACTTGATTATAATGTAAGTAACTTTTGCTTGCGGCTTCACCCGCCTGAAAGAGTTTTTCGGGATAAAAGTCCTGCTATATAGTTTTCCGTGATAAAAAGTAGCCTTTATCCTTTCTTTCAAATCTTTTATGTTAAAAATAAAATAAATTGACTTGGCCATCGCATGAAAACAATGAGTCAGTGCTTAATTAAAATTAAACATTGTTTTCACATATTTATTCATGTATATAGCTTAGCTAGTCATTTTAATTAGGCACCGACTTTAAAATTGGTTACCAGTATACAAATAATGCTATCGTATATTTATTTATGTATTTATCCAGCTTAACTAGCAATTGAAATTAGTCACGGAATGAAGGTAATGCTAAATTGTTTTCTGGTTTTTAATTTTTAGAAACGTTTTTGAAGGCGATTAAATTTTTTGTCATAAAGGTTTTTTGAGTTCATCGCGTTCAGAGACCCAGGACTTTGTTTTATAATATTACTAGCTTTTGCCCGCGGCTCCGCCCGCGTGAATGAGTTTTCCCGGTATAAAAGTCCCGCTTAAAATGTAGGTTATATGACACGTTCGTAGATTTACCATAGCAGCGCCATCTATTGATTACTTACTCAACCCAGTCGAAAGGTATCGACATCTGTTAGAATCATTCATAGCAGCGCCATCTATTGATTACTTACTCAACCCAGTCGAAAGGTATCGACATCTGTTAGAATCATTTGGAGTTAAGATAATTGTGACTGTCAAATAATAACAGACAAATAATTAGCAATAAATTAAAATTGCGACTATAATTTGAGATTTAAACTATCCTATCTCTCAAGTTGGATCGAACTGCACATGGTGTGCGAATTTTATTATAATCGGTTAAGTGGTTTAGGAGTCCATTGAGGACAAACATTGTGACACGAGATTTATATATATTAAGATGTAAGGATGAGTAAAGCAGTTATATACTTAAATTGTAACCGAAAAGTTATAAGGAGGAACCTAATAAGGTATTCAAAATTTATTTATAATTTTTCGGGATATATAACTTGCACAAGCTCCCGCGTAGAAAATGCGGTGGATGATAATTTATTAATTTGTAGCTATTAGTTATCGAACCTTACATTAAAAAATGTAAAATTTATCAGATTTTAATTGTTTTTTTATCATCCACGAAGTCTCTAAGGTCTCTATGACATTAAATATTTTGTCATTTCACAGCATCGCACAAGTGGCGGTCGCAGCTTTGTCGAGGACCGGACGGTGGCACGTAATTAAGGGGTCTGTAACATTTTCTATTCCCGTTTATCAAAAGTAACTTCAACTTTCCGGTTTTTCTGTTGGAACCAATACCTAAAAAATATTAATGTAGTAGAGCACAAGTTAGAATGTAAACGATGGGAGATAATAAATATAGGTAAGGGTTATTCGGGTCCCGCTAATTGACTCCACTGCAGTTTGCAGCTAATAGGAAGCGCAGTGTCATGTAGAGATAGCGTATCGACTGACTAGGGATGATTCACCTTCACGGTGTACTATGGTCGCTATCCGAGTGGATACACAAATAACCTACCACCAGCAACTTTACTGCAATAAAAGTGTTCGAACTATTTACAAATAAAACTAAATCTCAACAATTTCATAATATCAAGGTAAAATTAATAAAATCACGCAGAGTATAAAATGCTTAAACCAGTAACTTTACAAAAATGTTTTAATGAAATATAAATTGAAACTACACCCGCAGTGGCCGTAAAGACTGAAAGATACATTTCGCTCCTAAAAATTTTACTAGTATAAAATCATACTCATAAAATTTATATTATAATGATTCAAGTGAACGCAAATTTCATTTGATGATATTTTTAAATTGATTATTATTTATTTAGTGTTGGTTAACTTAACGCCGACGCACGGTGTACATATCGCTGCTTTGCATGAATAACCGCACAGTCCAAAATTTTTGAAATTGCTTTTTTAACACCATCCAATCCATAATAGTCCATATTTTATGGTAAATAAAACCACCAGTCATATTGGCAAAAATGGCGCAGTGGTATGACAAAATGTCTTTATATCATCGGTTTATTTTTGGAGAAAAATCGACAAACCGATTAAAAGCCGAGTAGATAACAATCAGGATTTCAGCAAAACATTGATGAATGCCCTTTTGGTTAATACATTCTTTGATTACATATCTTCAATAAGTAAAAAATTACAATTTTTTTTTTGAAATTTTCCTACGGCTGTCCTGTAAAATTTGCTTTCTTGGGATTGTGTGGTTCATGCAAAGCAGCGATATTCTATTGGGGATAAAAACATCTAAATACATACGTTCTAATACCTACATGTATATTATATAGAACAATAATAATATCGTTCAGTAAAATAGCAATAATGACCAATCGTAAAATCATTATTATAAAAAATAAAAAAAAATATAATTATTATAATAATTATTAATTAACATCTATCCTCATTTTACTTCTTATCGTACTTAATATCCCGTATACATACGAATGTTCGTGAAAACGTTCGGATGTTTGTTGGAACTTGGAAGTATACCTACGCAGTAACCGGTGAACAGAATTGGATGAAATTTGGCACACAGATAGACCATGTCCCAATGAACATAAATACAGTCTTACTTATACACTTGTTTTAGAGTTAAGAGGTGCTTAAGTATTGTTTAATTAAATACCTAACTGTCAAAATTAAACATCGCCGTGGCCTAGTTTAAACCTACATAAAAGGCAAGATGGCGGGTTTTGAATTACAGCTGATCGATTAAATACTGTCAAAAGCATTGATGTGTAAAAAAACAAAATGTACCTATGCACTGATTAAGAGCAGACTAGTAAAGACGCAACTAAGCATAGCACAGCGATTTTTTTTAAGACTCGTAGGCTTAGCGCTACTCTTTGTACCGACAATTTGCTCCCGTGGGAAATATGTGAACTTTAATCTGATTTTTTAAGTAGATGGCCCTGGCGTCGTATCTATGGCACTATGGACCGCTACAGTGATTAAGGGATTTTTGTAGTGGGAAAGGCTTTTCACGCGAGCGAAGCCGCAAGCAACATTTAATATTCGTATATTTCTTCTGGATATAGCCTTATAAGTACGCAAAATGTAGCTCATGGCATAAAAATAATTATTTCTACATGAAAAATAGTATTTGAATTGCAGGATTATGTACTGTAATACTAGACGAAATACCGCAAAAAAACTTGGCACTACGTTTTGCAGTACAGTAAGTACAACTATTGCCATATTCTTTATTATTATCGACTTAAAATGACCATGTTAAAAAATCCTAAGTTACATTCTGTGTAATTTTTTCCACTTGCATTCAATCATGGAAATAAAATGCAACAATATTAAATATAAATAACATTATCAATATCATACAATTATAAGAATCGACCAAATGTAACTGTTTCCAAAATGTTAATGCATCTTAAAATTAAATATCAATTATGTAATGATCAATAAATGAGAATAAACAGGCTATCATCTATTATACTAATAATAAGCACTTATCGATAATAATTTAAAAGTGCCATCACAATAGCCTCCATCGCAGTATACTTTACGTGTCTAATGTGCAAACAGCAAAATGATGTTGTTACTTAAATTATTTTTAATAATAATACCACTGTTTAACTTTAGTAAGTTACACTCATATTTATTATGTTTTATTATACTGTTCATATTAATACTACAACGAAGTTAAACTTTTTACAGCTAAGGCTAGAGATAGAGACCAGCTACAGTATGATGGAACTTCAAGTGTTCGAAACCAGCCTTCGAATATTAACGACGAAGCAACTTACAATAACAGCCCACCGTCAAGTGATTACACAATGGCCAATTCGTTGCCAGTTAGTAGAAACGTACAAGTAGATTTTCCACGCCGTACAGAAAATTCAGTAACCTCTTCTTCCAAAAAATGTACACGTTCAGCTGCAACAGAGCCTGATTCAACCTTATCAACTAGCACCTCTACTCTACCTACATCTACAGCTAGTATAGCGACCGCCGCACCTAACGATAGTTCATCTACTGCAACGCCCGTTACATACGTAACCCAAGCTCCGTATCCTCAACAGCCTTATCCATACCCACCATATTATCCATATTATCCCCCATCATTTAATTACCCACCACCACCACCACCACCACCGCCCTACTATTCTCCTTACTATGCCTATCCACCTATGAATTATACGCCACCATATTTTCTACAAACAATGCCTATTGCACCAACAAGTACTGAAGCACCATCGAGCACAATGTCAACTACTCATACATCAACTCCAACAAGCACCACGCCAGCAAATGATGGATCTACTTCGACAAGCACAGCTACTTCTATACCATCTGGTATTTGCCCACGAGAACCTGCAAGCTCTACTTCAGCTAGTGATTCAACGAGCACTTCCATATCATCGGGTGTTTGCCTACGAGATCATACAAGTTCTTCCCCAGCTAATAAGTCACCCAGTACTAGCAATTCTATACGACCGGGTATCAGCCCAACAGAAACTGAAAGTTCTGCTCCAGCCAATAATGTTTCAACAACATCAACTACAACAAGCACAAGCACTAGTACCACAGCAACCCCACCTGCTAGGACAAAATCCTCGCCAGTATCAACACCATCCAAAACAGAGAAGCCCACTTCAGATTGTGGAAAAACGAATAGCTTCAATTCAGTTCCTAATGAATGCGACACTTACGTTGAATGCAAGGTATTGTGGTCGTTTAATTGTTATTCTAAAGTACCATTTACACAGTCATCCTGTTGCACTACGAATTAATAATTTCAATTTGTAATTTCAGGATGGCGTATCCAAAAAGCACTATTGTCAGGATGGTCTAGTTTTCAAACCTTCTACGAAGTGGCCTGATTTTCCGTGTGTTGCACCTTCCGAATATAAGTGTACTAATGGATCCTTAAAGCGTATGTATTTCTACAGTTTAAAAGCAATATAGCTTAAAAAAATACATATAAAATATCAGACGGAGATAAAAATATATAATACTTAATAAAATTATCACATCACAATTTCCATTACAGAATATCTCCAAGATTAATAAGGTTCGCTAATTTATATCATAACATTTTAGAGTGATGGGTTAATGTTTATTTTTCCAGAAAAAACCGTAGCTACAGAGCTTTGCCCTCATAGAAACGGCTATTTCCTCAAGAAAGATAGTGACTGTAGTCAATTTGTAGTATGCACAGCAGGAAAACCTACAATCAAGCATTGCCCGCAAGGTTTAGTATTCAACGTGGAACAAGCTGCCTGTGACTGGCCAGCGAATGTGCCGAGCTGCAAGGCAGAGGGTGAGTGGCCTAAACATGTTTTAATGAAAAAATTGACTTCCCGACAATCACAGTAAAATAAAATAAAATACTGCCTCGGTGGCGTAATTGTATTACGGTGCGACTGCAATGCTGAGGTCTTGGGTTCGATCCCCGGGTCGGGCAAAGTGATATTGAATTTTTCTACTCAGTATCAGCCCGGAGTCTGAAATTTGTGCCCGATATGGCGATAGGCTCGCCCCATATCACATCATGGAACGGAATACGCACGGCGAAAAGTGGGTGCACTAGTTGCGCCTTTGCCTACCCCTTCGGGGATAAAAGGCGTGACTGTATGTATGTATGTACCAGAGACTATAATATCAACGGTAAAATAGATAAGTGTTACCTCACTCTAATTTTGCGATTTAAATAATTTCCAGCATTCAAAGATTTCGAGTGCCCGGCCGTTGAAGCAGAAGATTCCGATACTGATGAAATCTTTAAATACAGGTATGGTTAAACATTTTAATGCTTGAGACAAATCTTTTTTTAAAACCATTCGCAAAGTCAAGATGAAATAAAAAAGCAACTTCTGAAATTACTTTCCGACTACCTCTTGAGAATTTGATAATTGTAAACATGAATAATTTATGACCCACTAGCTTTTGTCAGCGGCGCCACCCGCGTGAAAAAGTTTTTCCGGGATAAAAAGTAGCACATAGCACTAAGAAGTATCGTAGCTGCCTATTAGTGAAAGAATTTTCCCGTACAAACCTACAAGCAAACTCACCAACTTTTACCCTTTATAATATTAGAATGGATTTATCAGATAGGAAAATTATTTGCACTTCTTTATATTTTTTCTGGAAAAAGCAACTGAAAAATAATATTGAAATTACTTTTTATGGGAAATCTCTCAGCTCTCCGGGCTCAGGGTGATGAGCGCATTGCAATGCCAAGCAGTGTTATGCTTTCATTGTTTAGGTGTTGTTACTCATTGCGTCGCGTTGTGCCTGTTTACATCATGCAAGCCGTTTGCTCGTCTCAAACCTAAGTTTAGACTATCTCAAACCTAAGTTCTCACAGCAATATTTTGCGCAAGAACTTTCAGATACGTTTATATTAGCGGCAATATTTTAATAATTCTATACACATGCTACTTGCCGCAAATTAGCAAAAATCAGCGTATCTTGATTATTTTACACGGTAAAAATTGCTTGCTAATGTCAACTTCTGGAACTTTTCTTGCTAATCTAAAACACACTTAATAAATAATCTCAATGGCGTTATTTACTTGTTACAGTTACAAGAAGAACTGCAGAAAATATGTAGCTTGCCAAGGAGGACACCCTCGCTTGTTGAGCTGCGACTCAGGACTGCACTTTAGCGAAGAAGAAGAAATGTGTGTCGATAAAAGCAAAGTGACGGATTGCGTAGAAGAATAATCTTTACGTTAAATTCAAAAACCTATTTAATTAATTTATTAATGTACAAACTAAAATTTCATTTATTTAATCATGTATGAACTAAATTATTTAATTTATTAAAACCCTATTTACAAATTAATTATTTAATCTCCTAATGTAGTTCAATGTAATAAACACTCTTAGTTATAACTACTTTTTATCATTTCAACCCTATTGAACTAGAAAATACAAAAAGGTTCAAGTTCACTCATTTGTTAATTGACGAACCGCCCTGCGAAAAAAACATGTATTGTAAGTTGTAACAGTCCATTACTAGTACCACAGAACTAGTACTAAGTGCAAATATAAAACTCTTCGGCGGGTGCCAAGACGCTTATGCACTTACTAGAGCTACGTAAAAGTTTTGATATTGGAACAGCAGGTAACAGTTAGTGACAACTGACCTCTATAGCGGTAATTAAATCCTCAGACCAATAACTAAAGCAATATACGTAGGGCTAAAATAGCTACTTAATATATATATTGATACTATTTTATCTTATGGCTTGGATTAGGTGACAGAAAGAGATGCATACTCATTCATGCATTCGAAATTTGCCAGGTTGTCACTAGTTTTCACGTAACTTGTTTATGCTAGAGATGAGATAGAGTCGATTTAAGTAATATCGAAAAATGACGATGATGTTCAGAAACAACTCATAGTTTATTAAATGACGATTTACAACAATAATTAAGAATTAAAAAACAACAATTAACTTCAGCTGGGTAGGTAACACCGCTATGTCTATTTTTGCCGCCAAGCAGTATTGTGCAATCATTGTTGTGTTTGGCTTTGAACATCGTAGCCAGTTGAATAATTTAACTGGACTTTACGACATTAAGGGCCAGTTTCACCGGTTACTGATAAACGCTTTCGATTCAACGATTCACTGGTGGTAGGTCTCTCATTATGTAAGAGGCCGTCGGGTGGGTACCACCGCAATGTCTATTTCTACCGCCAAGCAACAGTGCATGCACTGTTGTGTTTCGGTTTGAAGGACATTGTAGCCAGTATAACTACTGGACATAATGAGACTTAACATCTTATGTCTCAGGATGACGAGCGCAGTGGAATGCCACACAGTACTTTGTAAGACAAGTTGCTGGATGGTGTTGCTACTGTTTATGGGTGGTCGTATCGCTTACCATCAGGCGAACGGCATGCTCGTCTCGTCATTCTATGCTATAAAAAAAAAAACGCTATATAAATAATCTATGCTCCTAGACTAGAATGTGACATTTGTGTTTGGTTGGCTTATATATTTATGAGACGAATAGCATTTATCACCATGCGACCCTTAACATCTAATATCACAGGGTGACCAAGTGGAGTGCAATATTGTTGTTACTGTTTATGGATAGGCGAACAACTTGCTGGGCTTGTCATTCATTTTTAACCCTCCATGGAAAAAAAAGGGGTGTATAAAGTTTAAGGTGTAGGTATATCTGTGTATTTGTATATCTCTGGCATCGTAGCTCCGAAACGTATGGACCGATTTCAATGCGGTTTTTTGTTTGAAATTTGATGTGATCGAGATAGTTCTTAATAGTGATGTAACGAATGTCCAATTTCCAATATTCGTGAATGCGAATGCGACTATGGGATTTTTATTTGGCATCAAAAGATTTTATCGTACTTTACGTGAAATTATAATAGCTGCAAAGTGACTCCACTGCACCTGATAGTAAGCGTCGTAAAGTCCAGATAGAGTGGCCTGTTTGAAATATGTCAGCGATATTCGTTCTCTTACGAATCTCCTCATTTCCAATTTGATTTCGCAGAGAAACACCGAGCATCTTCACGGCTCGCTTAGGGACTGTGATCCGTCTAGGGTGCCCCATAGTCAGAGGCCACGTCTCAAAGCCGTACGTCATCACTGGTAACACTCATTGATTGAAGATTTTTGTCTTTAACCACTGAGGTATTTTAAATGAGAAGATCTTGCCAAGTTTCTCGAACGCTGCTCAACCGAGCTGGTTTTGACCTCTATCTTGAAGTTAGACTTGCCTAACTGGACCAATTTTCTGAGATAGACAGATTCGTCGACAACTTCGAGAGTTGTGTTCTCAACACTAATTGGCACACACACACACACACGCCTTTTTTTATCCCCGAAGGGGTAGGCAGAGGCGCAACTAGTGCACCCACTTTTCGCCAAGCGTATTCCGTCCCATGATGTGATAGGGGGCGAGCCTATCGCCATACCGGACACAAATTCCAGACTCCGGGCTGATACTGAATAGAAAAATCCAATATCACTTTGCCCGACCCGGGGATCGAACCCGAGACCTCAGCCTTGCAGTCGTACCGTAATACAACTACGCCACCGAGGCATTTAATTCTATATACCTACCCCATTTTCCAAATTGTAAATTGTGTTAAATTATTACACTCTGCTATAGAAAAATATGACCGTATTTTTACCATACCTACTTGATCTTATTACATACAGGCCCAAAAAATCCAATTCTCCTAAACACTTAATGATATGAAACTACAATACCTTGCATTAATAATTATCTATCAACTTAATTATTATACTACTTATGGTATGCCAGTTTAATTGCACAATGGAAAATACCTATATTTGTGCAATTTAGGCTGGAAATAACGAATAAACCCTCGAGGAAAAGTGTTCTAAATATTATTAGTGATGAAATACTAGACTAGAGGAATGACTCTGAAATTAAAGAAAATAAAAGAATGATAAAGCATGGTGCCTGGGTTTTTTATTTTTATACGGCCATGGTAAAATGACTCCACTATCTTTATGGTAAGTTAAGTGACATCCAAATAAGTATTCATTGACAAGAGATGATTAACCATCGCCAGCCGACACAATTATGCCGGTCCGTAATATAAATAGACTTTCTTTTGCTCATTTCTAATGTCGATATCTGAAACATTACATAGTACATACGGCAAGATGACTGGTGAAATAAAACTTTTTTACTCACAGACACACGTGCCTATTATCCCCAAAGGGGAAGGCAGAGTCGCAACTGGTGCATCCAGTTTTCACAATATGTATTTTTATTTAAATCCTAGGCGTCTATGGATGCCTTAAGAACTGAACTTCCATTATGAATGGATGAATTAAAAAAGCATCCAGTAATAATTCTTATTTTACTATATGAATATTTTTTATACCTAAAAAAAATGACGAGACGAGCAAGCCGCTCGCAGTGTCGGTCAGTATCACGACCGCCCACATGAGTTAGCGTTGCTATACCGCGTATTGCAAAATTACACTGCATGACACCACACTGCGTTCGTCACCCTAAGGAATAAAGCGGATACCAAGTCTCTAAATGCCCAGTAGTGTCGCTGGTAGTAATTTCACAATATCCGTCAAAAATAATTTATTGATTTAAGTGTCTGATCTAATATTATTTAATAATACAAGATCTTCTTATATTTAAAACTAGACTGTAGCTCACGACACCGACCGCGTGAATGAGTTTTTCTGGGATAAAAGTCCCGCTTTACATTTTCCAAGGATAAATAGTAGCCTAGATGCTACTCGCTGATAATGTAGTTTTATATGGGTGAAAGATTTTTTTAACTTGGTCCTGTAGTTTATGAGTTTATTCGTTACAAACATACAAAAATACAAATCTTTCCTCTTTATAATATTAGTACAGATAAAATACTTATATTTGATACTCTCGATGGGTGTTTTAAAAAGCCCGGTGTTTTTATCAAGGATCGCAGCTGGCCCTGCGTTGGACGGCCCATTTCGTACCTATCGATTTAAGTTAAACTGCGACTGTGGATGACAGTGCGAAAATCCTATAGAGCTAGTTGTCCAACAAAGACATCGTAACCTCAGCCCTAAAAAAGTTGTAGCAACAATCTTTAACCGCGGTGGCCGTATTCAGCTCAATAGGGATGACAATCATCATGGTAGGCTGGGGCGTCGCAGGAATCTGACACAACAACATAAATAATATCCTACTTAGGTATCTTAGGTCGGAAAGTTCGAAGCTTTTTTAGATATCCTTATTCAGGAAATTTCAACGCAATTTTGAGAGAGAAATCAATAATAATGCAGTGGCGACATTAGGAGCTTACACGGTGCACAAAGATAAATCTCCTTGGGCAATCGGTTAAAAGGCTTTGCCAAAATCTGCCGCTCACAACCACGCATTAGTTCAAGCCGCCACTGATAAAATGACTGCCTTCGTGGCGTAGTTGTATTAAGGTACGACTGCAATGCTGAGGTCTCTGGTTCGATCCCCGGATCGGGTAAAGTGAAATTGGATTTTTCTATTCAGTATCAGCCCGGAGTCTGGAATTTGTGCCCGATATGACGATAGGCTCGCTCCCTATCACATCATGAGGCGGAATACGCACAGCGAAAAGTGGGTGCATTAGTTTGAGCCTTTATACCTAAACTCTATTTCTTCGGGGATAAAAGGCGTGAGTGTGTGTGTGATAAAATGAATGTCATGTTATGTCAAAACTTAACTATGGGATGCGATCAGAGTTTCTTATTACATTATTGAAAGTATTTTGTTGACTGAAATAAAATTCTCCAGTTAAAGTACAGTCAGCCACATAAATAGCTGAACAAATTCAAAATTACAAATCACATTTACGCGTTTAGTTTAACTAAAACTTTTTTTCTTTGCGTGATTCTTCAAATCGCTTTTATAAAATTTTTGTCAAGAGAAAATAAAAACTGACTGCCTCGGTGGCGTAGTTGTATTACGGTACGACTGCAAGGCTGAGGTCTCGGGTTCGATCCCCAGGTCGGGCAAAGTGATATTGGATTTTGCTATTCAGTATCAGCCCGGAGTCTGGAATTTGTGCCCGGTATGGCGATAGGCTCGCCCCCTATCACATCATGGGACGGAATACGCTTGGCGAAAAGTGGGTGCACTAGTTGTGCCTCTGCCTACCCCTTCGGGGAAAAAAGGCGTTAGCATGCGTGCGAAAATAAAAACACAAGGGTAGGAACACAAAAGTGTATAGGCGTACTTATGTGGCTGACTGTACCTACATAGTTGGATTAGTTTGTCAAGTATACCTACAGATAACCAGTTATCCAAAAAGAAGAAACCGACTATCTTTAAAACATATTATGTCTTCGTTTTGAATTTCTTCATATTATTCCCTCAAGACATTGTCTAAGTCTAAACCAACCTCAGTACTATTACTAGAGTACCTACTATTAGTAAAACTTATGTAATGTATTGATGAAACTTAACCGTTATTTTTAACAACTTTTTGATAGTAATTCATTATTAAATTAAATAACCATTACCTAGATAGTATTGATAATTGGAAAGTAATAATAATATCTTGATAACAGTTAGATGTTTCATTTATAAGTCGGACCATCATACTCCGAATTCATTATCACTTGGGGGCTTGAAGTAAGAACACTACAACCATGTTGTTCTCTACGCTAATATTGGTAATTTTACCGCTTTTGCATAATGGTAAGTGGTATTAAGTTATTCTTTATACTACATTCCAAGTTATTTATTATTATTAGGATAAATACCTTAGACACCTTTTTTCGCATTCATAATAATTAATGTTATATGATAATACGTACAATGATTTTTGTTTGACTTTTCAATACAATACGAATATGTCTTAATAAATTATGGAAGTAGGTAATTCGTAATCATCCCTATTTCATTATTATTATTTTTTACCATAACAATATAATAACTCCCATTGCTTTATTCTGGATAACGCAGTACTAAAACATACTATAATTTAATTTTACAGCTCAGGCCCAACAGGGTAAATTTAGCGGTCAAGCTGCAGTAATAACGGCCCCTCCGGAGCTATCAACACCCCATATGGCTGCTTCACTGGATATTGCAAGAAATGTCTCAGCGGAATTTCCTTCCAATGTCGTTGTCCCTATTCATCCTCAAAACCATGTGACTCCCGCTTACTACGCTACTAACCCACCACCTACAACACCAAATAATGGACGAAACACTCAACCAACAACTTATGTCCCTCCGTGTTGGACACATCCCACTACACCGACTACGGCGAAACCTCGCACCACAATTAATCCGTCAACAACTTATGTCCCTCCGTGTTGGACACATCCCACTACACCGACTACGGCGAAGCCTCGCACCACAATTAAGCCGTCAACAACTTATGTCCCTCCGTGTTGGACACATCCCACTACACAGACTACGGCAAAGCCTCGCACCACAATTAAGCCGTCAACAACTTATGTCCCTCCGTGTTGGACACATCCCACTACACCGACTACGGCAAAGCCTCGCACCACAATTAAGCCGTCAACAACTTATGTCCCTCCGTGTTGGACACATCCCACTACACCGACTACGGCAAAGCCTCGCACCACAATTAAGCCGTCAACAACTTATGTCCCTCCGTGTTGGACACATCCCACTACACCGACTACGACGAAGCCTCGCACCACAATTAAGCCGTCTACAACTTATGTCCCTCCGTGTTGGACACATCCCACTACAATGACAACCGCGAAGCCTCGCACCACAACTACACCGCATGTTCCCCCATGTTGGACACAAACAAAACCGACCCCGACTACGACTCGACCTACAATACGCTACACGCCCCCAACAACAGAGCATCCTCAATATCTCTGTGAACAAAGAAATCACTTCTATCCAATACCAACAGAATGTAATACATACATACAATGCAAGGTGGGTCTATAGAATTTTTAATTTAATTAAATCAAAATTTGAAGAATAACATGTCACTTAAATTCAAAACTTTTTTGCAGGACAATGTAGCCAGCAAGCAGATTTGCCCGACAGGTCAGGTATTTAAACCGGACACAGTTTGGCCCGCCAATCCCTGTGTTAGTTCTTCTGAATACAGGTGCACACATGGCTATGTGTTAGGTACGTACTAGTTTTCATTTGATTTTATCTTACGACATATCTCCTTTTATTCGTACATTAATATAATATTGATTTCTTTTTGCAGATGAAGTCCCGAAAAATATCTGCCCGGAGTCAAAATAAGACACAAGTTCCTATACTTATGAAATGACACAAACGTGTCATTAACTCGCTTTTTTATTATTTTTTTAATGTTTTAATGTATGTTTCTGTGCTAAACTTATATTTGAAATATTATTAGATTAACCTGAAATAAAATACCTAAAGTTATTCTTACTAAACGGTTTACCGTTGACAATTAAATGTTTTAATATTTCTGTAAGTAGATGTAAGATTGGGTACCTAATAAAATGTAATAATATAAATTAATTTGGTTTCATTTTTACACGCTTTATATTAGCTTCACTTGTATGTTTGTAACTCTCCGACTCTGACTCCTTTGGGCGCGATTTTGACCCACTTTAAACGGTCAGATTTTATTCAATCTTTGTAGGTTTGTCGAGGACCGATAACAATACACTAATTTGATAAGATTCATTATTCTATTTGCAAAAAGAGATTTTTGACAATTTATATTTTTAGTGACATCTGTGGGAACATAGTAGAATTACAACTAAACTGGCTACTCTTATGCGTAAAAAATCCTACTTGTCACAAGATGGCGCTTTCATTTTTAGTGAAATCTGTTGAACAATAGTAGAACAGAACTAATAATATAAAAATAAATAATAGTTTAAAATAACTAAAAAACACGCTTTATAGAAAATCCAACTAAAAAATAGAAAATAAATTTGAATTAAGAATAGTGTAAATAAGAAAAAAATGTATTTTATTGTACAAAAAAGCGTGGGGTGCATGGTGTCAATAGTTATAAATATTTTATTGACATAATATGAGTAGAAGTATTATATATCATTTTGATAATATCTTAAAAAGCACCCCACGCTTTTTTTTACAATTAAATTTTTTTTTCTTATTTACTCTATTCTTAATTCAAATTTATTTTCTATTTTTTAGTTGGATTTTCTATAAAGCGTGTTTTTTAGTTGTTTTAAACTATTATTTATTACAATTTCTGACGAGGATTTTATAAGTAGAATTCCAATGATATCTCAATTCAAACTGTTATGTATTTAAGGTGTTCATACATTAATATATGTGATCTGGCTGGTGGCAACTGAGACCCCGGCCGCCGTGTCGAACTTCTCGTCCTAGTGTGCGATACCAATACGTAATAATAAATAAAAATCACTTACATGTACGGCTGGTTGTGGCGTCTTTGGGTTGCAACCCCTTTGCTGCTCCGAAGTATTGAAAATATTATTTAATTTTGCTCCCGCGAGCTGACGAACCGTCTCGTCCCGATATTTTTCACACCGTTTTCTTGACGTATTTTGACGCACCGCACTTGTTATTTATTTTATTTTTATTTATGTCCACCAAAGAGGATAATATATGATAGACTAATAAACTACAATATATATATTAGTGTTTGTATATATGTATGTATGCCTAAATTTATTCGGTCTAATATGCTTCCGATCAATGCCCATAAATATTAAACATACCCCCGCCCGAGAAAGGCTGTGAAAAGCCTTTATCAATAAAACACAAACTCCTCTTTTTTTTTAAGCAAAACTATCTCTCCGGAAAACGGTTCACGATATAAATTAAATTTAAAATTAAATATGAATACTATAATCTAATCCAGTGGCAACTTAGCAATTTTACTACTGGCCCCAAAAAATTATCTGAGAGAGTTTTTAACCTCACAGTCCGGATCACTCCATCCTTCCCATGCAAAAGTTCTATAACTCTCCCCCGCTTCCATTTAAGAACAGGAACATAGTCCTCTTTTATCAACACGAGGTCCCCCATTTTAGGTGGATCCTCCGACGTTGTCCATTTGTTCCGCTTCTGGAGACAATGGAGGTACCGGTCACTCCAATGCTTCCAGAATCATTGAGTTTCAACCTGTACTAACCAAAAACGCCCTAACCGCATAGTAATGACGTTTTCCAAATTATATTCAGGTACAGATAGTAACGATTTGCCGACCAAGAAATGTGCTAGGGTCAACACTTCGAGATCCGTAGGATCATTAGATAGAGGATATAGTCGACGAGAGTTGAGTACCGCTTCAACTCTGGTAAACACCGAGTCCTCATAAGTCAAAATCTGCTCCCCAATCAACCGCTTGAATAAAGTTTTTGCAGATTCGACAGCCGCTTCAAATAATCCCCCGAAGTGATTCCAAAGACACATTAAAATTGTAACCGCTAAAAAACCGCTCTTGCCGATAAATTCGTCACATTTTACTTAAATTCCTGCAGTAGCTTTGGCCCAGCATGTAATCTATTAATCATTAAACCCCAGTCGTAGTCTTACAGCTAGCACCAAATACCACACGAATTTAATCCGTAAATTTTCACAATCCCGCATAAATTGCACTTTTCACGCGTATTTAACCGTGATACCGCATTTGAAATTAACCGCTTCACTATAGCCATAAACCGCTCCTTGACTATCGAGATTAAAATACCCGGATTCATAGTCTAAAAAATAACCGCACTGCAAACTCTCTATTTTCTCCCGTTGATGCGTATCACGAAACCGCCTTTCGCGACCCGCATCTTCAGGACTAACTAAATCCGATTCCGAATCCTCCACCCCCCATAATTTTTGTAAAATCTGGTCGGTGGTGATCTGAACCGCGAAATATTCCCGAAACCGATTCTGTGATCTCTTTGTAGAGCCGCATGGGATACCGGACCCATCAATACGTAACCAAACACCGTATTCATTGCGCGTGGTAAGTAATCGTTTACTTTCACGCAGTCACCTATCATTATTTCGCCCATTAGATCGGCACCTATTAGAATATCTACAGGACGACTAACATAAAATTGGTCATCCGCTAAATAAATGCCCCTATACCACTCCGCTAAGTTTTGAGACAGTGTTACAGACGGCAGGTTGTGAGTAATAGTACCTAATACTACTGCCGTTGTTACCAACCGAGGATGTTCCGAAAATTTAGGGCACATAATCAAATTTACCCCTCCTCTGCAATCACTCACAAGTCCTCCGCCTAAACCCGTAACCGAAATAGAGTTGGACTTAAACCGTTTTAGTCCAAGCCTCTTAACACAAGTATCAGTGATAAATGTAGTCTGACTACCCCCATCCAATAGCGCACGAACTTCATGATATTCCCCATATCTATCCTTGACACGCACTATTGCTGTTGCTAGTAGCACTGTCCGTCTACAACTATTATTTATGTTAGTTAAAGCTGATTCATCATTCACTGCCGACGCAGTAACCCCATGATGGCCCTTAACTACTCCCCCTACCCTAGCCGTAGTACAAGTAGCCTTTTCCCCACTTGTAAATACTCTGCTTCCGCCTGCCCCATGTTGATGAGCATTTGGTGAACGTGGTCCCCCGTCCGCTAGTGGAACCCCCAACACCTCCCCTGCTGCAGCCACCGGCCGTAAATCAAAGTGAATAAGGTAGTGGTGTTTGATAGAGTTGCATTTGTAACATGACCAACCCGATAGACACTGATCAATGCTGTGCTTTCCTAGACATCTAAAGCAAAGCCGTAATTCCTTTACACGGTCCTTCCGCTGCCGTGCATTCAATGCTAAGAACTGCACACATTTTGATAAATGATGACTTCCCTGCCTACAAAGCTTACAAGCCATCGGTTCACCTATAGAAGTAGCATGGTGAGCCCGTGAACTCACAGTGCCACCCTTGCCGCTGAAACCATCACTGCTGGATTCTAAGATCTTAACTTCCTTTTCCAAAAATTGAATAAAATCAAAAAAACTAGGCAATTCCTTGTCAGCTACCTTAGCTTCAAATCGTTTTCTTAAACCGGTGTCAAGTTTTTGGAAATTTATGTAAAATAAAAGGTAAGACCATGCCGACACAGGAAAATTCATTTTCTCTAAACCCCTTGTATTCACAACCAAAGCATTAAGAAATTGTTTCAAAGAAGAATAATTATTGATAACTCTAGTCGTTGCCAATAAATTATATAACAGTTTATCCGCTAATGCTCTTTTACTACCATATTGTCTTTTCAACAACTCCAAAGCTATTGAATAATTGTCACCGGTGACAGACAAATGTTTGGTAAGACTCTTTGGCTCCCCATCCAGAGACCCCAGTAAGTAGTATAGCTTCTCAGTATCCGACAATTTTGGATCTTTACCAACCAAAGACTCAAATAACTCCATAAAAGATGTAAATTCCTCTAATTTCCCGGAAAAGGTTTGTAACCGAACCTTGGGCAAAATGGCATGCTTGCTCTTTGCCCTATCTATGGAAGAAGCAGTGCCATATTCAGAAGACTGACAACTGCCCTCAGGGTATAAATCTAAAAACTTTCGTTTCACATCATAATATTTCTGGTTGTATACCATGTATTTTTTGGTAAACTCATCTATCTCAGATTCATCCTCTAAGCTAGCTAAGTATTCCATATGACTAGATGTGAATTCCGTGTAAATGTGTTCTAAATCAGAATATCGTACTTTGAATTCACTTCTTTCTCCCTCAGAACCAAGCCCTGACTGTGAAATCTCATGAAGCTTGTTTAAATTTAATAACGCTGTATCATACTTCACTTTCAAAAGTTTTAATTGAACCTTAGGAGGCATTTTTAAATATTTAATTTAATTAATATTTAAAAAATATAATAATACTCTCTCAGGCAATTTAAGGCCTGAAATGAATATAACACAAAATGAACAAAATATAAAAAACTTAGAAGTGGATTTGAACCCGCGTTCAAGATCACACTTTTGAATTGCACAGCACCAACCGCTGTGCCGTCAACCGCCTTACAGAAAACCGCTTTTAAAATTATTTAATTTGACACACAATTGTCAAAATGCAAAGAAAATATGTCCCCATAAAATATATTATTTTGCGTTTTATAATACGTAAGTATAATCCTTATAACCGCACAAATTATACTTACACATACGCAATTATTCCGCAAAGACACGTAGGTATACAGATTAAACCAAATAAATTCCGCAGTGAATGTGTAATGTATGGTATACTATAATAAGGGAACGTGACAATAAATATGTGTAGCCCTACCGCAATATTTTGAATTTCTCTGTGAAGTGTGAGAAGAAACAATGGCCGCTATCGCACCGAAAATATGAATTTAAACAATTAAACAATTGTATCCGCAAATTTATTATATATTATTCGTGTTTATAGTACCGCATAACCCACGAATAAATATTTCCTTAACGAAAGTACTCATACACCGCCAGAATACTTCGAGAAGGAACCGATAGTGTTTTATTTTGTGATAGAACGAGAACCCCACACAACGGCAGAAACCACTAGAAACCAACCAATCCGGCTCGATTAGGACCAAATGTTATGTATTTAAGGTGTTCATACATTAATATATGTGATCTGGCTGGTGGCAACTGAGACCCCGGCCGCCGTGTCGAACTTCTCGTCCTAGTGTGCGATACCAATACGTAATAATAAATAAAAATCACTTACATGTACGGCTGGTTGTGGCGTCTTTGGGTTGCAACCCCTTTGCTGCTCCGAAGTATTGAAAATATTATTTAATTTTGCTCCCGCGAGCTGACGAACCGTCTCGTCCCGATATTTTTCACACCGTTTTCTTGACGTATTTTGACGCACCGCACTTGTTATTTATTTTATTTTTATTTATGTCCACCAAAGAGGATAATATATGATAGACTAATAAACTACAATATATATATTAGTGTTTGTATATATGTATGTATGCCTAAATTTATTCGGTCTAATATGCTTCCGATCAATGCCCATAAATATTAAACACAAACATACTTGTAGAATTCCGTTATCTCGATGAAAAATGCAACCTTCCCGATTTTTCGGAAATATCCCTTTACTACAGTGCAAACTGCAACAGATACTGCGTTACATAGTTAGCTCTTTTAGCGCCATATTTGGATTATAGTCTGTTTAAATTAAAGAACAATAGAACGAAAAAGCGAATCAGCTAGGCTCCGGACTCAGTGAGGTGTGTGCCATTTTTAAACTGTGAAATGGAATTAAGACTGTGAAAGTTGTTAATTTTCAGTAGGCAGGAAAAATTGTGAGAGAAGTTACATAGAAATAAAAATAATGAAAATGCAACTTAAGCTAAACTAATATACAGGGTGACTGGAAATATGACGTATTCCTTTTAAGAGCACATGTAGATTGGGTCAAAAGCAGTCGGTTTTGTTGTGCCCTATCTGGAAATATATAGCTTTCGAGCAAAATTGTCTCCATCGAGTTTCGCACAAGCTTTGTGAACAAGTCCAAATTCAATCATAATAGCATCTCAAATTACCATAAGGGACATTATTGCTTGGTTTGTAAAAAGTAAAGAAAATTGTATTGAAATGTAAAAATACTGAAAATAGGTAAATGTACTGAAAGAATAATACCACCGAATAATGTATAATACTAAATACCCTATTTATAAGATGCTTAGAAAACACTGTACCAGAACAGTATTCAAACTTTTTATTTTAACCACCACAACATTAGGTACATGTGATTTATTGTTCCACATTAGAAAGCTAGATAAATACAGAATTTATTAACATGTTTTTCTACAATAAATAGCAGTTTTTGTCAATAAGTTTACGTAAAATACGAAATTAATCAAGTCTATAATACATTTTGTTTATTATTGAAGTTTATTCGCTCTGCTAAGTTGTTTATCTTAAAATTCAATAAATCGTAAATTAATCCTGGTGAGTTCCGAGGGGTTCATATGACAAAATCGATTGCCAATTTTGACCATTGGATCAATGTAGATTGCTACATCCTCTTAAAGGAATACCTCATATTGCCAGTCACCCTGTGTATAGGTATTGTGTTAAATTAGGACATGTAATATCGAATGGCTTCCAGTTACGGCGCTGATTTGCGATATTCGGAACCTAGCTCCGGAATTCCGGCATCGGTTCTGGAACTGACGATCACAATCTAAAATGATTTTATCTATGTAGGGCGCATAAATAACGTGTTTTTGAAATCATACAACTAATATATTTATTACTACACTTGATATTTCTCATACGACTATAATCTATTCCTAGATTAATACGTGTAATAAAAACGTACTTATACCTATCTTTAGGATATTGCTTGCACAGAGGACCGCGAGATTTGACTACTTATGCCAAAGTTCAAACCAAATATCACTATTCCCGATCGGAATTCGAACCCGGGACGTCAGAGCTGTAGTCGTACCTTAATACAACTACGCCACCAAAGCAGCCTTCTTGGATACCTACCGCGATTAGCCGAGTTTTTGTTTTAAATTCTACATAATGACGAGACGAGCATGCCGCTCGCCTGTTTATACTTAAGCAATTCGACCGGCCATAAACAGTAGCAACACCATACAGAACTTTTAATTACAAAATACTGTGTGGCACTCCACTGCGCTCGTCACCCTAAGTCACTAGATGTTAAGCCTCGTAATGCCCCGTAATTGCGCTAGCTATAATGTCCTGCAAACCGGAACGAAACAGTGCATGTACACTGCTGTTTGGTGGTAGAAATAGACATCACAGTGGTAGGTACTTACCCAGAATATTATATTAAATTATGTTTGAGGTTTTCCTCTACTCGAGCTAAGCTCGGTATACTGAGCGCCCGCCCTGAGACCCTCAGGGAAAGGGTGGCCCAGTTTCCCCTTAATTGAAAATGGAGTCCCCTAGTACTTTGCTGACTATTGTTGTTGTATGTATGGATGCCTGTTTCTGTATGATGTGTATGTTTATGTCTGAATTTAACTTTGTGCAGTATTTTTGTAGAGATTTCGCTACTATTCCTGTGGCTCCTACTACTATCGGAATGATTTCTGTAGATGTATTCCATAACCTGGCTATTTCTCGTTTAAGTGGATGGTATTTACTTAATTTTTCTATTTCTTTTGCACCTATGTTATAGTCTGATGGAACTGTGATATCTATGAGATATGTTTTATTTATATATATTATATCCGGCCTATTGTGTACTATTGTATTATCTGTTTGGACTGGTATCTCCCACATTAGTTTTGCGTTATCATTCTCTTTAACCTGAGGTTGCGTCAAGTGTTCTTGCCACCACAGGTTTGAAACCGGAAATTTGTGTTTTTTAGCTATGGTCCAGAAAATATATTGTACTATGTTGTTGTGTCGTTTGGTGTAGTAAGTGCCCGCTAGTTTTTCGCAGCCGGAGACAATATGCTGTGTGGTCTCGTCTTTTACTAAACATAGCCGACATTTACCATCTACTGTTATTTTTAATATGTCCCGCTCATGTTGTTTAGTCATAACTGCTTGATCCTGAATTGCGAATATGGCTGACTCTAATGCTGGCGATATGGGTTGTTTTTTAAGCCACCGAAAAGATTGTACTTTATCTATATTTTCTTTTTCTAAAACGGATTTATAAAACTGTCCATGCAAAGGTTTTGATTTTATTTTCTGTACTCTCGTTTTAACTATTGCGTGCTTGATTTCTTTATCTGTATATTGTTCATTTTGTCTTAACCCTATTTCCTCTAAATTAGATTGCGATTCTTTTGTTATAGAGTGTTTGTCTTTATTTCTATCGTGTTCTAAAATAGCTCTTAATATATAATCCTTTTCTGTTCTTAGGTATGATTTGCATTTAATTATTTGTGTTTTGTGTAGTGTTTCTAAACTGGTCAGGCCTCTTCCTCCTTCATCTATTGGTAAGTACAGCCTTTCTACGTCTGCTTTCTATTGGTGTGCTTTATTCATTGCTAATAATTTCCTAGTTTTTATGTCTATTTTCTTTAAATCTATTGTTTTATAATTGATAACTCCAAAGGTATACAGCAAAACCGGTACTGCGTAAATGCTAATCGCTCTTAAAAGATTTCGCGCATTGAGATATGAAGCTGCTAAATTTTTTACTCTTCGAAAATATTCTTTTTGTATCTCTTGCCTGGCTTCTCCGTGATTTATATTTCCTGCTTCATTAATCCCTAAATATTTATATTTTTGATCTATTTGTAAATGGCTGAATTCTTGTCCGCTTAGTAGAATATGTCCCTCCCCGTGTTGTTCTTTTCTCCTTCCTGCTACCAAATGCAGAACATTGCATTTGTTGAGTCCGAACTCCATTCCTACGTCCCTAGTAAATATTTCTGTACTGTCTATTAGGACTTTTAGATTAGTTTTACTGTTTGCATAAACTTTCAGATCGTCCATGTATAGCAGATGATTTATTGTGGTGTTATCTTTGAGTCGGTATCCTTTGAATTCATATTTGTGGAGAATTTGGGAAATTGGATTAATGTCTAGACAGAATAGGAGAGGAGATAATGAGTCTCCTTGAAAGATTATATTATATAATATTAATTAATATTACATTATATACTGTGTGGCACTCCACTGCGCTCGTCACCCTAAGTCATTAGATTTTAAGCCTCGTAACGTCCCGTAATTACGCTGGCTATAATGTCCTGCAAACCGGAACGAAACAGTGCATGTACACTGCTGCTTGGTGGTAGAAATATACATCACAGAGGTAGGTACTTACCCAGACGGTCTCTCGCATACGAAAGACCTACTAACAGTAAACTATTTATTAGTTATCAGTTCTATCAATCAAAACTTGAAATAAATAAAATAAGCGCGTCTATTTTTTAACCGACTTCCAAAAGGAGGAGGTTATCAATTCGTGTGTTTGTATTTTTTTTATGTATGTACACTGATTTCTCTGAATATTGGGAGTGTATTTCCTTGATTCCTTCTTTATTTAGTAAATAAGGGTCGCGAAGTGGTCCCATTTCAATATATCTTGGTATAGGGTTCATCATTTTATGGAACAGACTGAGTAGACCTGAATCATATGAGTAATTTCATTCGACGATTTAAAAGTGCCCTTACGAAATTCTATTAGCAACGCATAAATTTGAGCTATTTTTTTATTGAATAAAAGCATAATAAAAGATAATACATATGCATGGTGACCCTTTATACGAATAACAGGGACTTCCACTAGATGGTTAGTGATAAATAGGTATATAAAACCATTTATTTATAAAAAAAAGTAATAAATACCAAAAAAACGTAGATTTATCATATTGCTATCAAAAATTTAGTAGGCGCTTTTCGACAGATTCGATAGAATGTGGTTAGTATCTAACTTTAATATCTATCTATACACTTCTAATGGACCTCAAAATATGATAAATATAAGCTGTTTAGTCTTGAGAACAAATATATTATGATGACTTGCAGGATACTTTTAATAGGTACATATATTAGTGTAATATGTGTGCGACGCAAACGCCCATAGAAGTTTGCGATTCTACTAAAGGAAAGGAATGTTTAACTCCTGATTTAATAAATCATTCATCATTGCTACATAATGGAGCATTCAGATTTTCACTTGATTTCAGGATCTACTAGAATCTATACCTTTTGACTTTGGTTTGCAAAGTCTAATCTAACTGCGTATGATGTTCTAGAGATTACATTAACAACTGAACAGTGAGCATCAGGCTGTTCTACCCAATTGATGGAGTCTTTTATATTATAATACAGACCTGAGCTGTTGTCCTAGCGTGACACTACCCCCACGATCCTATATGTTTACGTTCAGAGTCATAAGACCATTCTCAGCCTAATATGACTGCTACTGGTGGTAGGTCTCTCATATGTAAGAGGCTGTCTGGGTGGGTACCACCGCAATGTCTATTTCTACCGCCAAGCAGCAGTGTGCATGCAGTATTGTTTCGGTTTGAAGGACATTGTAGCCAGTGTAACTACTGGACAAGAGACTTAACATCTTATGTCTCAGGATGACGAGCACAGTGGAATGCCACACAGTACTTTGTAACTCAAGGTACTGGATGGTGTTGCTACCGTTTATGGGTGGTCGTATCGCTTACCATCAGGCGAACGGCAAGCTCGTCTCGTCATTCAATTCATTTAAAAAAAATATGACCGCTCCGCTCATTCTCGCGGTATGCGGTAAGAATAAATAAAACACTTCTAACAAAAAATATTTTATTTTTCAATACAAATTCAAACAGTATACCTAGAATGACTTTGATTTTCGTAGTATATATTATACCTACTCTTTGGACTTGGATTATACAGATACAAACCATGAGTTTTTATAGCACCTTTTCTGTAAAATTTCGTGTTACATAATAATAATATTTTCCTTACTGGACTATTTTGCTTTTAAGCATAGATATAATTTTCTGAAATAAAAATGAAAACTATTATTATTATCAAAGGGCTCGGGTCAATTTTTTGAGAGAGTATCCTGAAGTTATTTGTCTTCATCATCGTCGGAGAAAGTCGTCATCTTCAGAGAAAACTGTATGAATAATGTCCACTGCTGAATATAGGCCTCCCCTAAAGATTTCCAGATGAACCTGTCTTATACCTTCTTTAAACCATGAACACTGCATAATCTAGATTTAATTTCAAATCAATTTACTGATATATGTAATTGCGTGCTGAAATAAATTTAAGCTATTTATTAATCCGAAGAAATAATATCCCTATTGACTTCTGTCAATATAATTTGACAGAATTATTCGTTTTTAAAATTTTCTGTTGTTAGTTTTACTCAAAGAGTTTTATATGTCGATATAAATGATATAAAAACTCTTTCACTTTCAAAAGTCTCTTACTCATGACTCTTGAGCTAGTATTTCTAGGCTTGTATCTATTGTTTGATCATCAAAATATCGAATCAAGACAGCTTTGGGAATTCCATCTATTAGAATAAATTCCAAGATTTGAATATATAATAGCAATAATTATAATATTTAACTCTATATTGCATTACCTATTTACTAAAAAGTGAAAAATAAAAACTTTTTAAAAAAAAATAGCACCGACTTCTAAAACCACTCTAATGTAAAAAATAACTTATACTTTGCTCATGGGTTATAAGGAAATTTAAATACTACCAATATTATATACACTTCCATTCGTGTGATTATATTTATGTGCAATGAATAAACCTTTGGATTCGGTGCCGGTCATAAAAAAATCGAACTGCCTACATAAATATACCATACCATACCAGCCCTGTATTATATACTGCCCACTGCTGAGCACGGGCCTCCTCTACAACTGAGAGGGTTTAGGCCTTAGTCCACCACGCTGGCCTAGTGCGGGTTGGCAGACTTCACATACCTTCGAAATTCCTCCTAGAGAACTTCTCAGATATGCAGGTTTCCTCACGATGTTTTCCTTCACTGTTAAAGCGAGCGATAATTCATAAAGAATACACACATAACTTTTAGAAAAGTCAGAGTTGTGTACCCTTGGGTTTTGAACCTGCGGACGTTCGTCTCGGCAGTCCTTTCCACTACTAACTAGGCTATCGCCGCTTCACACAAATATGTTTATAAAAAAATACTCGTAGATAAATTACACACATTAAATTGTAATATGAACTATGTACTTTACAAAAGAATGAATTAAAAAATTCTAGTCGCATGACAAATAAGTACAAAAAATCAGGCCCCGACTCCAAAGGTTTATTCATTGCACATAAATATAATCACACGAATGGCAGTGTATATAATATTGGTAGTATTTAAATTTCCTTATAACCCATGAGCAAAGTATAAGTTATTTTTTACATTAGAGTGGTTTTATAATATATTATGTATAGGTAATTTTTATCATTTTTTTACAAGATACTATACTCATATGCTTATAATTGGGATGTAAATAAAACAACTCATTTATGTAAAGTTATCTTCCTAAATGAAAATTAATGTAAGGGGTGGGTAATGCAAATCACATTAGAACGTGAGTAAGTATCTCAAAAGGAGAAATGGTTATAGCAATAATCTTTTTTACGACTTCTTTAAATGAAATGAAATAATTTATTCGAACCCATAAAATGTTATACTTTATTTAGATTCCGTCAATATAAACTCTACCACCAGTTCGGAAAGCAGTTCTCATTACGACCTCCGACCTCCCTAAGCAGACCGGCAGGTGGCGGGCAGGCATCCGGCTACCGGGAAAATAATGCCCAAGAGGCTGGCGTGCAGAATTACATGCACGCCTATGATATTACCGAGGTTTTGTTCCTCGGACTACGAGAGGCTCTGGTCAAGAGCCAACTCCTGCGAGGGTTGCGGTTGCATGCTCATGCGCACCCCGCGACTTTCGATATAAGGGAGAGAGAGTAGAATGGCGGGGTTTTAGTCGGTAGGACGGTTTCGACCGGTGAGTCCGGCAGAAATCCGTAAATGGATTTCCGCGTGTTAAAAAAAAAAAAAAAAAAAAAAACGGAAGCACGGGCAAGAAACTCTAGTGTTGCTTTTTTCAAAATCAATTCAAGGTATAAAATACAATGCATGATATAGAGAAAAAAAAATACAATTCAGTATTTGTTTATTTTGTTTAGAGCAGTTCATTTATATACTCGCAAAATTGGTAATAAATTTTAAATTCCAACACGAGTGCATATCCCTCTCAGGAATCATGTAATAATTTGATCTGAAATTCTTCAAGATGTCGTTGTTAATCCAAGTTCAAGATATACCCCTAATATTTAGATATAGTAAGTGAAAAGGGCAGACCAGTCCACACAAGCAGCACCCGTTCACGAGTATGACGCATGTGCCAGCCATCGGCCTCCTCGACCATATTACAGGGAAGTGGCCGACCCGGAGAAACTATGTTGAAACGAAAGACACGATTCCAAAGATAATCACATGAAAATATTTAATCCCAGGCTTTTTATCCTCTATGTATTCAGAAATCTTGTAATAATCTTTATTACATAACTTTCGCTTAATAGTTGTTTGGAATTTACCAATGTTTAAACACTTAATTTCAGTGGGAACTTTATTATAAAATTGTATACAGTAACCCTTAAAAGATTTGCTGAATTTTTGGAGCCTTGTTTTGTGATTAACTAGATTATTTTTGCTTCTAGTATTTAAGCCATGGATATCGCAAACTTTCGGAAAGTTTTCTATACCTATTCTTATTGTACGTACATTAAATTAGCAAATATAAATTGTGATGCTACTATCATTATATTTGTTTCATTGAATTTTGCTCTTAGATAACATCTAGAGCTTAGGGAGTAGATAGATCTTATAGCTCGCTTTTGAAGAACAAATATAGTACATATTAATGTCAGCAGCACCACCCCACAGCAAAATTCCATAAGTCATCAAACTATGAAAGTAAGCTAAATATACCAATCTATCTGTTTCAATGTCAGTTAATTGGCGTATCCTGCTCACTGCAAAAACTGCGGCGCTCAGCTTTTAATATAATGTTCGGCTCTAAAATAATTTTAGGTAGTAGGTTAAAGTTAGGTAATACATAACCGATGGTTTCTACTAAAACAGGAAAATCGCCTTGCATTAGCGATGTAGGGGATAAGAAAGTTTCATTAGTAGATATATAAACCACAAACTATCGATCGATAATTTCTTTTTATTCAAACCCATTGACCATCCACGTTCAACGAGTATCAAAAATATTTTAATTACCAAGTCTATTAGCCACATGTAAAATATAGATTTACTGACATTTGTACCAAACCGCATGATTTAATGATAACTGCATATATTACATCGTTGCATAATTGCCTATTACTAGATAGCAAATATGGAATCTTGTTGCTTCTTTTCGCAAATAATTCAAAGTCAGGACAACTTTTTTAATTACTTTAATGGGTTCGAACCTGTGATTTTCCTCTCAGAAGTGGTATCCACTCCATGCCGGATGATCATCTTACTTTATTAGCTTATTGAATTGTTAATAGTAGAGTCAGTACGATACAGTCTCATCTCGAAATAAGTAGAACACTACACTACACAATTCTTTTATGACTTTATCTTATACTACTGCTCGCGGCTCCGCCCGGGTGATAAAGTTTTTCCGGGATAAAAAGTAGCCTATAGCACTAAAAGAAAAAAAAATCACTAATAGGAAGCGACCTATTAGTTTTTTTTTTTCAAAATCGGTCCTATAGTTTGTGAATTTATCCATTACAAACAAACAAACAATTAAATCTTTCCTCTTTATAATATTAGTATAGACATGTATAATCATATAATGTATTATATGAAAAAATGAAAATGAAAAATATTTATTGAAATAAAAGAAAAGTACATAAAAATCATTGCCAGATGTTCTCAAATTAGGCTGAGCCTGTGTCTTGAGAAACCAGTTAATATTATGTGATATAATTTGTTAAGCACGAGTTAGAGAGCGTCTATATTTTGAAGTTGTGTGTGTGTGTATGTGTGTGTGTGTGAGTGAAGGAAATGAGGAGTCTAAGTGTGTGCTTGTGGTAACGGTTAATATATATATTGAGTTATCTCACGGAGTTATCTAATTCTTCATTTGCGATGAACACGAGATGATATGAAATATAATTGCAGTGTCATCTGCATAGCAGATAGTCTCTGAAGAGTTAAGGTTAAGAGCATGCATATCATTCATATAGATGAGAAAGAGAGTAAGGCCGAGAATGCTACCTTGAGGGACTCCGTACTTCACAGACATTTTGTTGCTGCTAAGGCCGTCTATTTTAACTATCTGTTTACGACTAGTAAGGTTGCTTCTGAACCATTCCAAAGCCATACCGCGAATGCCCAGAAGTTCCATCTTGCGTAAAAGAATTTGAGTGGAAACAGTATCGAAGGCTTTAGCAAAGTCTAGGAAAACTCCAATACAGGTAAAGCCATTGTCTGGGTAGGATGATGATAAATTACATAAAAGTGTTACAGCATCTTGAGTGCATTTGCGTTGACGGAAGCCAAATTGTCTATCGGAAAGTATTTGTTGCTTTTTAAGAAATGCAACTAAACGTTTTTTATGATTTTTATACGCTTTATATTAGCTTCACTTGTATGTTTGTAACCGACTCCTTTGAAATGATATTTTTGACAATTTATATATTTTTAGTGACATCTGTTGGACCATAGTAGAATTACAACTAAACTGGCTACACTTATGCGTAAAAAAATCCTACTTGTCACAAGATGGCGCTTTCGTTTATTTTTAATGACATCTGTTGGACAATAGTAGAACGGAACTAAAAAATTAAAAATAAATAATAGTTTAAAACAACTAAAAAACACGCTTTATAGAAAATCCAACTAAAAAATAGAAAATAAATTTGAATTAAGAATAGTGTAAATAAGAAAAAAATGTATTTTATTGTACAAAAAAGCGTGGTTAGGTTATTACTTAATTTTATTTTCGAGACTAGACTGTCAATGGTTTCGTTAGTTTGTGAAAGAGTAATATTGGCTAGGTTTTCGCCTACGGTAGAGAAGAAGCTATTGCACGTCTCGAGAGATTGGGATGCACTGTCTACACAGGTAAGTAAGTCTTTTGCGTTACTGCCTTGAGTTTCAAAATGGCAAATTGATTTAATGTTGGTCCATAGTTTTTTTGGATTATGTTTATTTTCAACTATCGACTCTTATCATATTTATACTTAACTCTACATAAGAGATCATTACAGATTTTTTTATATCTTTTGTATATTTTTTCTAGAATTCTTCTTCCAATCATAGTCCAATAAGCTTGAACAAAATTCAATCCATACAACTAATAAACGTAGTTGGAGCTTTTATGAAACTGCATAAAAACTACGACGACAATTAACGACTGTTAATGAGCAGAAATGGGAAGTACAACCTTCGAACCCATCGAACCATCGAATGTCAGATATCTGACATTCTTGCAAAAGGTCATGTCAAAAGTACCCTGAACTGGCGGGAATGCACGAAAAGATTGATGAAGGTGGAGAAGTATGCCAGAATCGAGCAAAATGATATAACCATTACTTAATGACCAATAAAAATGTTATCATTTATTAAAGAATGATAACGAGAGAAATACGATTTGTTTAAAAAGCAGACACCACGAGAGCTATCACTGTCACCTTCCAACTGCCGAAGTGAAAACAACTCCACCACCATGGAACTCACAATATTATTCATTTTACCTCTTTTGTATACTGGTAAGTACCTAGCTAAATGTTCTATGCCACCGTTAATGTTAAAAAATAGTTTATATAAAAACATTGATAACCGAAAATAATTGTAGTCACATAATTGAAAGGTGCTTAAAAAAATTCAACACATTTTTATATAATAATTACGCTACCTACTAAAAAAATATTTTGTATGTTATAAAATATATTAGGCAGGTATATGTTTACGTGATAACACTCTAAACTCTCAGTTTCAGTTCAGCTTGAAAGGTTATCGGGAAAGTAAAATTATAAGGCATTTTAAAACTTAGAATTAACATAATAATATGTCACACTAACTATTGCCCGCGACTCCGCCAGCGTGAATGAGTTTTTCCGGGATAAAAGTCCCGCTTTATATTTCCCGGGATAAAAAGTTGCCTATGTGTTAATCCAGGACATAATCTATCCGTGTGCCAAATTTCATCGAAATCCGTTCAGGAGTTTTTGCGTGAAAGAGTAACAAACATACATCCATACATACAAACTTCTGCGTTTATAATATTAGCAGGATATAATTAATCAAACAATATGTCACTGTACAACAAGCACACTCTAGTGCTATAAATTGCGATGAAATTAAGATTTCTTGTTGCTATTGTCACAGTACCCACACACTACCTTGCTATTGTTTTTCTTTATGACTAGACTTCTGCTCGCGGCTCCGCCCGTGAGAAAATATTTTTCCGGAATAAAAAGTAGTTTGTAGCACTCAGGAGTAATGTAGCTTCCTATTAGTGAAAGAATTTTCAAAATCGGTCCAGTAGTTTTTGAGTTTATCCATTACAAAAAAAAACAAACAAACCTTCAAATCTTTCCTCTTTATCATTAGTATAGATACATCAGGGACCGTAGCCAAGGTGCAATTTTGCATTTGCTTCACATATATAACAGAAATGATCGGAAATATTAACACAAGACTTGCGTGAAGCACTCATACTATTTGTATCAAAATATGGTCAATTTACTAAATAAATAAACTGATATTATTGTTATAAATAAAAATCTCAAACAAAATTAATTATAATATGTTTAATATGTATGTATAACACTTTGATAAGGTTAGGTAGAACACAAAACGTATAGTCCCAACAACTTGAATTACCACGAGAACTAGTCAATTTAAACAAAAAATATATATACTACCTAAGCTAGGTACTTGGTAATCATATAACCTTTCTGAAATGACTTCGCAAACGAAGGTAGCAGAAAAAAAAATATTTTAGTTCCCCGTGTAATATAAAATATAAAATAACTACGTATTTTTTTTATTGCATTGAATGACGAGACGAGCATGCCGTTCGCCTAATGATAAGCGATACGACCACCCATAAACAGTAGCAACACAATCCAGCACCTAGAGTTACAGAGTACTGTGTGGCATTCCACTGCGCTCGTCATCCTGAGACATAAGATGTTAAGTCTCATTATGTCCAGTAGTTACACTGGCTACAATGTCCCTCAAACCGAAACTGAACAGTGCATTCACACTGCTACTTGGCGGTAGAAATAGACATTGAGGTGGTACCCACCCAGACGTGCTCTTACATATGAGAGACCTACCACCAGTATATTAGCAGCATGTATTGAATGTTTGTATACTTAATGTTATTGAATTATGGTTAAGTATATAAAATACAGTCATACATTTATCATTATACGAGTGTTTTACTTACCACATTCGTTTTGTTTACAGCTCGACTGGCGGCCTCCCAAGCAGATCCTCAGTTGGCAAACTCCTTAGACATCGCTAGGAACGTATCAGCAGATTTTCCTTCAGGGTCCTATATTTCAAATCCAATACAAAAATATCCAACCGCGCCATATGTACCACCAGCTTCATCAACATTTAACTATTGGAGTACTCAACCTACACATCCCACTCAATCATCGACTAAGTATATCCCACCATGTTGGACCCATAAGACAGAGCCAACAACCGCTAGACCCACGTACACAACTCCTCAGTATACGCCTCCACCTACCGTTTCTACAACAAAATACGTCCCACCTTGTTGGACCCAAACAACAACCGCTAAACCTACCCGGACCACCCAACGGTATACGCCTCCACCTACGGTTTCTACAACGAAATACGTTCCACCTTGTTGGACCCAAACAACAACCGCTAAACCTACCCGGACCACCCCGCGGTATACGCCTCCACCGACCGTTTCTACAACAAAATACGTCCCACCTTGTTGGACCCAAACAACAACCGCTAAACCGATACAGACCACCCCGCGGTATACGCCTCCACCTACCGTTTCTACAACAAAGTACGTCCCACCCTGTTGGACCCAAACAACCACCGCTAAGCCTACACAGACCACTCCGCGGTATACGCCTCCAACTGCCGTTTCCACAACAAAAGACGTCCCACCTTGTTGGACCCAAATAACAACCGTAAACCCTCCTGCAAAGACAACAGTATATCCTGGATTAGAAAATTTCGTCTGTGATAAGAAGAACAATTTCTATTCAGTCCCCAACGAATGTGACACTTTCATTGAATGCCAGGTGTTTTTTTTATTCATATTACCTATATTTAGAAGAATTATTGCTTGCATCGCATGAAAAAAGATAATTTTATACCAATGAAGGAATATTTTTTTCATAATATAATACTATTTCAGGACAACGTAGCCAGAAAGCACTTCTGCCCAGAAGGTCTAGTGTATAAACCCAGCACAGTTTGGCCAGCGTATCCTTGCGTTCTGCAGTCGGAGTATGAATGCTTGAACGGCTCAATAACTCGTATGTATAATATTGTCCTACAAACTTAATACCAATTGTATTTTCATTTATCTGGTTTTTTAATGTAACTCGTTTTTATTTTCAAGAGCCTGCTCGTCCGAATGCCCAATGTCCTCATGAGAATGGCTATTACAGTGTGCCCAACAGCGACTGCAGTCAATACATCGTGTGCGAACACGGCATAGCCACTTTAATGGACTGTCCCAAGGGTTTAGTATTTAACGAGGCAATTTCTGACTGCGACTGGCCAGTTGCGGTGCCATCCTGCCATCCCGATGGTTAGTATTACCACAGAGTTATCTAAAGATACTTTTAAGTTAATAAATAATTAATACACATATTTGTTTCAGCACTAAAAGACTTCACTTGTCCTTCGGTGGATGACCCAAATGATGAAACGATCACCAAGTATAGGTATAGTAAAAATACTACATAAATATATTCACAACATGTTAAACTAAAATATTGCGATTAATAACGTAATAATTAGTAATTGAAACAAAAATAACATATGAAACAATATTTCAGGTATTACAACAGCTGTAAAAATTACGTAGCTTGCCAAAACGGATTCCCTCGTTTGTTAAGCTGTCCAGCTGGTCTCCACTTCGACCAACATCAACAAAATTGTGTTGACGAAAGTTATGTCGCAAATTGTGATGCATGAAGCCACTGCTTTAGACGCGACAAAAAGTAATTATATTAATAATAGATGGTTAAACTTTATTAATTGTAGCAATATGGTGGCAGTTTAACAAAATGGAATTAAGTCAATATCATAGAATAATAACGCCAAGAATGATAGTTTCATATAAAAAAACTGTCAAGTGTGAAGCATAAAACTCATTGATGTAGGCGTAGGCCACACGTATTGACGTTCTGCCACACGCACACAAGGGTGCAAATAATGTTGCTAGTGGTATCGGATGTTCCCCAAAACCTTAAGTCATTATTTAATTAGGATTATTTAATTATGGAATTATTATTATTGTTCACAGTAAGGGATTACTTTATCCTTAATTATAATGATAAAAATCTGAAATAAAAAATAATCAAATAAATCCCTTAGAATGACCAAAACAGTACCAAATTAAAAACAAATTACGTTGATGACGTGAATTAAACGGTTGAATGCGGTATTTACCTTTGCCTCCATTCTAGTTTTATGATGATGATATGAATGAATGCCTTTATTTATGTCAATAATATCAAATGTATCTGGTTCTATTTTATTACGGTTTTTTTGCGAATCATAGTAAAAAAGGCAGCATCACCATTCACCATTCAACCGTATAATTGACGTCATTTGAAGCTTAGTGCTTACGTCTGCTGAAAAAAAGAAAAAAAAAGTTAAAATTATAAATGATAACTTCATAATTTCTAAAAAAGAAAAGATACAGGTGTCCTTATTTTAGAACTATTTTCATTTAAAATAATAATATAAGCTTGTTAAAATTTGAAATGTCAATTAAAATCAACTCAACAGAAAAATATTATTTTCATAACACTGGCAACACAATTCCAAAGCATGCAAAGGTACCAATTAAATAAGTTAATTTTAAAAATATATTAATTTTAGAATATGAACATCAACATTTGGGGTATCAATTTTCTTTTTTTTTTGGCAACATTTTGATATAATGGCGTCTATAAAATTTTTGAATTATTGTTTTTGCTTTAACTATTATTTTATGTCAAAATATTAGATTAATCGTAATAATTGCATGTGAAATGTTATGTTACAATGTTTCTTAAAATTATCCGAGATACTGTGACATCAGTTTATTGCACAAACCATCATTTTAAAATAAAATATCGAGAGCTGATAGCGCTACGATTCGGCCTTGAGCACTGACGCGGGATGTTTGGTTACTAGGCTAATTTAGCCTAGTTTTACTTGCCTCACTAAGCGTGTATGTTCACGGTTTCTATGTATTATTATTCTAAGGTCAATATGACTAATAAACGTTACCTTAACATTCGAAATTCTAGTTCCTATTTTCAAAAATAATTTCTTCAGAGTAAAATACCTAAAGAGGCTTCATAAAATTATAAACATTATACCTTTCTTACAAGTAGTATAATAGTAAGTAGTACTTAATTATACCTAAGCTTATATTTAGCTCATCTTAAAAACGGTAATTTTCAACAATATTATAACAAAATATGTCGAGAGATGAATGCATTCTCTATTTTAAAATGAGTTTTGCTCGTAGGTACTCCTGCGACTCTCTTAGGGCCTATTTAATAAGTCATTGCGGCTTATCTTTAGTACCTCTTAGCTACTTAACGAATAACGATGCGATGCGTCACGTGAGTTATGCTCAACGAATACTTCCGTTCCTATGAAAAATAAAACTGTAAGAAACTCGTAATAAATAATAAAATTATATAAAAAGGTTTTTATTCCATAAAATATAGGTAATGTACCTATCGAATACTGTGACAGTTTTAGCTTAATGCACTTACTAATACTTAGGTAGGTACACTTAAGTGTTCCCCCCAGCAAAACGGCGCGCTGATAGTATTTTTGGAAGCCTTATCTGTTCGAAAAACATGTCCAAAAACGGTCCAGAAATTCTAACTAAGCTAGTTTATAGCTTTGATTAATTATATACCTAGATAGAGTGACGCGCTGCAATGAAACTATAGTTCGGACATACTAAGCTGGCCGGTGTGACAATTTTTTTCCCGAGTTTTGGCGGGAACTTGGAAGTGTCATGCGGTGTTCTTGTTTTAATTCATTATTTTGGTGATATTTAGTGTTATATTGCATAATTATGGTGGTATATTACCCAATATAGTTCTATTAAAGAGCTCAAATGAAGTGAATTGAAATAATGGTGCTAATCAAGTGTTTTTTCTGTTGCCGCCAAAACTCCTCGATAAAGTCTTGGTAAGGTAGCCACTGCTTTACTTCGACATACTACAGATAATAAAATATACAAACCAAACTTGACATTGGCAAAATGTGAACACAAATGCCATTACAAAAAAAAAAAATAAAAAAAAAATCCCGACGCGATAACTCTGTGAGAGCGTCTACCCAAAAAATTCAAAACCGTGTCATGTCATACCGGCCAGATTAGTTTGTCCCTACTATAAAATAAACGGGCCAACTTTTCTTAAGCGCGGTTTACATTAGCCAGAAAACTTGCAGAAGTTATGTTGCGCAAGCTATTTTTACCGTGTTAAACAGTCACGGCAAGCTGACTTCTGCAACATTTTGAAGCTTGCAGGAATTCTGGCAAGTCGCATGTGTAAACACCATTTATACAACTTGCGCGATAACTTGCAGTTTATTCTGCGTGCAGATAAAAGTTTTAACTTGCTGAGCTAGTAGATAACGTTTTTTTTTATTTGTTACGTACGGAACGGGCTAAGGTCAAACACCAGTGCCGGATTAAGCAAGCGCGGGGCCCGTAGCAAATTCTTTCAAAAAGTCCTTGATCTGCTATGAGTTCTTAAGTATAGAGTGGTAAAAATACAATTCAATACTCAATACATTTATTTACTATCTATAGGTTACAATTTTGTGGGTAATGAATAGTGTAGTAAATTACTATAGGCGCTGTTAGGCTCGGACAATTACAAAAAGCGTGAGATGAGATTTCCTGGCAATTTAGAATAATTTCGATACCTATCATTAGTTTAAAAAAAACACGCGAGAGACTCTCGCGTCTAGAATTTAAACTTCTTTTGTTCTGGAAATAGTTTGTTGAATGCATTGCTGTTTATGCATTTGGTAATGATCCTACTATATCAGGATTACGAAATGTTTATGAAAATATAAATTGGAGGAAATCTCTCTTGAAGTAATAAAAATATTTTTTTAGTCATAACTTCTATAACTTAATATACTTATATTCTAGAAAATAGATTTTTGGTATATGGTTACTAAATTATACTAAAAATAATGTAGACTGTTAACTTTACAAATCAATAGATAATTTTAACAATTTAAATCGAGCCATTTCAATTCTGCTACACATCCACACTAAGTGTTGGGTAAGAGTGCTTGCATATGCGGCAGACTTTTTGTAGAGCTGATTATCAGGCCGACTGAAATTCTTCACGTTTATACAAGCAACTTTTTGTAGAACTTGTGCGTTTACTGTATCATATTATTTATTTTATTTACGCCAAGGAAATAATCGGGTACCGAGTGTCTTGTTTTGTGACATCAAAAAAATTCAACGTACCACATCTTAACAAGTTTCACTCAAAAAATTACGCTCAGACAGAGATGAGTGGGTTTAAACAAGCGGGGCCCCCTTTCGCGCGGGGCCCGTAGCAATTGCTACTCTTGCTACGTAGTTAATCCGGCACTGTCAAACACCATGCTGCCAAGTTATAAGTTTGTAGTATTACCGATATGTCTATTTTTGCCGCTAAGCAGTAGTATACTTGCACTATTGTGTTCCTGTTTTAAGGAAATTGTTGCCTCCGTAATTAATGGGAGTTATAAGACTTAAAATTTTATGACTCAGGATGATAAGCGCAGTGGAATGCCACGCAGTGCTTTATAATTCATTATTCTGTTTCACGTTGGTACTTTTTATGTGATTATTTTATTTACAATCATCATCCAAAGTGCATTATATTAGATTCATAAAATTTAGGAGAAATGATAACGTACCTTGTCATTCAATTTTATGAAAAAAATACATGGCAAGCAATAAATATTCCTTGAGTAATGTAAACAGTTTTGCGAGAAGTTGCGCAAGTTAACTTGGTGGACCACATGCAAAAGCGTGTTGCTAAAGAAATATTGCCGCTAGTGTAAACGCATCTGAAAGTTAATGCGCAATATATTGCTGAGAGAACTTGCTAGTCTAAACTTAGCTTTAAGCTAGTATGCGTGACAGCTATGTCATACGCTATCGCTGCAACATTCTGCGTCTCTCCCCGTCCAAATGTCTGCCCAAGAGGTAAAGGAAGGTCTCCAGGCCAAAGGCATTTCAGCCATTGAGGTGCACCGAATGCACCGCCAGTCCCGTGTTTCCCAACCGGGCTTAGAGTACGAGATGGTTCTAGCCATTCTCGAAACCCCCGCGGACGTGAAACATCTTTACGAGATCCGCGACATTTCCGGGTTAGGCGGCTTCACCGTCGAAACCCCACACAAGAAAGGCCAAATAGGGCAGTGTCATAACTGCCAAAAATACGGCCACAGCTCTCGTGGCTGCCGCCTGCCCGCCAGGTGCGTTAAGTGCCTCGGCGAGCACGGCACTTCGGCGTGCCCACGCCCAAAGGATAGGTCCCTGTGCACGGAGCCGCCTTCGTGCACCAACTGCCGGCAATCGGGTCACCCCGCAAATTACCGCGGATGCCCCAGAGCACCCAAAAAGACCTTCAGAGCTCCTAAAGCTCCAAAGGCACCAGCCCCTCAGGCCAATTTCAGACTGGCACCTGCGCCAGTGCGTAACCCGTGGTTCCCAACTACGGCACGCGCCGACCCACGCCTCCAGGCCCGCGGCGGAGTCACTCCCGCCACCCCGGCCTCACACACCACTCAACCTACTCCTGCGCCCATTCCTTCGGCTTCCATGGCTCCTTCCAAGGCAGCCAAGGCGAAAACCTCTCCACAGGTGGCGGCGGCCTCGCACTCTACATCATCTTCTGCGCAAGGCGCAAAAGTCGAGTTCCTTCTGAACTCGCCGGAGTTAATGAATCTCCAAGCCCAAATGGCCGACCGCGTGGCCCAAATCTCCGCCCTAGGGCGTCCCGATAGCAATCTCGTCTCGGAAATTGTCCACATCCAGACGAGGATGTACCAGATCACCGTAGGTGCACTTTTTCCGTCATCTTAAATGGCGACGTCACCATTAAATCCCTCTAAGCGGACCAAACCTCGCTCCCTCAGAGTGGGGTTTTTCAACATTAACGGCATTAGCGGCCAACGAGCCGAACTTTCTGATTTTGTCCGCGAAAATAAATTAGACGTTTTCCTCATCCAGGAAACGTTTCTGAAACCAGCTCACCGCAATCCCAACATCCCTAACTTCAATCTGGTACGTAACGATCGCACTAGTGGCCCTTTAGGAGGCACTCTCATATATTTCAAAAGGTCCCTGCATTGCATACCCTTAGACCCACCTGCTACTTTGAGGAACATTGAGGCTTCAGTCTGCAGGCTAGCTATGACAGGACACCCGCCGATCACCATCATATCGGCCTATCTCTCGCCCTCAAAGGAGCTTCACTCCAATGAGCTAACTACATTATTTGAAATGGGGGATTCCGTCATTCTGGCGGGCGACCTCAATGCCAAGAACACTCTCTGGGGCTGCAACTCGACCAACGGGAGAGGTACCGCTCTGGAGCGTTGTCTTGACATAGTAGATATGAGTATCCTGGTTCCTTCTGAACCAACTCACTATAGTTCTACTGTCGACCACCGACCCGACATACTCGACATAGCGCTAGTAAGGAACGTAAGCCTTCGCGTGCGTTCCTTGCAGGTGCTACAAGAGTTAGACTCTGACCACAGACCTGTGATCCTAGATCTAGTTCCCCAAAACGGCCCATCAAACACAGGTCCTAACGTTCCGATGAAGGTGAAAACGAATTGGCGCCTCCTAGGCACCAAGCTCGCGGACACCTCATCTACAGATCTTTCCGCGATTCCGACCAACATCGTGACTCCTGAAGAAACGACTGGCGCGATACGCTCCTTCACCAACCACCTTCAAAACGTCTTGAGCGAAAGCTCCGAGAAGGTGCCAGAGACTGTTCACAGTCAATGGCAAATTCCCGACGACGTGCGGTGGGTGGTGAGGAGGCGTAACGCTACGCTCAGAGCTTGCGCGACGAGCCCCACCCCGGAACGACGACGTCTTGCGCGCTTCCTTCAACGTGAGGTTAGACGTCGCATAAAAGAGGTCGTCGATTCGAGATGGGAAACTCGCTTAGCCGAACTCGACCCGACACACCAGGCCTTCTGGCAGCTGTGTCGTTCCTTCAGGAGAAACGATGTGACCTCTATGCCTCCGCTCAATCGTCCGAATCAACGCCCGGCGTTTGACGACGACGAGAAAGCGGAACTGTTGGCCGACAGTCTGGAGTCTCAATGTTCCCTCTCAACAATACCTATAGACCACGACCATCTTGTTGCGGTTAATTCACTCGTCGAAAGTAGGAACGCGGTCCGGCCACCGCCGAACTCGATTTCGCGACCGATAAACGATACCGATACCGCCAACGTCGTCGACCCGGTCGTCGACCCGCCACCGCCCGATCCCCTTGCACCGGTGACGATCGAAGAAGTCATCGCTCTGATCAAGGCGCTCAAAAGACGAAAAGCCCCCGGGGGCGACAGGATCCCTACCCGTATGATTAAGATGCTTCCGGAGCATCTGGTCCTAACGCTCACCGCGATATTCAATGCTGCTTTTCAAAACTGCCTCTTCCCAGAGGTCTGGAAGGAGGCAGTTGTGATAGGTATACATAAGCCGGGAAAACCCGCATCCGAACCGTCCTCTTATAGGCCAATCAGTCTGCTCAGTACTCTGGGCAAAATTTACGAGCGGATCGTCCTCGACCGCCTCAAAATAGTCGCTCACAACAACAATCTGATCCCTCCCGAACAGTTTGGTTTTCGTGCTAGGCACAGTTGCGTAAATCAGGTGCTCCGCATCACGGAGCACGTTTACGACAAATTCAAGATAGGCATGCCCACCGGTGCTCTCTTCTTCGATATTGAAAAAGCATTCGACAGGGTGTGGCACAACGGCTTGCTTTACAAGCTGTACACTCTCAACGTGCCCACTCAACTCGTGCACATCATACGAGATTTTTTGTCGAATCGCGGTTTCAAATATCGCGTGGAGGGTACTCTCTCTTCCCGTCACGCCATCACGGCTGGAGTCCCGCAAGGCTCCGCCCTCTCACCTTTTCTTTTCTCGCTGTACACCAGCGATATCCCTAAACCGAAAAACGCCCATTTGGCGCTCTTTGCCGATGACACCGCAATCTACGCCTCACGTAGAGACCCCGACAATGTGGTGCGCACTTTGCAGGCCGCCGCCGACAAGCTCGGTGAGTGGTTCCGCAAATGGCGAATCACCGTCAATCCCACAAAGAGCCAGGCTATCCTGTTCACTTTGAAAAGGAGAGTCCATGTGCCTCACAACTCAGTCCGCATGTCCAACCAGGTAATCCCCTGGACGGACAAAGCCAAATATTTAGGAGTGACCCTTGATCAGAAGTTGACCTTCATCCCACACGTAAATGCGGTACGTGCGCGAGCCGCATTCGCGATGAGCCAACTGCATTGGCTCATAAATAGGAAAAGTAAAATGTCCATCCGCAACAAGATTAGGATCTTTACCACGTGTATTAGACCGATCATGACATACGCGTCGCCCGTGTTCGCCCATATACCGCCTGCTCGTCTTAAGCGTATGCAGGTATTGCAAAACATTTTTCTTCGACACGCTCTTGGTGCCCCGTGGTACGTTCGCAATCGCAACCTCCACGTGGATACTAACATGCCGACCATCAGGCATTTCATGCAAATGACCAGCAAACGCTACTTCGACCGGGCGGTTAAACACCCAAATACGTTAGTCCGCAAAGCGTCAATATACACTCCATTCGACCGCGCCAAATGGAGACGGCCGCGTTCAGTCCTAACCGATCCAGAGGACGATATCACTCTGGCCATTCGCAGTAAGAACGAGTTCCTAAAACTCCTACACTCCACACGACCGCAGTTCCGTCCTCGCCGCCGAGGACCTCGCCGCGTTCCCCGTCGCCCTCCCGACCCTCCTAACAGTTCCGGCCCGCGTGCTGACGAAATAAATGGATAGGATTAGGTTAAACACCAACCTTCCCCACTAATCGTTGATGTCTCATCCTCTCCCAGTGACCGTCCTGAGCCGAGGTTCGTAACCCGTTAGTGGGTTGCCCTCAGCATGGTTACTTAAATCAAGGGTTGCGAGCGCCTAAAGCGTTCACCCGAAAGTCCGGTGTGGCCAGAAAAGCCGACTCGCGTCAGGCTACTGGCCGGTAGGGCCAAAACAAAAAAAAAAAAAAAAAATTCTGCGTCTCTTTGTGTGCGCGCATAATGATACCAGTTATTACATGATTTCTATTAAAATGGGGAGAAAATTATATCCATGAAAAACAACAAAAAATAATTCACTCGAACTCATTTAGTGGACAACTGTTGGCCTCTATTTTTTTCGACGCGTTTGAAACGTTCAGTGTCTATCTAGGTATATTAATTAATCAAAGGTTTATAGGTATATATTTGGATAGTACTCCCAAAAACTAGGCCTTTGCAATAAATCGTATAGTTTTAAAGTCCTCCGATTTTGAGATTTACGTAAGTAATTTAATTTTGCTTAAAAACTACACTTAATATAAACGTTTTTACAAAATTTGTAAATGTATCCAATTTCAAGATGTGTTTTATTATATTTTACAAAATAATTATGTTGAGTAATGTTGGAGTTCTGATGAATATATCCGCATAATATATACGGGGTGGATTTTTGAGCCGGGGCACCAAGGGCAGCTACCAAGTAGCTTATAGATAAAAGTGGAGGCATCACTCTAAATACCGAAGATAAGTGAAGACGACTGTGGTCGAACGCTCTCTTTCTAAATACACACATAAGAACGAGATAAAATAAAAGTTATTTATCTTTGTCATCTATTCAAGATTCGCGTGCATAAATTATTAATGTCCGGAATTTGGTTAAATACTCAAAGCATATCAATGGTGAACGGCCTATAAATAAAAGGTTTGCTTGAACTTTCTTAAAATCTAGGACATTTATTGATCTGGCAATTAAAAGTTCTGTTCTCGTTGAACGATAAAAGGCTAACCGCTACGATTGGCCCAATGTATTATAATTCTCTTTGAATTGGCCCTTGGAACGTCACGGAGAGATTGACCAATTACATTTTGTAATTTGAGTAACCATAAAACAATTTTGACTTTTTAGTAGCGCGCTTTTGGAATATACAATAAACAATTTAAATTTGAATTTTAATCTCCTACAATGAACTGACTGAATTTACATTGTGAATATTGACCTTTCTGCAGTAATTAAATGTAGAATCATAATTACATTATTATGAGTGTGTTTGACGAAGAATCAGGTAGCGGCCGCGGACAAGCCAATAGCGCAGCCCTGGCGGACATCGCCCTAGTTGCCCCTTCGGATCGAACAGTTGCGTAGTCGCGACTCCCGACCGTAGCCTCTGTGCCCCATGTAACACTATGAGTTTTAAAATAATCATAGAATTCCTTTAGTGATTTGTTTTTAAAAACAAGACAATCTCTGTAATCTGTCAATGATTGTGATCAATTTTAATATTCGCAAGAAATCGTCTAGTATTTAATGTTGACTTTATATTGTGCACAAAATGGAAGATTCCTACATCATAGCTAACTTCCACGCGTTATGTCGACTCTGTCTGAACAAAAGTACGCTCGCAGTGTCGATATTCGGCGCTGTTCCTGACGACGAAGCAAATGCTTCTTTAACCTCTAAAATCGCTGAATGTTTCGAACTACAGGTTGGTACTACCAAATTTATTGTACAAACTCGTCAAACGGGCATATTTGCTAATTATTAGAATTTACATACATTATAAAATTTGTTCAATTTTGCAGATTGACCCCAATGATGGCCTACCTGGAAGAATATGTTACAAGTGCTTATTTAAAGTGAATAAATGTTCAAAGTTCAAACTGCAATGTATTCAGAGTGAAAACAGACTGAGACAAATCACCAACCGTATAAATGAACTGGAAAACTCAAATTCATCTGAGATCAACAACTACAGCTATAGTAACTCTCAAGAATCCCTGAAACCTAAGCCTGAAGACTACATTGTGGAAGACAGTGTTGTTATGGTTGTAGATCCTAGCCTTGATTATGATTCATCAGAAGATTCTGACAATGTAGACACAGTGGAACATGATGTTGCTGAGAGTGACAACACACCTGATAGAGACACAACTCAAGAATCATTTTTTAAAAATGTTTTTATGTGTCAATACTGTGATCAAGCTTTTGTGTCACAGGAGAAATGCACGGAACACGAACAAAGCTTCCATGATCCAAGCAGACCTTACAAATGTATAGAATGTAGCTTAGTGTTTGCTGAAAGAAGTCAAATTGTACAGCATACAAGACAAGTGCATGGTAATGATAAACCATATCACTGTCCAGAATGTGAGAAAAGTTTTGGGAGAAGATCAGATCTGAGAAAGCATTCTATTGTTCACACAGGCATAAGGCCTTATCAATGTCAATATTGTTTAAAAAGTTTCTCACGTAATACAAATTTGAGCAAACATTTACGTATTCATGCAGGCCACAAGCCACATGTTTGTCCTCTGTGTCCAAGAAGCTTTGTAGCAAAAGGAGATCTTCAGCGCCATGTCCTTGTTCATTCTGGCATGAAACCTTATGCCTGTAAAAGATGTCCTTCAACATTTGGCAGAAGAGATAAACTTATCAAACATGAAGTAAGACATGGACCCGTGAGCCCAGAACACAAAGGAGATGACTTTGACAAAAATCAGGACTCCCATGATATGGTTGTCAGTGTAAATCCTTTTAGCAATTTAATGTCTTCACCCACTGAAATGCATGCTGATACGTCCAATGCTCATTATGATTTACCCAGAATTCCTGATCATATATCTGGTGAGAGTAGTTTCATGAAAGTCCAAAAGGCTCCTACTTCTATTAAACAATTGCAAAATTCCCCTACAAAGAAAGCTGTTTCCAACAAAAACAGACCAAAGAATATAAAATGTCATCAATGTCCTAAGAGATTTTGTTCATTAGATGCATACAAGACCCATGTGTCCATTGCCCATATTGGGTCAAGGGTCTTTCAGTGTAAGATTTGTTTCAAGAAATTTGCAAGGAAAAGAGAACTTGACCGCCATGCCACAGTACATTCTGGCATGAAAGCTTTCTCTTGCAATCAATGTGATAAAAAATTTACTAGGAAAGATAAGCTTGACAAACATGAGCAAACACATGAGTGCCTGGTTGTGAACATGCCTTGTATAGAATGTGGTGCCACATTTGAAAAGAAAGCTGATTTAGTTGCACACATTAAGTCACATTTTAGTGACAATTATGATGACAAGATTCCTGAAAGTGAAATAAAGAAGGAGGAGGAGCCTGAGTACCCTGTTGAACATTTTTATGATATGGAGACTTGAGTTAGTGAATTTATTCTTGTCAATATAAATATAACTAGACAAGGGTAAAACATTATGTTAAGAGGCCGTATACAAAATTTCAACTATTTCAGTCAACTTTTCATCGTGATTATTCAAAAAATAAACTGATCTGATTAATTTCTAATTCATCATCGGAAAGACTATTTCAACACTAATAAAATAAACGAGCCACATTTTTCATATCTTTCTTTAATTTTAATCTATCCAACAAGTTCCAACGTCTGTTTCAGAAATTTTGTTGTACGGAGACTCAAACATGTTGCCGTTTTCAATCAAAATCGTGCTTTAAACTGACTAACGAAAGTTACTGTTTATTGGTATAAAGTTGCCTTAATTATGAAAGAGACAATTTCTGTATTATTAATGTAAAATCATACAAAATGAAAGTGATTTTTTTTTGCGAAATAGTTTCCCTACGTTAACACTTTGGAACTTGTTGGATAGAAGGAAATTAAAGAAAGATATGAAAAATGTGGCTCGTTTATTTTATTAGTGTTGAAATAATCTTTCCGATGATGTATTAGAAATTAATTAGATCAATTTATTTTTGGAATAATCATGATGAAAAGTTGACTAAAATAGTTGAAATTTTGTATACGGCCTCTTAAACAATATAATTTATGTGGCACTCATATGCTAGTACTTAATTATAACTTTATACAGGTAGATTATGATTTTTTGTTGAATCTTTGTATTCATGACTGGTGTAAAAATAACTAGGTATTATATTGTGTAATTATGTAGTACTCACACCATTTATGGTAATTAACTAATTTTAATAAGTTTTAATTATTTTAATTTGTCTATTTATTCTGGGATTGTAATTTCAATAATATCCTAAAAGTTCTGCAATAACTCACCTTCCAAGTAAGTAAATAAAGTTACTTAGACACAATGTGATAAAAACACCTACTAATATGTCATTCATCCAAAGATTTTTTAAGAATAGAAATAGAATTATAATTTATTTTGTATTGTTTGTATAATTATTATTGAACAAGATTGTTAGATAAACCATAATATTTTAAATTTGTTTTCAACAATATATTATAGTGACATTCTGTATTAATTAGCTAATATTTGTAATGGACAACAAATCTGATATAATCAGTTTCATTTAGATCATTGTGTCAAACCATAATTTGATATATTTGAAGTGTAGGTATTTAATAAATATTATAGTCACTGCCCATGTTTCAGCAATTTAATTGATATGCATTGCAGTAATGTTGCAGTACACACTAAAGTTATATATATAAATATATATATATATATATATATATATATATATATATATATATATATATATATATATATATATATATATATATATTTATTTTAGGGTATGTATTCTTATATAATATTTACATGTGAAGTCAGACAAGCTGCATAATTCACAGTTTCATATGTAACAAGTAACAGCGAATGGGAAAATATTTATATGGCTCATCAATATGGATCCAAATTACACGATTTCACTTACTTATTATCAATTTTAAACATGTGTAAATATATATTTATTGAAGTACAATAAATCATTGTCCAAAATTAATTGTAGTTATCCATTAAAAAAAATAACAGTTATTTTGTGAATATGTATTTAATTTCACCCAGCAAGAGGATTAGCATGTATTGTGACTGATGTTATTTTAGCATCTGTTAATGGGCGAAATGTTTTTGGATTTACTGCCATCTTCTCTAGATCATCCAGTGCTTCAAATCCATCTATAATTCTGGAATATAATAAAATAAAGTGTTATAAATCCATGAAAAACGCAGACTTTCAACTAAACAATATGTCATATTCAAGGGCTGAACAATTTTTTGCTTTTCTGCCAAGAATATAAATCTGCACTCAAGAGAAAAAAAAATTCTCAAGTCCTCAATCAAGAATACAGGTATTCTGGTATATAATGTACCATACGGCATACCACACTAAAATTCTACAGATGTGATTATTTTAGATATGGCATGAGTCTGGAATTTGTGCCCCATATGGCAATCACATCTTGGGAATTGAGTTGAACACACAAATAGTGAAAAGTAGGTGCCCTGGTTGCACTTCTGCCTACCCCTTAAGGGGATTAAGGCATGATGTGTGTTTGGATATTTTTTTACATTTACAGATTATATTTAAAATTTAATTCCTTGCACGCTTGTGGCCCAATTTACAGCACCTATGTTTGACCTTTTTAGGTTGATAAAGTTTGGTACTGGATTTTTCATATTATCATCATTAAAATAATACTTGTACAGATATGTGCTTAAATTCTCCAAGACTGAATTATTATTATAATAATTATCACTATAACTAAATAAATTACCTTCCAAATATTGTATATTTAAGGTCTAAGTGTTGTTGTTCTCCATAAGTGAAGAAAAATTGACTTCCATTGGAGTTTGGTCCATTGTTTGCCATACTGACTATCCCTCTTGCATTGTGCTGGAAATATTATAAATATATGCCATTTACAGGGTCAAAGCCAAGAAAATTATATTTGATAAGGCTGTTTTTTAGTGTTGTAGATATTGCCTACTTGAACTATAAACAAATATTAATATTGTTATAATAGTTATTGAAATTGGGTCAAGTTCAGTAATTGTTTATTTTATACTAAAATAGCTTTTGTTCACGGCTTCACAAATGTGATGGTTTTTCCGAGATAAAATGCCAGCTATATATTTTCCCTGGATAAAAACCATATGTCCTTCCCAGGGTGAAACTATCAACATACCAAATTTCATAGAAATCAGTTCAGTAGTGTTTGGATTTATCACATTCAGACAGACGTTGCTGGGGGACTTTATTTCATAATATGTAAGGATTACTAGTACATTTGAATTAACCTTTAGTTCTTCTTTGAATTCATCTTCAAACTTTTTACCCCAAATGGAATTACCACCTTTGCCAGAACCTGAAGGATCTCCTGTTTGTACTATGAAACCCTGCAAATTAATAAGGCATTGTGTGTATTGTAGACCTTTCTAAAATATCTCACTACTGCTGTTGTGTTTTTTATGGCATATAATTAACATCTGTATTTCCAAAGATGTAGACCAGCTGTAATCAACCTTTTTTAATACATCTCACAAGGATGTTTTAGTTATGGTGCCGCAGGCCACAACATAAATTCATCTACCTAACGGCTCATACACAAACACGGCACGGCGTCGCGCCGTCCCACGAGCCGTATTACTTAAGTGTGTAAAACACAATAAAAAATTAAGGTTTCATTTATTTTAATAAAAATCCTCGATGGTCCCCTTATAATTGCTGAGTGGGCCACAGATTGAGGGTGGTCGATTTAGATGAATAATTGGTTATTCATCTACTGAGCATAGTCTTCTTTTATTTATGTACCTATATTGTATAAAGTAGACTAAGCCATTCAGGGATGCATGCTGATCCCAGAAATCCATCTTTTCGAATAGAAAGATGGTCAGAACTTAATTTCCAGGGACTCGAAACCAAGACCTCGTGGGTGTTTGTTAAAGTACGATGCGACTAGTGACTTGTCAATCGATGCGCTTTGATGTTTTTATCATCACCTTTATATTTCTGTGGAACAAGCATCCATTATAGTAATCACTTGCACACAACGCTAAGAAGTTTTCACATGCTTTGGGGCACTGCTCACAATACAATTCTATTTTGATATCACCAACATCTGTGTGTAAAGTGACGGACATTCTGAATGATAATCAACAATTCTATTAAGTTTACAAATTATCGCTATTTTTAAATAAGTTTAAACGAATCATAACAAAATTTTGATTTTTGAACTATTTGAAACTACTAAATGACAAATTTGACATTGACAGCTACCTAGCTGTCAATTTCGTGCAATTTAGTTTATTTGTCTCTGGTGCAATTCGACCAATGAATAAAGTTCGACGTACTTTGGTAATAATATCGATACGAAGTGACGCGATAGGTAATATCGGTTATCGATACAACCGACTCCGGGCTGATACTGAGTAGAAAAACCTAATATCAGTTTGGCCGTCCCGGGGAACGATCCCAAGACGTCAGCATTGCAGGCGTACCCCCTTCAATTATCGCGTGGCCACCGTGGGCTTTCAGTAGTATTATAATTCTCTTTGCCGTGGGCCATGACGTCTCCTGTTAATTAAGCGAAAAACGCACTTGCGCATAGGGAACTAGTTTAAAAAAAAAGGACCTGTCAAACTAACGGAAACTGAAAAAAAAAAACTACGCCACCGAGGCAGTCAGGCATGAAATAATTCAATTATTTGTAAATACTTTTAACATTTTTTTTTACTTTCAATACGTTTTTAAACACTTAAGTAGGTCAATGGGGTATATTACACAGTCAATAATATCAAGTGATACTCGTATTAACGCGATAATAATGTTGCAATATTGATGCGTATCGCAGTATCGCGATAATATTATCGCAGATTATCTGGATTGGATATTTTAAAATCGACGATACTAAGGGGGCGTGGCTTCAATATTATTGACAGTGTAAGTGCATAGTGATATTTTCTGTCAGTACGCACTCGTAGTCATGGCGGAAGGAAGTGAGCAGCCTATCGAATTGAGTCCCGACGACGCCGAGTCACAACAAAGTGACGAACTTAAAAATTATTTAAAAGGGTTTCTTCTTTTACACGTCTTCTTTATGGAACCCTAAAGACAAAAATTCTTTTAACACAATTTAAAAAAATGAAGACCTCAATATATAGCTTATAGCTTGTCTCATATGTGTGTTTTGTTTATTAATATAAGGTGAAACCAAGTTTAAAAGCTACTCAAACAACTCTTCACTCATTATAAAATAATTGGTGTAATCGTTCAAATCGTCACCCTAGAGCATTTCTTGTCGCGAAAGGTCGCGAAATCATTAATAACCTAGCAACACCGAGTGATGTCCGTGCACTGTTATGTTGAGAGTACAGTGAACGGAATACATTTTAAAGATGTGAGCGAGTAGTTTACTGTAGTACCAACATTCCTGGACTAATAAGGTTATAAAATAGTCTAAATAACGAATGCGCGCCATTTAAGTGAAACTTGTGAAGTCTTGTTCAACTCCAGATTGAAATATACACAGGTGAGTCAATTACTATGGTTTTCCTATCAACTATACATTTATGTGAGTCAATTACTATCGTTTTCCTTTCAACTATACATTTATGTGAGTCGGTTCGTAATGATTTCCTTTCAATTGTGTATATGTGAGTCGGTTCCTAACTATTTCTTTTCAATTGTATAAATGTGAGTCGGTTTCTATAATTGTCCTTTTAATTGTGCATATGTGAGTAACATTTCAATTTGTCATATTTTTCGGGTAAGAAGAACATTTTTACACTGCACGAAACTGATATAGCTCAATTTGCTTTTCGCATGGTAAATGATCATTTACTTACCCTCGTTAACCCTTATGTAGAATTAACTATGTAAATTACAGTGTGAATAATAATATCGCACTACCTCGGTGGTCGAGAGAGGAATTTAACCCCACAAAAACGGTGATCTAGTGTGCCGGAGAGATTCCGTGTGGATTGGACAGTAACGTAGGTTCGCACTCCCTCGGTAGTTGAGGGAGAATCTTACCCCACAGGGTGATCTAGTGTGCCGGAGAGATTCCGTGTGGCTTGGACAGTAACGTAGGTTCGCTCTCCCGCGGTAGTTGTGGGAGAAAACTTACCCCCACAAAGCGATGATCTAGTGTGCCGGAGAGATTCCGTGTGGCTTGGACAGTAACGTAGGTTCGCTCTCCCGCGGTAGTTGTGGGAGAAAACTTACCCCCACAAAGCGATGATCTAGTGTGCCGGAGAGATTCTGTGTGAACAACGGTGATCTGGTGCGCTGGAGATTCCTTGTGGATAGGTTCGCTCTTTCTCGGTAGGTGAGAAATTTACCACCGTAAATCGGTGATCTGGTGCGCTGGAGATTCCTTGTGGATAGGTTCGAAATTTACCCCCCCAAAGCGGTGATCTGGTGCGCTGAAGACCCCTGGTGGATTGGTTTGTACTCTCTCGGTAGGAGAGAAATTTGACCCCACAAAGCGGTGATCTGGTACACTGGAGAGATTCCGTATGGATAATAGACTCCGGTCTCGTACCCTCTCGATGATCAAGGGGGAAAGTATAATTCGAACGCAGTAGTGGAAAGGCGAAGTTGGTGCGGTAGATGTGATTAATGTTTGGCATAGAAAGCCGCGGTGACCCATTGACTTGAACTCACATCGATAGAACTGAATCTATCTTCATTTACTATTCTAAATATAACCAAAGATAGCTAGTTCCTTAACTATCATGGTAGCCTGCTCACTGGCATTGCGACAGCAATGTCATAGATTCATTATAATTAACAGGAGCAGTCTCTTCGACACGATAAAGTATCTGCCACCATTTTGGAGAGTGGCCTTGGAGGAACATAAACCATTGCTGCTAGAATATTATCAGGTATATCACGATGCTGTTGTCCTTAGTTTCCTTCCGACGTAATATGATTAACTTATCTAACACGGTTTATCCTTACATATAAATGCGAAGCAGATTTAACAATACGTGATGTTGTTCTCATATTAGAGACAACCAATAGTTACTCATTAAACATACCTATTTTTTATTTTTAATTAAGTGCGCGACAGTCGCACACGTTCTATATCATATTTTCGCCACTAACCCCCAAACGGGCGAAAACATGGTGGAGGTGCTGGGATACGATCCCATAATAAAATTATTAAATTGCCGTCGGAGGGAGGATGAATGCATCGTTGACATATACCTATACCGAAATAACTTATTTATCTCTCTCTCACTTTTATTTGTTTATTGCAATCTAGGAAACACTCGCTCACTCGAAACTCGTAAAATTCTTATACAAATTGTAGTTGAGTACTTGAAAGAACTGTTATAGGTCTCTGCGTTGTCTATAAAAGGAAAGTGAGGATCTCCTGTGAAGCATCGAGGCTTCCCAGTGGATTGTCTGAAAATCAAAATACAATTATTTTTTGAATTACCGTAATGTGTGTCGTGTGTAAAAATTTATCATTGATAATAATGCGCGTTTAAATATGGCGTGCATGGTGAACAACAAAGACAATAAACAGTATAGTTAGTTACTCAATTATTAATGTCAAGCTAAATACTATTTAATTATAGATTGTATTAAATTTCATAAAGTTAAGAATTTTAGGTAAGTAATATTAATGATTTAATGTTTTAATTTAGTTTTAAGGTAGATTGTTTATCCGATTAAGCTTCGCTTTTCAGATTTAGTATATCGGTACTTTAATGTGAAAGATTGTAATAGAATAATATTATTATATTTTATCCGTTTGGATTTTGAGCTGCAGCTTGGAAGTTAACCATTTCTATATAACTGTTATAATTATTTTTTACATAGTTTAAAAGGTACTCTGTTGACCGGAAACGCTCGGCCAAAATGCGCACTAGGGATGTGCGCGGAAGCTTTCTGCATTTATGACCGAATTTAGACTATGTTATAAATCGATAAGTGATTTCGATTGCCTCAAATTTCAATTTTGCAAAATAACATTAGTTCGCAAACATATATATGATATATTAATGCTCGGTTCAAGTGGATAAATCTATTGAAATCATTTAGTTCTAACCATGAAAACTTCGTACACTGGAAAAACAACACATGTTTTTAAAACTTACATTTTGAAATAATTATTTCTATGGCAATATGACTGTTGTGTCGTGTTTGATTGCTGGAGACTTTTATTTAGAGATAGTATTGCACGCGGATCTGCCCGCATGAAGGAGTTTTCCCAGGATGGAAGGTGGCCTATAGCACTCAAGAGTGATGTCACTTGCTATTAGTGAAACAATTTTTAAAATCAATTTAGTAATCCCTAAGTTTGGCGCGTTCAACCAAACAAACTCGTCAGCTTTATTATATTAGTATAAAGGACTCTCTGGAACACGTTTATTAGTCGATTATCGAATTTTGTTTTGATTATTATAGTCAAGCTGGCTAGTGCCACATCTCTAAAATCACGCGCCTACGCAGCACATTTGAAACGGCCATTTTGTTAAGTTTCGTGTTTCCATCTGCTCACTATTCAGTAAATCAAGAAGTTTGCCTTATAATTATAATTATTGGAATGCCTGCAGAACATTGATATTTTTTGGACAGCGTCCATAGGAATTCTCTAGTACAAATAGGTAAGATGTTTTACATTGTGCTTGGCTCCGACTGTTACAGCGTGAACAAAGCTATTGCGTGCGTGGACTGCTATGAATCGTCATTTCTCATACGTTGTATGCATTGAGTTGACAATAAAGCTATTATGTGATATTTATAGATACGTTACCATGGCATGTTTGGTTTGGCATTCTGGGTTTGGGTTACTTGTTGCTATTTTGGCTCGCATACCTAAACACCTAAGATTTGCTATAAGTATTCATTAATCATACATGCCTCCTTTTGCTTAATTAAGAACTACATTTGCATATAACTATTACTTGCTATATTTAGGTATACACCAATAAACTTTGTCTCCTAAGATTATGTGTTATACAGGTACCTACCTAAAAGAAAAAAAAGGAGGGAAAGGATTTTTTTTTTTTTTTTGCTATCTGATGGTATAGAAACATAAGGTAGGATTGAGGGGAGAAATAAATATATATATATATTAAGGGAGAAATTAGGTGTCTACAAAGTATCACTTGTGGCCATCCATTGGTTTATTCAAATTATTCACTGCCACTTTTGATGACAATGATTGTAACCTGTGGAATATCGGTTATATACATTTGTAAAAACTTGTAAAAATAATTAAATAATAATCCAAGGTCCTATATAAGAACCTTACAAATGAAAATAAATTGATCCAAATACAAGTAATTTGTTTTTGTAATAATTTTAAGTGGGATTAGTATTTGTATGAGAATACTATTGTTAGTTAAAACCATAGTTTTACAGGCATCAACGATAAAAGAGCAGCATTCTTTTGGTTCCAGAATAATTTATAACTTGACATGAATTATACGACCTATTATATGTCTACAACAATTAAAGTGATAGATATATTAAAAGAAACTATATACCAATTTTCGAAATATAAAGAGTATTCGCATTCTACATGAGTACAGGAATGAAACATTTATCATTGCAGTATCCATCTAAAAGTATTTATGATATATTAAAATAAAATGAACAATGAAGTTATTTAATATTTACCCAATTAAAGTTTTATATGAAATCAAATTAATAAACACTGATTGGCGATAACTTAATTTAATTCACTGAAGAATGATTTAACAAGTACTCCTAAAAATTAATTACACTTAACACTTAACAAGGAAAAGAGAAGTTTTTTTTTTTTCTCTCCTTTACCTACTCGAGCTACCTCATAACACTTTTCATACCATTGTGTAATATTTAGAGTAACTATTTGTTCTCAGATCACATCTTCCATACAAATGGACCAAGTATTGATGAATCGTTTATTGATGATAGGTGATGAAATTAAAAAGTTGACAGACTGTGCTCTCACACAAAGTGCTAATTATAATCACGAGGAAAAAACAAATGCTTGCGTTATCGCCGCTAAACTTAAAACAATGTTGGGTAAATTCGGTCTTGAATTGCATACTTACTTTAATACCTCTCAAGAACCAGATATAGATGAAGTGTCCACGCTTACTACTATACAATTACATGGAGAGGAAGCATTAGTGGAGCTTGAAGTTAAAATTGAGTTAGGGACTATATTGCAAAACGGAGCTACAACTAGTGGTACATCTGCCGTTCTGTCCAGCAAACTTCCAAAGCTATCCCTACCGATCTTTGAAGGTGGCATCCTTAACTGGCATCAATTTTGGGACCAATTCAGTTCAAATATAGATAAGAGAAACTTACCTGATGTAGATAAGTTGCTATATTTAAAAGGTTCCCTTACCGGCGAAGCTAAGAATACTATAGAAGGGTTGGATGCCACCAATAAAAATTATCAAATAGCAGTATCCTTACTCAAGCAAAGATATGGTAAAGATAGCCAGGTTATTGATGCTCATTATGCAGCTATGTATAAAATTGAACCAGCGAAAACTAGTGCAGATTATAGGAAGACGCTTAATGAAATTGAGAGACACTTAAGAGTATTAAGCTCCATGGGAGAAGACGTCAATCATAACCATCTGCGATTCCTTATCATGGAAAAGTTTCCAGCAGAAATACTCTATGATCTAAAAATGAAATTATCAAATGAGTCAGTTGAAGAAATAAGAAACAAATTAGAACTAATAATCACTGCTAAAGAAGGTGTCTCAAAACCTATCAGTGACACACTATCAAAGGATTCTATTCACTATACAACGGAAGCATTATATGTAAAAGATAACCAATTTGGATACAGGAATAACCACATGATAAAAAGAGGAAATATACTTTTCAAACCAAAAACAGAAGGTAGCACAAGTTCAAATTTTCACCCCAAAATGAGAAGATCACATTGCATTTTCTGCCAAGGGGCACACTTTAATGACCAATGCTATAATTTCAAAGGTATTGAAGAAAGGAAGGCTAGGATACAGAATTTGTGTCTTATTTGTTTCAAATCAAAACATCCTGATAAGGCTTGCTCCTTTGAAGTAAAATGTCCATATTGTAAGCAAAGAGGGGTCCATAACAGGGCACTGTGCCCAAAGAAATTTCAAACATCCACTAATACTTTACACGCGTGTTTAACCCAGAAAGGATATTCAATTCTTCAAACGGCAATAGCAAACATATATGGACAGCGGGGAGAGCCGCATAAATGTAGAATTTTGTTTGATACAGGAAGTCAACGAAGCTATGTAACTGAAGAATTAGCGAAAACCCTTAACTTACCTACTATAGAAACGGATTGTCTTTCAGTATTTACATTCGGATCCAAGTCACCTCAGGAAATAATCAGCCCAGTAGTAAAATTGAACATCAAGACGCGTACAAACTATGATATAGTTCTCTACGCCAACGTCGTAATAACAATAGCTCATAATATACCTTGTCTAAAGACAGATTTAAGACAGTACATAGAAAATGGAGTTATAGCAGATGACGGCTCTTTATCAGAAAACATAGACGTCTTGATAGGAAACGATTATTATTATTCTTTAATGTTATCTGGTAAAATAAAACTAGCAGAAAATTTTTTCTTGATAGAATCTAAACTTGGATGGATACCGTCAGGTAGTATACATGAAAGATCTGCAGAAGCATTGTCGGTGATAACATATTTTCAATCCTCTGGTAATACTAGATTGAGCTTACCGGATCCACCATTGGATAATGGCAACTTAAAATTGCTATGGGACTTAGAATCCATAGGTATTACAGATCCTCCTAATGTCAGTCGGGATGAAGAGGCAGTAAGACAATTTAATGAAAATACAGAAATTATCAATAACGGATATGTAGTGTGTTGGCCTTGGAATGAATATCCACCAAATTTAATGTCTAATTTTGGTCTTTCATTTGGACGTTTGAAGAATCTACTGAAGCGCATTGATTCAAAGTCATTGAGATCATATAATGAAACCTTAAGAGTCCAACTTGAAGCTGGAGTTATAGAAGTGATACCAACAAGAGAAAAAATGAACCACCCAGTACATTACTTACCACATCATGGAGTTTCATCACCAGGGAAGCCAATAAGAATTGTGTACGACGCATCTGCAAAAACTAAAGATAATAAAAGTCTTAATCAATGTCTCTACTGCGGACCTCTGATGTTAGAAGATTTAACAGGGCTACTTGTGAAGTTTAGGTGTCATCCTATAGGAATATCAGCTGATGTAGAAAAGGCATTCTTACAAATTGGCCTGCAAGAAAAGGACAGGGATGTTACCAGGTTCCTCTGGTTGAAGGACATATCCAAACCAGTAGATGAAGAAAACCTATTACACTTGAGATTCACCCGGGTGCCATTTGGAGTTATTTCCAGTCCATTTCTTCTTAATGCAACAATAAAACATCATTTACAGCGGTCCAATATAAACATTGCGAAGGAGATATCGGACGATATTTATGTGGATAATCTTGTCACCGGTGTGACAACATTACAAGAAGCAAGAGAATTATATACAAAAACTAAAGAGGTATTTAAAGACATCTCCATGAATCTTAGAATGTGGAGTTCTAATTCGAAAGAATTCATGCAACAAATTGTAGACACAAGTGAAGAAAAATCCGTAAAATTATTAGGTTTAGAGTGGCACCTAGAAGAGGACCTACTTACCTTAAGACATCAGCATAGGAAAGAAGCGCTCACAAAGAGAGGTATCTTAAAAGTAATAGCGTCAATTTATGATCCATGTGGATATGCAGTTCCAACAATACTACCAGCCAAAATACTACTCCAAGACTTATGGAAAGCAAAGGTTACATGGGACGCACCACTCTCCAAAGAAAATATACTTAGATGGAATGAAATTCAGAAAAACCTAGATATAGTTCAGAAAATTTCAGTACCAAGGTGTTATTTCAAAAACTCACTCCAAAAGGAATGCCAAATGCACTGTTTTACGGATTCATCTATGAAAGCGTATGCAGCCGTAGTATATCTAGTTCAAAAACACCATGTAAGCTTTGTTATAGGAAAGTCTCGATTGAGTCCATTAAAGGATCAAGAGAATCTGAAGATTCCACGTTTGGAACTATTAGGAGTTCTCATAGGATCACGTCTCATCAAGTATACAGTTAAGCATCTTAAGTTGAATATAACTCAACAATACCTTTGGACAGATAGTCAAATTGTAATTAGTTGGTGTAATTCAGATAAACTCTTATCACCATTTGTTGCTAGAAGAGTGAATGAGATCAAAAGCAATAAGAATTTAATCATCCGTTACGTCCCGTCTCAGATAAACCCTGCAGATGTAGCGACTCGATCTGAAATATCACAAAACGAAATTGACAAATGGTTGAAGGGACCAGAATTTTTGAAGAAAAATATAAATGAATGGCCAATAATGGTAACCATTACAAATTCTTGTTTGGCGGGGGAGGATCTCACGAAATCGAATGAAGAAAAAACGGTCGGCCTCCAAACATCAAAAGAAACCACAAAAGGGATTGAACAGAACTCTGACGTTAACATAAGAATAAAAGAAATACAAGAATCGACACTACAAACATTAAAAAATATTCAGTCGGAATATTTCCCAGAAGAAACACAAGGAAATGAAACAAATCTTAGCAGAAACTTAGGTTTGTTTAAAGATATTGACGATATATTGAGGTGTAAAGGAAGATTAAGAAATGCAGACTGGTCATTTGATAAAAGATATCCTATACTCATTCCGAAAGATTGCGAATTTACAGATAATGTTATTATGACGACACATGAGAAAAATTACCACGTAGGAGCAAACCACACATTGAGTATTATTAGGCAGACTTATTGGATTCCTCAAGGAAAGAGTAAAGTTCAAAAAATGTTGAAGAAGTGTAATAGATGTATCAAGCATGGTGGTGGACCATTCAAGCTACCGCCTACACCGGCGCTCCCTCCTGAAAGGGTTAATTTCAGTAAGCCATATACATTTACAGGTATAGACTATCTTGGACCAATTTTAGTTAACACCACAAACGGCCCAAGTAAGAGATGGATATGTCTATTTACTTGTCTAGCTATTAGAGCTATACATTTAGAAGTAGTACACGATCTCACAGCAGAGGAAGGCTTACTCGCCCTTAGAAGAATGATATCGACAAGAGGTGTACCAACACTCATAACCTCTGATAATGCATTGCATTTCAAACTAATATCCGAAATAGTATCTAAGCCGTATTGTGTTCAGAATCAAATCCATTGGAGATTTATACCAGAACTGGCTCCATGGTTTGGCGGCTTTTATGAAAGATTAGTGGGCTTAGTCAAGCACTGCATGAAGAGAACGCTACAGAAACACTTACTGAAGGATACACAGCTGATGACAGTGATGAAAGAAATTGAAGCGATATTGAATACAAGACCCTTAACGGCCGTCGACAACGAAGTAGAACAAGTTCTTACACCAGCAGACTTCCTTACAGCTGGTAGATGCATTACATTAGTAGACTCGCAGGAAGAAAGACTACTGGAAGGCACAGCTACTAAAGTAGACTTAGTAAAGAGTTGGAGAAGGGCCAGAATAATTCTAGAAGAATTTAAAGAAATGTTTTCAAACCAATACCTTCCGAGCCTGAGGGAAAGATATTGGAATTCTCACAAGGAACCCAGAATATTATCGAAAGAGTTACCTAAAGTAGGACAGATTGTACAGATTAAAGAAAATAAAAATTGGGAAGATTGGAAAGTAGGCAAAATAATTTCTCTTATTAGAGGATCTGATGGTCAATGTCGAATAGCAAAGGTAAAAGTAGAAAACTCTGTTTTTACAAGATCTATTACTCACCTGTATCCATTGGAAATAGAAGATGCGTACGAAGAGCCTGTGCTACCGTCATCTGCAGAAACGATGCTCACAAAGGACAAAGATGAAATTACAATCGCAGAAGTACCCATTGTAAACACAAGAGACACATTACAGGAAATTCCTTTAACAAGTAAAAACTTTGAATCCACTGAATTTATTGAAACTAATTCTCAACCAATTCAGGAGATCGATTTACCAATTAACAGCGCAGAGTTGATAGTAGGTGATAACACTCTAACAAATGAAATAAGCAACAGTTTAGACGAACATACAGATAAAAGATAAACATTTTACTGGTGGTAGGTCTCTCATTATGTAAGAGGCCGTCTGGGTGGGTACCACCGCAATGTCTATTTCTACCGCCAAGCAACAGTGTGCATGCACTGTTGTGTTTCGGTTTGAAGGACATTGTAGCCAGTATAACTACTGGACATAATGAGACTTAACATCTTATGTCTCAGGGTGACGAGCGCAGTGGAATGCCACACAGTACTTTGTTAGTCAAGGTGCTGGATGGTGTTGCTACTGTTTATGGGTGGTCGTATCGCTTACCATCAGGCGAACGGCATGCTCGTCTCGTCATTAAATGCAATAAAAAAAAAAAAAAAAAAAAAAAAAAAAAGACCACTCCGTGCAGCTAAGACCCAAGCGTTGAAGAAGATCAGAGAATGGACAAAAGAGTTGACAAATCAATTTCTCTTTTCCTCTGGGCGGGAGTGTCGCGAAAGGTCGCGAAATCATTAATAACCTAGCAACACCGAGTGATGTCCGTGCACTGTTATGTTGAGAGTACAGTGAACGGAATACATTTTAAAGATGTGAGCGAGTAGTTTACTGTAGTACCAACATTCCTGGACTAATAAGGTTATAAAATAGTCTAAATAACGAATGCGCGCCATTTAAGTGAAACTTGTGAAGTCTTGTTCAACTCCAGATTGAAATATACACAGGTGAGTCAATTACTATGGTTTTCCTATCAACTATACATTTATGTGAGTCAATTACTATCGTTTTCCTTTCAACTATACATTTATGTGAGTCGGTTCGTAATGATTTCCTTTCAATTGTGTATATGTGAGTCGGTTCCTAACTATTTCTTTTCAATTGTATAAATGTGAGTCGGTTTCTATAATTGTCCTTTTAATTGTGCATATGTGAGTAACATTTCAATTTGTCATATTTTTCGGGTAAGAAGAACATTTTTACACTGCACGAAACTGATATAGCTCAATTTGCTTTTCGCATGGTAAATGATCATTTACTTACCCTCGTTAACCCTTATGTAGAATTAACTATGTAAATTACAGTGTGAATAATAATATCGCACTACCTCGGTGGTCGAGAGAGGAATTTAACCCCACAAAAACGGTGATCTAGTGTGCCGGAGAGATTCCGTGTGGATTGGACAGTAACGTAGGTTCGCACTCCCTCGGTAGTTGAGGGAGAATCTTACCCCACAGGGTGATCTAGTGTGCCGGAGAGATTCCGTGTGGCTTGGACAGTAACGTAGGTTCGCTCTCCCGCGGTAGTTGTGGGAGAAAACTTACCCCCACAAAGCGATGATCTAGTGTGCCGGAGAGATTCCGTGTGGCTTGGACAGTAACGTAGGTTCGCTCTCCCGCGGTAGTTGTGGGAGAAAACTTACCCCCACAAAGCGATGATCTAGTGTGCCGGAGAGATTCTGTGTGAACAACGGTGATCTGGTGCGCTGGAGATTCCTTGTGGATAGGTTCGCTCTTTCTCGGTAGGTGAGAAATTTACCCCCGTAAATCGGTGATCTGGTGCGCTGGAGATTCCTTGTGGATAGGTTCGAAATTTACCCCCACAAAGCGGTGATCTGGTGCGCTGAAGACCCCTGGTGGATTGGTTTGTACTCTCTCGGTAGGAGAGAAATTTGACCCCACAAAGCGGTGATCTGGTACACTGGAGAGATTCCGTATGGATAATAGACTCCGGTCTCGTACCCTCTCGATGATCAAGGGGGAAAGTATAATTCGAACGCAGTAGTGGAAAGGCGAAGTTGGTGCGGTAGATGTGATTAATGTTTGGCATAGAAAGCCGCGGTGACCCATTGACTTGAACTCACATCGATAGAACTGAATCTATCTTCATTTACTATTCTAAATATAACCAAAGATAGCTAGTTCCTTAACTATCATGGTAGCCTGCTCACTGGCATTGCGACAGCAATGTCATAGATTCATTATAATTAACAGGAGCAGTCTCTTCGACACGATAAAGTATCTGCCACCATTTTGGAGAGTGGCCTTGGAGGAACATAAACCATTGCTGCTAGAATATTATCAGGTATGTCACGATGCTGTTGTCCTTAGTTTCCTTCCGACGTAATATGATTAACTTATCTAACACGGTTTATCCTTACATATAAATGCGAAGCAGATTTAACAATACGTGATGTTGTTCTCATATTAGAGACAACCAATAGTTACTCATTAAACATACCTATTTTTTATTTTTAATTAAGTGCGCGACAGTCGCACACGTTCTATATCATATTTTCGCCACTAACCCCCAAACGGGCGAAAACATTTCTTGAGTGATGTTCAAATAAGTGTGGAGTTTTGGCGGGAACTTGGAAGTGTCATGAGGTGCTCTTGTTTTAATTCATTATTTTGGTGATACTTAGTGTTATATTGCATAATTATGGTGGTATATTATCCAATATAGTTCTATTAAACAGTTCAAATGAAGTGAATTGAAATAATTGTGCTAATCAAGTGTTTTTTTTTGTTGCCGCCAAAACTCCTCTATAAAGTCTTGGTAAGGTAGCCACTGCTTTACTTCGACATACTACAGATAATAAAATACACCAAACTTGACATTGGCAAAATGTGAACACAAATGCCATTATAAAAAAAAAATAAAAAAAAAAAAATTAAAAAAAAAAAAAAAATCCAGTCTTTCACCCAACGTTTCTGCCAGAGGTTTCTGCTACGTTTACTTTTTAACGCAAATGCGAGAACTATAGCTAAAACTGCCTTTCTTCTATTATCCATGATTTCAGAAACACAACCATACTCCAGTAAAGTCAACGACTTACTGAAGTGGTAATATTGATAAGTGTAATAGCCCACTTCAGTATTTGCGATCATGTGATAATATCGCGTTTCCAGGATCCCGATTTTATTGATTTTGTAATATACCCCAATGAATTTACGTTGCGGCCCGAGGCACCATAACTAAGACGTCTTTGTGGCCCAAAAAAAAAAGGTTGGGTACCACTGGTCTTGACTTTTCGGAAGAAAATAAAGTTTCCCGGCCACAGTTCGGCGATCTGCGGGCGGGAATCTTGTGAGTTAGGCTCCAATCAAAAATTGTAAGTTTCTACCCATTTCAATTCAGTGATTATTGAATAATGCTATCCTTATAATAATAGGTGGTTAAGTCATAAAACTGTTATTATGATTTTTCATATTTTGTGCCATGTTAAATTAATTAAGAAAGGACAAACTTACCAATACCTAGGTTTACACAAAGCTATCTCTACTATTAACAGTTTAATATACTTAACGATAATTTCTTCAGAAATAATTACATTTCAATAGAAAATAATATTGATAATTAAACGTCATTTTAAATAAACCCCCCCAATCTTAATCTGCTATCCGATCCCGTGAGTAAACCAATCAATAGGTATTGTAAGTATGTTAAAAAATCTTATTGATTAGTCAATTTTTGCGATGGATCGGAAAAAGCGTTTGGGATCGTTTATTGCAAATGGCAGTAAATGAAACAATATATCTAAAAATCTCAGTCGTTTATTATGTTTACAGTTTCATATTGTTATTCACTGCCGCCAGCTCTTTCGTTTTGTCCTGCGTGAGGTTCGTATGTATTTTCATCCATTCCTTGATCTCCGTAGTTCCCAAGAAGTCGTTGTCCGCTAGGATCGAACGGCGATTTAAAATGAAACGTTGCCTTGTGTTTCTTCCCCATTACTTCGATCTCATATTCTCCGCTCTTTAAATAGTCTTTTGTAACTACTGATCCTTTGTTAGTTACATAGCCAATACCTATCGGCTTATCCAAGAAGTAACCATATTCGCCTCGCCGTAGATATCCTACAGGTACTCCATTTCTGTAGATAGCTTCTTGTCCAAACAATGGAATCTGTAAAAAAATTTACTCGTGTTTATAATAGTAATAATAATATCTATAGTGATAGGAGATACTAAATACACCTATACACAGATACATATGCTCACACAAATGTGCGAGATATCCCTAAATAGTTCAGCAGATTTGCAAGTCCTAATGTATCCTTCACCTGGCTTATATCGGAGCCAACACCGGGCAATTGAGATGCATTTTTCAAAATACGAAATTAAACGTTTTTATATTTTAAGTACTACAACTGCGAATTCAATACCAACCTTGTCCTCCAAAGTGAAGTATGCGTATTTTTTGGTTACACCATTTTTGAGGTATTTGTTAACTTGTTCATTGCCAATGTATTCGCCATCCTTTCTGCATGTGAAAGTTAAGTTGGCCTCCACTGGGTTGTCGTCAGATCTTAAATCGGCGTTCCATAAGTGATAACCTGCAATATAATTCAAAGATTATTAGTTCATAATAAAAAAGTAAAACGCCAGAAAATTCGACGTGGTTTGCATATACATATTCAGAAAGAACCTATTAATATATTTTTTATTTTGTGATCACTATAAAAATAAGCGGACGATAGCCTAGTTGGGAATGGAACGGTCTGCCGAGACAATGTCCTGAGGTTCAAAACCCAAGGCACACACCTCTGAGTTTTCAAAGTTACGTGTGTATTGTGTATCAATTATCGTTCGCTATAGCGGTGAAGGAAAACATCATGAGGAAACCTACATACCTGAGAAATTCGAGGATAAAATGACTTCTGTGTACGTGCCGATATGAAAATTTTGTTTGTACGTCGTAAAAATCATAGTAGTAGTAGGCTGCCTTGGGGTAGACACGGCCCAACCAGTCCCCCTCTATATACGCCTTTGTTTCTAGTTACCGATCTAGAGTTCTTGCGGAGCTCACCCTATAATAAACCCTTGCTGATCATGGCAGTCGTACCTTTCTCAGCGCTCAACGAGGTCAGAGCTCTCCATCCAGCATTGCTGAGGTCCTTGGAAGCAGTGAGCGCCCTGTAGACCTGCACCGCGTTAGACGACGGCACGTGGAGTTCCCAGCCTAGCTCCCCAGACCACGCCACCCTAAGAGCTCTGCAGGTGAAGAGCTTGTTCTCTGCCGAGTACGGCGCCTTCGATACTTGTATGCTGCGGTGAGTGTTCACTGGGAACGCGTCGTTTGAAAGCCCAGTGTTGGTGAAACGCTGCAGGATTCTTTGACTGAAAAAATAATCATTGTATCTTTTTATTTGACGTCTTATTTTTACAATGGATTGAAATGAATAATCCACTATGACATTACAATGGTTTGTTTCAGTGTATATTTGGTTCGAAATTAGAATCATATACCACAAGGAAGTTATCTAGGCTGGGATTCCGACAATATTTGAACGTCTTATAAATTAATTAATTTACCTGTTAGGCCCTTGTACACTGAGAATACAGAGTTGTTTCGTCACATCAGTAATGTTTGCCCGTAATTTACGGGTTTGGATGATTCGGCGTAAATGTGCCAGGGTGTGGTTCGCATTGAAGCCGCTCGTGACCACGTAGTATCCGCGACCCTAGAGACGGAATACACTTATACAACATCTAGTCGTAATATAAAAAAAACTTAAAACCTTTAAGCAATTTTGTATACAATGTGTGCACGATTATAACTTGTTTTGTGTGTAATAAAGAAAACTAAAATCTACCTATACTAATATTATAAAGAGGAAAGATTTGTAAGTATGTTTGTAACGAATAACTCAAAAACTACTGAACGGATTTCGATGAAATTTTTATCCCGGAAAAACTTTTTCACGCGGGCGAAGCCGCGAGCAGAAGTCTAGTAGCATTTAAAATTATTCGTAATGGAACATGACTAACGACACAACACCTGATAAAAAGTGTATACCTACACTTTCTTTGAAATATGACACAAAGCATACTAGTTTATCATCATATTGAAGATGTATCGTTGATGACGTTGTATCACCTCTTTCAGTTAGTATAAGCCTATTAATATGCCTCCTTGAAACACGTACTTTCTGAGGATAGTGTTCCTTCTATCGAATTATAGTGATAAAGATTACCTTGAAGATAGGTTCGTGCAATTGTCCACTACCGCCATCCAGAATACTGACAGTGACATCACCTTCTACTCCAGCTTTCTCGTTAAGCAGCAGTGAATAAACTACCCTGCAAACGAACAGACAGACATATAGTCGTAACTAATCTTATGTTATCGTACTTCTTATCTTTCTTTCTTATTAATATTATAAATGCGAAATTTTGTAAAAATATTGGATGTTTGTTAGAAGTAAACGCAGAAACAACTAAACGGACTTGGATGAAATTTGGCACACGAAAGACCATTTCCTGGATTAACACATAGGCTACATTTTATCCTGGTAATTTGCTCCCATAATTCATTAGTCATCTTAAACGAAGTTACCTGTCATCCTTCCTCGATAAGTCTGATGTAAACGCCAGCTCCGCCGTCCGTTGCGCATCAGGTCCGGTTAAGTAGAACTTCCCGTAATACGACATATTGAAAAGCGCCGCTTTATTCCTACATGATAAGGCTTCCTCGCCAATCTAAATACAATAAAAATTCTATTAATAAAATGCTTTTTAACCCGTCAACGCCCGTATATGTATATATATATCTTAATATATATAAATCTCGTGTCACAATGTTTGTCCTCAATGGACTCCTAAACCACTTAACCGATTATAATAAAATTCGCACACCATGTGCAGTTCGATCCAACTTGAGAGATAGGATAGTTTAAATCTCAAATTATAGTCGTAATTTTAATTTATTGCTAATTATTTGTCTGTTATTATTTGACAGTCACAATTATCTTAACTCCAAATGATTCTAACAGATGTCGATACCTTTCGACTGGGTTGAGTAAGTAATCAATAGATGGCGCTGCTATGGTAAATCTACGAACGTGTCATATAAGCTACATTTTAAGCGGGACTTTTATACCGGGAAAACTTTTTCACGCGGGCGGAGCCGCGGGCAAAAGCTAGTATATATATATATATATATATATATATATATATACGTGGTTGCCCTATATAACCGGCGCGAAGGGGTCCGCCGCGGGCGTTGAGGAGTCGATAGCTCCCTTAATTTTGCCGTGGTAATCGAGAGGGCAGTGAGTCAAAGGTGGCCTTATTGCTGAATTACTGCTATATCGATTACCAGGGCGGTATTGTCATATGCCTATGGAAAGGCTGGATTGATTGAAATTTGGTGTATCTGTGGTTCATACAGTATCGATACTATATTGCCCTGGTAATCGATATAACAGTAAGTCAGAAATAAGGTCACCTTTGACTTGCTGTCCTCTCGATTACCACGGCAGAATTAGTGTCTAGAGTGCCATAATTCAGTACTATGCCAATAATGCTTTGTAATTTTAAGTTCTACGTGGTGCTGCTACTGTTTATGGACAGTCGTAACCATCAAGTGAGCTACTTCTATCCGTTTTCAATAATCTCAATCTTAATCTTCGATCCGAACCGTGAATAAACCAAACAAAATAAGTAATTTGAAAAACATAACAAAAATCACTTTATTCTGATTGATCCATTTTCACGATGGATTAAAAAAAGCGATTGGGATCGCTAATTCAAAACGGCGGTTAATCGTATCGTCAAGGAGAATAAAAAAAATTTTTTTTTTCTTGCACTGAATGACAAGACGAGCATGCCGTTCGCCTGATGGTAAACCATACGACCACCCATAAACAGTAGCAACACCATCCAGCACCTTGAGGTACAATGTACTGTGTGGCATTCCACTGCGCTCGTCATCCTGAGACATAAGATGTTAAGTCTCAATATGTCCAGTAGTTATACTGGCTACAATGTCCTTAAAACCGAAACACAACAATGCATGCACACTGTTGCTTGGCGGTAGAAATAGACATTGCGGTGGTACCCACCCAGACGGCCTCTTACATAATGAGAGACCTACCACCAGTAACCTAGCTACTTAAATCCTTGTTAAAAAAGATTTAAGTAGCTAGGTTGAACACAATAGAGTTTGTTTATTAGCTGTTCTAATAAGAACAGTAATAATTTTCGAATGTCTACAATTAAAAATAAATATGCATGAATAACTTTCGAAACAACAAGCCATCAACGATTCTGTCGGTGTATAATATGATTTTCTTGACATCCATGACCCTGTAGGACGTCAGTAGAATTATCTGTTTTGTGCCGTAAGGCGAAACGCATACATGTAGATACGCATACACACCGCATACACGTGGATAGTAAATAATCTACTAACAGCAAATATTATCCATAGGTGTAAACTTACCAGATCATGATGTTTAGAGAAGTCGAACGAATGGTCTCCTTTGACGATTTCTTCGTAACGCTGATCTATATTCCTGGGATAGTCATCGGTTCCTCCCCAGTCGTATTGTTGGACTCTTATCTGAAATAAATTCCATTATAATAACAAAATATACTTAAATTATTAATAGTCCTAACAAGGATGCAGACAGCATCATTAAAAACCGACAAACAAAAAATATTGGAATACATTTTTTTTTAAGGTAAAAAGCAGGCAAATACGTAAGGTGGATCTTTACACAATAGCTCCCCAATACCCAAACCACTGTCTGTCCCTAAAGTTACATATCGTCGTTCGGCATTCAGTACCGCGAATGTAAAATTGGGTTACTTTACAGGAGAGACAAAAAACTGATTTAATTATAATATACACTTTACTTTTTGCTTAACGATTGTTATTAAGCATTAATACTATTACTGTTTGTTGCCAATACCATAAATGTATAACTTAAGTTCATACATTTTATAATAATGCACATTAGCGGTATTTACCTAACAATCTTGCCCAAGTGTGTAACATTCGCGGTTTTTTTAAGGATATTTGGTAATTTTATAGTGACATTCGCTGTTATGGCACAGAATAAAAATGGAAAATGAAAATATTTAGTTAAACGGAAATGTACGTTTGGGTGAAAAATAATCAAAATTATTAATCTTACTATCACATTTTTTGTTCTTCTTCTTCTTTTTATTATGGCTTCCACCGATTAACTATCGGTGATTTCGCCAATGTCAAGTAATAATAGCAGGTACAAAACAATAATTATAAATTCTTAGAAATAAAAAGTTGTCGCCATGTCAAAAAACAAAAGACGACCTCACACTGTTTGTTATAAATTATAATCAACGTTATATCAGCCTATAAAGTGTTAAATAAATCAGGGACCGAAACCGGTATGAAAAATACCGGTAATTTTTGGTTACAACCTTTATTTTTTTTACCGGTATTTTTTTAGGTAACCGATATTATGAAATTTCTCCAAATTAACCGGTATGATACCGGTTACCCCTAATAAACATTACCTCTATTTGGCACGTGCCGTCGGCATATTGTCAAAGGATTGAAACTACATTCAAGGTCAACTTTCGCTCGGAACGCAAGGGAAAAATAAAATATTAACTCAAGGCAGATTTTTAACCGAATTCAAAAAAAAGAAGGAAGTTCTCAATTCGATGTGTTTTTTGTTTATTATTTAAAACTCAGTTATTTATTAATCGATTTTGAAAATTCTTTTTTTTTTACAAAGTTTTTTAGTATCCAATGTTTTGGCGCTGGGTTTTGTTGGGTCTATTCCATATATCATACGTAGCATTGCGACATTAGAGTCACTCGCAAAAATCTTACTAACATCAAATGTAGAGGACCTAAAGTATGTCAACGTAATTGAGTATGTATAAAAACGATCATATTGTTATTAAATTTACAGATAAAGCAAGAAACATTATATAAAATCGGAATGACTTTAACCTGGACCCTACGCTTAGATAATTAGAAAGTAGGTATATGAAAAACATTGTATGTGCCTATAAAATTTGAGGGCTGCCCTCTATTTCTCTGAGATCCCATGATCAGATTCTTACTTGGTGACAATGGGACCGCCTCAGGAGTATAGTCTTTGCTAGATTCGAAAGCTCTATGAGTCAGCTACGATACAGATGAGTATACACGAGTTGACTAATTTTATTCCTATAAAACAAGGACTAAACGAAGGGCAGCACCGTTTCAATAAAACTCTTAACTTATGTCTTAGAAGATGTTGTGAAAACCCTGTTTTGAGATGAAATAGGCATAATAATTGACGTCAGATACTTGCTACACATACTTTATTTAAAAAGCTGAATGCGTGTAGCAATTTTTAAATTATGCTCCAAGATCTGCAGACTTCTCTTCTGACGATCGGCCTAAGGATGAAGAACTCAAAAACGAAACTCATAGCGAATTATTACATTGCGGGAATCTTAGGTAGACGTGGAAAAATCCAAAATAAACGTAGTGGATGAATACATACACCTAGACTATTATTTATCATTTTGTCTTGAGTCTAAAAAGATAGAACTTTCGCGACGTACATAATAGGCTGGACTGCTTTTAGAAAACGTTCTAAAGTTCCGAGTTTTTAACCCAATGTAAAAAAGACAAAGAAAGACAATGCATTTATTTGGCCATGATCCCAGGACCTGAATGTGTGCTACCCACCCCACTGGTATTGAAAAATGGATGCTCACTCAAGAACTTATGCACAATTTAAAGGTCAGGCAGAGCATAAAAGGCATTCATCTCAGAGACGCAGTCAACTATGATAAAATCCGAAATCAAACACGAGTTTTCGATGCCAAGAGGAGAATTGCGGAACTAAAGTGGAAGTGGACAAAAGTGGAAGGTATTTGGCGAGACGAAAAGATCTCGGATAGACGAAAACGGTTTCAAAGTGGTGCCCCAGAGATGCTAAGAGAAAAGTAGGCAATCCACCAACTAGAGGGCATGACGAGATCATCAAAGTCCAAGGCAGAACGTGGATGATACTTGCAGAGGACAGGATAAATGAAAAAATCTAAAATGATGATGATTAATGTTAAAGTTATTCTAAAACTGTCGCTCTAGTGTAGGTCTGAGCATTAGCATGTGTTAAAAAAATCCCTCCAATATACGGGTAAACGGTACCAAATTCTGTTCTACGATGTTCGTTACATGTTGCGTTGCATTTAGTGACCAATTTTTCAGGATGTGAAGTTCCGTGGACGCTCCGAATGGATACATAATTCGGGAGCGTTGACGAAGCTTCACTCACACACTTCAGCAGACTGTAAGTAGGTATTAGTATATCATAATCATCATCAGCCTATATTTTGGTCCACTGCTGGACATCGGCCTCCTCCAATACGCGCCATTTTACCCAGTCTTCGTCCTGTCGCATCCAGTTTCTGCCAGCGACCTTTCGCAAATCGTCACTCCACCTGGCTGGAGGGCTTCCCACACTAAGCTTGCCGACTCGCGGTCTCCACTCAAGAACTCGTTTACCCCAGCGGTTATCGGTTCTTCGACAGATATGACCAGCCCATTGCCACTTCAGCTTACTAATCCCGTGTGCTATGTCGGTGACTTTGGTTCTCTGTCGGATAACCTCGTTACGAAACTTATCCTTCAGAGAAACTCCGAGCATAGCACGTTCCATAGCTCGCTGAGCAACTTTGAACTGGTGCACTAGTCGTACCGTTAGTATTAGTATATGTATATTAATTTATTGAAATTAACCATCATATCAAAATATGACTGTCAATTTAGCAGATAATAATATTATTTAAATAAATAATAATAATAATAATTTCACCGTATTAATGGAATACAATAATTATTATAAGAACAGTGAAAAAAATGAATTGATTGAAAAAGTTTCACTTCATATGTGTGTAACACACACATGACACACTTTTTTTAATGGATCCAAGATCCATGTTTTTGAACCTTTAATATCCATAAAACTTGAGCCTGGTCAGATTTTGAGGCCTAGCACCCATATAAAAAGCGGCTATCTCTTTTCACGATTATCAAAGATTTAAATTATTATACAAATCTTTAAATAGTTTATTTCAAAATTATCGTTATCCGTTTTCGTAATATGTAATTTTATTCATATATCTTACACATTAAGCAAGACTGGTATTAAATGTGCATCACATAATTTTTGTTATTAATAAATTAAAACATAAGATTAAACTCAGGAAGTTCTTCATTCATTACGTTTTTCCAATTCGACACACTAAATAATTTTAGCAATCAAAGCAACTCACGTAAATATAATTTCAGCATATTTATTGCGTTCCCCTAAATTTGTCCATGAGTGCATTTTGTATTACGACATTCGGTTTCTTTCTTGTGACGAAGGTCATTTTTAGGTTACCGGTATTAAAACGGTAACCTAAATTAGAGGTAACCTTTTAATTTATTTCGGTTACCTCAGATAGCGGTTACCGAAATCTTAGAAATAACCGAAATTCCTCGATACCGGTACCGTAATTCATAGCGGTTTTCGGTCCCTGAGTTAAATTGACATAGTATTCAAATTATAAAAATAGACAATAAATAAATACAATATTATAGCCAAAACAAAAACTTTTAAACAATGTTACATGTTTGTTCCTTACAAATAATCAATATTTAAATTGGAACTTTAAAAAAATACAGTCTTCTTAAATGTCGAACTAACATAACCCAATTATGTATTTCTTCTACAAGCAGGTAACTTTACATTTATCAATGACTTTACATAAGCCTTCTTTTCATCCCAATCCATGTGCGAAAATTGTTTGAAAATCTCTTTTCTATCGTCCTCTGTTATAACAATAAATATAATAATACCAGCACTGTATAAAATATTGCCCACTGCTGAGCACGGTCCTCTACTACTGAGAGGGGTTAGGCCTTAGTCTACCACGCTGGCCTAGTGCGGGTTGGCAGACTTCACATGCCCTCGAAACTCGTATGGGGAATTCTCAGGTATGCAGGTTTCCCCACGATATTTTCCTTCACCGTTACAGTGGACGATAATTGATAAACAATACACACGTAACTTCGAAAAGTCAGGGGTGAATGCCTTGGGTTTTGAACCTACGGACATTGTCTCGGCAGATCTGTCCATTCCCAACTAGGCTAACGTCCTCTGTTACCTCTTTTCATTTTAAACCTCCTTTGAAACACACATTAGAAGCGCAGCGTATTTTCATTACCCTATCTTCTTTCCCACCGTCTTGAAACCATTTACTTCCTTCCGCGGTCGGAATCATTGATCTCTACATAATTAGATCGTGAATCGGACAAGTCTAGTGTATCAAGATCATTATCATTGTGGGTGTAGGAAAAAAAATAGGTCTGATACTAAGGTTGCTGGAACGCACAGCAACCTTAATAGTAATATCTAAGGGTAGATAATATCTACTCTTTCTTCAGGTAGGAATTCGTGCACGTCCGGTGTACTACAATTATTATAATTAGTTACAAGGAAGTTTTCAATATTTGATAAGTCTAATAGTTAATTTTCATTTTCAGGACAAGATGTTAGTATTACGTACTCAAGTACATCATAATTAAGATCATTGACCACGGGTGCCTTTTTTTGTGACTTTTAGCACGAGCCCTATCTAACAAGGGCTTGCTAAACCCATTTCCCTCTGTAATTCTTGTCTTAGGAAGATAATTCTTTAGGATCTGGCATGGTCCTATAACAAAAAATAGGTACTTTTTAACGAAATACTATTTGAAACAATACGGCAATGAAGTAGTGGTAAATTTCGTCAAATCATTTTGTTATTTTCTAAAACTGAAGCTTGACTTTAATATTTATAAAAATAGTAGGAAATTTAAGATTAACAACCTGGCATATCCACCTATTCTTCAATCTACCAAAATTTAAGCAAAAAATCTGATACCTAAATGTATGTAAAAACCGCGAACGTAACATTTAGAGATAGAAAATGGTCAAATCAAATCCGCGATTGTGACACCAAGTTTTAAAGTTAAGTTAATGGAATTATTATTGTAATTTAGTTCAAAAACAATGTGTCTTATTAATATACACACTTTAAACTTTCTGGTAAATGTAGTTCTAGAATCGAAATGTATCGAAATATCGTATAAAAACTTATCTACAAACGGGGCGCGCCACATATTCCTTCGGTTATTATGGCGGCACTGGTGAGTTCGCGGTAATACTTTTAACGGATTTTCTCAATTTTGGGTAGCTTTTTGGCCATATTTCAAACACATATCTAAACGCGTATTTGAATGAAAACTATCAACTGGAATGAAAAAAAAAAACTTTGCAATTTTTGCACATTCGCGGTACTGAATGCCGAACGACGATATTATTATTTGTTTTGTACCTTCTCTCCGGGCATGAAAAACGCTGGTCTCTCCCACCCTGCCCTGGACTGCATGACCGCGCCGTCTTCAACTAACTCTTGGTGCAGGGCGTCGTGACTGGCGTCTCGTCCCGCCAGCTTCTCGTCATGGGGGAACACTATATTGTAATTCTGGACGTAGGCCTCATGACTGGTCTCACGCATCCAGTGTGCGCGGGACATCTGCCCGGGGGTGAAGCGGCGGATGTCGAAAGTAAACATATTGAGGCTTGGCCTGTAATAAACACATTTTTGTGATTTTATCCAAAACCACTGTTACAACTATGATTATAATGGGTTTGTGTTTGTCAAGTGTACGTAGGTACTACGTACTCTCCGTTGAATGTGTAACAATGCTTTTCGTCTTGTGCATTTAGGTACTTAAAAATGTCTTTTTCTACCGCCAAGCAGCAGTGTGCATGCACAGTTGTGTTTCGGTTTGAAGGATATTGTAGCCAGTGTAACTACTGGACATAATGAGACCTAGCATCTAATGTCTCAGGATGACGAGCGCAGTGGAATGCCACACTGGACTTTGTAACTCATGGTGCTGTATGGTGTTACTACTGTTTATGGGTGGCCGTATCGCTTACCATCAGGTGAACGGCATGCTCGCCTCGTCATTCAAAGCCATAAAAAAAAAATGTCTTCAGCCGACTTGAATAGTTCCGGATTTTAGTTACGACACTAATGCATTAGGATGCTAATCAAACCGTGCACGTATTCTTGTTTGAAAGAGTCCAGACCATATTAATACCATTAAAATGTTTGTTTATCATACCAAAATAATAAATTTTGTGACACTCAAAAGTCATTAATTAAAAAAAAATTTTTTTTACATAAATTTATATTTCCGGTTCCGCATCTGTTTCCGCAAAGATTTTCTTTTGACATCTGTTTTTCACTGCTTCCGTTACATCACGTCTATTGCATCACTACTTTTGATTCTGCTCATTTGCTCATTAGGTACAAGTACTAATGTTAAACATAAGAGTTTATCATAAATAATTTCATAACAAATATTAGTCTGGTTAACTTTATATGTATACGTTACTTACGTATACCTATTTTATATTAATACTAGCTCACCCGGTAAACGTTGTTTTGCCGTATAAATTCTATGCCATAAAAATAAAAATATTTTTTTGGGGTTGGCCACCCTTATCACTTAGGGGGATGAAAAATAGATAACAACCTATTCTCAGACCTACCAAGTGTAAATATAAAATTTCATCAAAATCGGTTCAGCCGTTTCGGAGGAGTATGGTAACAAACACTGTGACACGAATATTTTATATATATAGATAGATATATAGATTTACCTGCCGCTAATAATCCATTCTGCCATCTGTATAGCGCAGCCCGCCGAGAACATCATTCCAGCTGAGTTGTACCCACAGTTATGATACAAGCCTAAAACATAACAATACATTGATTTCATTTCTAAACATTCAAATAACCTAATCGTCATATTACTGGATGCATGAGGTACAACATGGTTCAAAGAACGTTAGATAATTAATAAAATACGATACCTATAATCGTACGCAGTTGTAGAAACTAAGGGATACTTTCAAAGTAAAATAATTCAGAAACAAATATAATTAACCGCGCAAGAATAATATGGCAATTGTAAATGGAAATATATTATTCCTTACCGTAAAGGTTTGGGTCTTCCCCCAATAAAGGTTTGTGGTCGGGCGTGAAAGATTCTGGTCCGCATATTGTGCTCTTAATGCCGACTTCTCCTAATTTGGGACATAGCGATGTAGCGCTATTCATATGAACACCGAATATGTCCCAATCTAGCTCATATAGATGGAATTGAAGATTGTCTGGAACCTAAAGATAAAAATATTTTAATCATATCGATTAATATCGATCAATATTATATAGACTTTTCTCCATATCATTTCGATTTTAGGCCGAACTTAAAAAGGCGAAATAAGCAATTTCTTCAAATCCTATACACATTTATAAATTGTTTGCATGGCTTCTTCACACTAGCTATGTATCGCAGCAAATCCCGTATAAAACAATCAATTATTGAAAATACTCAATAATGACGTTAGGTTTTTTTAGTATTTAATGTTTTTTATTTAATTAAATACTAAAAAACCCTAACGTCGGGGATAGTGCAAAAGCGCGTATCTAGCACTGGAAAATACTGCGAAAGTGACGAAAAAAGTTTAATTGAAATTGATACTTACGACACTAAACTTATGATTACTAAGCTATGCTAATGCTAATACCATACATATTTTTTACTTACGCGATTTACCAATGCTAGTTACGCGGTATTGCACTATCCCTAACGATAAGTGTCTTGCATTGATACCTGGTCTAACATATGCGGATTATGTTCATAGCCGCCCACTGCACATGTCTCTCCCTGTATCTTAATGTACAGATTGGTGTCGTGGTCTCTAATGTTCGGACAGTTACGTATTTCTGGCGTAGGTTCGCATAAAACGTAAGCGTGTTTGAATGGCATCAGCGGCAATGATGGTATGCCTGCGAATCTTGCTATTCGGGGACCCCAAGCACCTACAAGCCATATAATGACGAGTTTCAAAATAAACTCCATATCAGCAAGACCTTTTGCTGTTTATAATAAATCATTGTGAAAGATCCCGAGTCTTTAAAATATTTTCTTCAAGTGATAAAAATTAGTAAAGACACACACAAATATTTCTTATAACGACTTATACATTAACTTACCTCCGCAATTCACAACACATTTTGTTTTAATAATGCCTCTGTCAGTGTGCACGCTTGTTACTTCCTTATTTCCAAGAGCATTGTGCGAATAGTGAATATCCAGAACTGGACAATTTTCATATACCTATAAAATTGTTACAACTCCTTATTATCACAATACAATGGCTATTTAGTCACATTGTTTTCTTCGGATACGTCTTATGTTTAATACTTGATAATTAAGACACTTGCTCTATACATATTGTGGTGTAAGTTAATTTCATTTGATTGAAAAATATAATGAGCAATTCACTTCCAGTTTGTTATATATAAATTGATGACAAAGAAGTAAGTCGCTCGCCTGATGGTAAGCGACGCGACTGTCCATGAACAGTAGCAATGCCACTGTGTTGCATTGCACTGCCCTCGTCACCCTAAGACCGGGTTTAAAACGGGCCCTAACACATTAGATGTTAACAACCGGTCTCAATAACTTACTAGCAGATCACAAACAGTTAAAGTACTTTTGGTGGTTATCTGTATTTCTATAAACTAAGATAGATAAGAATTTATATTGAAACAGCAGTAACAGTTAGCGTATCTTTTACTGTGGAGTTAGATATCAAACTCCAGTAAAATGTTAGTAAGTTATTGAGACCGCCTGTTAGTCTCATAATTCCCAATTATTATTGACTCAATGTTGCCAGATCTCTTATGAAGTGTCTTTCCTCCTTCCAAAACGAAGTGAAGAGGTCTCAGAAAATATCTTTTTGGCCAAAAAATGGAATGAGGAGCTACAAAATGGTCCCAAGGGTTTTCACTTTTTTTGCTGTCAATCGAGTAGATATCTTTCCCACACAGGTAGTACTTGTCAAGTACCCCCAAATTTAGGGAGTTACGCCCCATCTAGCAAGACTGGACTGACTGCAATGTCAGAATACAACAAAAGCTCTACAAATAAATATGGATCTTTACCTTACCACCATTCTTCGAAGCTGCTTTCACGAGAGCATTACATGCCATCGTAGGATCGATTGTACCATCAGTAGGTACATATAATGCCATCTCGAACACTGAAGGGTCCAACAACGGGAACAGTTTCTGTGCTTCGTTTGGATTTAGAATTTCGCTCTTAATTCCCATCGCATTACCCAGTGTGTGCAGGCGCATGTATTCTTGTGTTCGAGTCTGAAATGTCCTGATTAGTTTAATGTACGTACATTTTACACATTTTTTAGGGTTACCATAACAGTCCTGTATTATATACTGCCCACTGCTGAGCACAGATCTTCTCTACTACTGAGAGGGGTTAGTCCACCACGCTGGCCTAGTGCGGGTTGGTAGACTTCACATACCCTCGAAATTCTTATGGAGAATTCTTAGGTATGTAGGTTTCCTCACGATGTTTTCCTTCACCGTTAAAGCGAACGATAATTATTGATAAACAATACACACGTAACTTCGAAAAATCAGAGGTGTGTGCCTTGGGTTTTGAACCTCCGGACATTGTCTCCGTGTCATTGTGTCTTAGGGTGTTTATATGGTACCTATTATCAAATTACGTGGCTCTTCATTTAGATACATAATAAAATAACGCGAAGTAAAGGCATAAATACCTACTTAAGTATTCAAGCTAAGAAATTAATTCTTACCTTACTCCTTGATATAAACATTCCACCATTGTTTATCCAGCCAGCGTAATCTTCGACTTCATTTTGCAAGCTACTGTACACTGATATTGAATCTCTTAAGAGGTTTACTTCTAAATCTGATGGTCGCAGTGACCACACCAAACCTAAAATCATGCAAAATTAAGAAAAATATTTTTTTAACCTTGTTATTTTTCTATTCGTTGTTATTACTTGATCATCAAATATTAAATAACCAATATTTTTTCCACAGACCTCCTTAGGACATAAAAAGCTGAAATCTCAATAAATAATTTAACCTTAAACTTTGTTTATAGATAATTCCATCCATGATACGCGCCCCACTAATTTTCCTAATCCCTTACAGTCCAAGTGGACAACCTTCCGCTTGTGTTTTAGTTCTGTAACACACACACATTCACGCCTTTTTATCCCAGAAGGGGTAGGCAGAGGCGCAACTAAGTGCACCCACTTTTCGCCGTGCGTATTCCGTCCCATGTTGTCATGGGAGGCGAAAATACACACTAGTTCTGTAAATACACACTAAATGCCTATAAGTGCACACGCATAATACGGTGAATAATCAATGTCCTCTCAACCCGTGAAATCCCCGCTCAAATTGGTAATGCGTCGTCGTGGATGAAATTATCTATAGTACCTTAAAGGTCATGGTTCAACTTTATTTACATAGACTGGCAAGAACCTACGTTTGAATAATCACATGCCTCTAAAGCTCATAATAGATAATATTATTTACATTTAGTATAACGTCCATCAATCAATCAAAGCGTCCATCATGACATTGTGAGGAATATCGTATCTTTAAAACGGGTGCATTTGGCTTCATTTTATGTTTCAGATTAAATATTTAGGGTAATCCGCAGGCCACATTTAGTTTTTTTAACATGTCCTTGTTGTCACTCTCGTCTAGAGTATCCGCATTCGTTCCTTATTCGCTATCAAGGGATTTTGGTATGCCGACGCCATGGTACTGTACCTGTATATAGAGAGTCGGCTGACTCGCAGCTTAACGCTGGGTCATAAGACGGGCGACGACCTCAACATAATCTATCATGCGTTGCTGAGGCTAGACGGCAGACTATAACGTTGTCCGCGATAACAAAATAATTTTACCGCTCAAATATGGATAAAAAAAAATTATGCTTTCTTTTTCTTCGCGACCATAAATTAATAGGGTAGTTGACTACTTTCTTTAAATACAATTATGAAAAATGTGTGCTATCCAAAATCTAAGGGAAAAATAATTTTCAAAATTGGCGCAATAGTAAGTAAGTTATAAAGCTTTGAAATTTGGTGGAAGGGGTAGCTATCAAATAACAGTAATACTAGGCTGTGACGTCACCAAGCGCCGTCAGCCATAACGCTGCCTGCGTGCGCAAGAGATAGCACGATATCCCCGCCACGCCCCCACTTTCGCTCACATGAATATTTCAAAATTGAAAAACTGCATTATTTTTCAATCATTTTTGATTGAGAAATTCTTCTGTGAAATCAGCATTTCACAGAAGAATTTTTTGTTTCGTATTATTTTCTGTTACATCTAATATAATGTACAAAATCAAACATAGAAATCTACCCTATTCCTCACAGTTGTAATGGTAAAGTTATACTAAGTAGTCGTTACATCGATCCTCGCTCATGCCCAGCAATAAAAATCTATTACGACACTCAATAACTCTTCAATGAGCGAAGATACAAATCGCTTATATCGCTACAGTAGCCCTAATTTATACGTCCTTTGTATTGGTCAAGTCGTAGTAGTGATGTAATAATATTGAATTACTAACCGCCGGTATGCCATGTCGTGCCGCTTGTTAAAGTAGCCCTTTCCAAGAGTACTGCGTTGACACCTCTCTTCGTTAGTTGATATATCAAGTTCGACCCCGCTATTCCTCCTCCTAAAATCCCATAGAAATTCGGTAGTTTAAAAAAATATCTCTTATGTAAAAATAATGAGACAAAAACATAGAATGAAATAAATAAAAAAGTAGAGATAATAATGTTATGAGATACACATAAAATAAATTTAACAGAAAGAGGAAATGTATTCAAAAATATGTTCAAGTTACATAAACATGTTTATGAAAGCTAATAATATCAAGTTTTTGTTTTTGTTATCAATTTTAACATAAATATTTATAAGATAAGTAACTGGTAGCTATGCGATTTCTTTATGTACATAAACCAAAAATTATCATGAAGGATAAATCGCTAAGAATATTGTTGTATGATTTAACATATACTACATAGCGAATTAATTCATAATAATGTTCGTGTTTATTATATTTAAACATGAAAATTATTACAAAATCAAACAAACAGCTCTCAATAACTATAACAGTCGTTGGATAAAAACATTTAAAAATATTTTCTAACGTAATGCATTTAGAATTTAGTTTTCAATGACTTAATAGCAGAAGCGAAATATAAAGAAGTAAATTACCTATCTGAGAAGAAAATAAACTCCCTCAAACTTACCAACAATAACAACATCTGCAGACGACACCACCTCTTGATTCGTGCTTGTAGATAAACTTCTTTCACATTTTATTTGTTTCAAATATTTCAACGCCTGTGCCCTTATACTCGTGTCGCGAATCAATTTAAACATTTTATTAAACTAAATAATACGGCAGATGTTGCTTCCGACACATTCAATTTAAGAATGTTCGCTAGAGAATACATTATCATGAAATAGATAACTCTGGTGTCGACCAATGCTATCATAAGGAACCTCTGTCAGAGTTCAACATGATTTTGACTTGTTTATCAAAATATGTTTATGTTTTAGTATACCAGTAAGCTAGGGCTGGTGGACCCAATATGTATGCGTTATCATGAGACAATATTTTATCGAATTAAGTTTTTAAACTTGTTTAAGCTGGTTGAAATTTAACAATCTGCGTCTAACCGGTAACACCTTGTGTTAACTAAGCTGCAATAGAGAGCGTCTCATTATTAATTGCAAGGAAATCATGTGCGTACGTAAATTTATAGAATTTTAACTTACACAAAGATGAATTTTCTTCCTTACTCAAATAGGGAAATTGTTTACTTAAGCTACGTAAGCTAAAGCTTAAGTTACGTAAAACTCGATTTTATGCCCACTTTGAAAATTTCAAATAAGATAACGAGAGCATTTTTCGCAAATATATTCAGGAAATAAGTAGTATACCCTTTGGTCTAGTGATTTCTCGTGCGATTTTTTGTTAAATACATTACCGTGTATAAAATCTTAATTCATATCAGCCAAAATCATCCCAAAGCATGTATTTTATATCGCTCACATTACGATCTCTGTGTTATTTGTTTGAGTTTACTATACTACGACTTAATAATCACTCTATTTAAAAAAAAGTTGTTTTCTCTTTTTTTAAATATCGTTATATTATGTAACAAAATATTTAATTACTTCTCAAAACACCTACTCAAACAACAGTTTATAGTAATAGACACATTTGCTCCAAAGCGCAGCCAGGCGATTTCAGTCACTAATGTAGACGTCTTTTTTGAATTCTGACATTGTATCAGTCTTTGGCAACCAAAGTTGTACACAGATGTCGATTTTGAGGTCGATTGGCCTTAAAACAAAGAATATTCAAAATGGCGACCACTTTTTTCAATTCTGACATTGAATCAGGCTTTGGTAACCAAAGTTATACCCAGATATCGATTATGAGGTCAATTGAACCTTAAAACAAATACATTCAAAATAGCAGAGACTTTTACTAATTTTATCATTCGATCTAGATTATGCATCCAATGGCAAGTAAAAAAAATGAACCTAAACAGAATAATATTTTTAGAAATTGCAAGAAAGAACAACTATAGATATCCGTTTTTATACATTTTGCAGAAAATGGCGCGACCGCATATTGTATTATAATATCATACGCTCCCTGTTTCGGACGTCTCAACGAACCTTCACCGATATATAATAACTAGCGGACCCGACAGACGTTGTCCTGCCCTAAAAAGAAATAAAATCCTAGAACCCGAGTACAGCGCCACCTACCGGATCCAATTGTTAATCTAAACCATTCTCGAATCCACCTGAAGACACACAAAAAATGTTGTCCTGCCCCAAAAAGGAAATAAAATCTTAGAATCCGAGTACAGCGCCACCTACCGAATCCAAGTGTTAATCTAAACCATTCTCGAATCCACCTGAACACACACAAAAATCGGTCCAGCCGTTTAGCGAGTTCAGTGACATACACACGCAAAGAAGAATTATATATACAACCTCTTTGACGATATTTGCAGCACGCATTATGTCAAAAACTTGTCAAAAGCGCTAAAGTTATATTTTTAATATGATAGTTATGTATTCTTAAATTTTCTAATTTTTTTCTTTCATAAGAACCTTCTCCTGACAACAAACATAAAAAAAAACGACACCAGTCCAGCCGTTCACGCGTGATGCCGGGACCAAGGGATAGCTGACCCCGCAAACGTTGTTTAGTCATCAGTTACCGACCGGGGTTAAAATTTATTAAAGAAATAGGGGATGATCGTAGACGGTTGAAAATTTAGGGTTGTGTGTATTTTTTAATGATGTATCATAAAAAAATAAAAACAAAAAATTTTATCTAAAAAATAAAAAAATAAAATTAGGAGTGGACTACCCTTAACATTTAGGGGGATGAGAAATAGATGTTGTTCGCACACAAAATTCATGAGAATCGGTCGAGCCGTTTCGGAGGAGTTTAACTAATAACACCGTGACACGAGAATTTTATATATTAGATTAGTATAGCTATTACAAACCCAATATTAGTTTGGCCGACCTGGGGATGGTAAAAAAACACGTGCCTAAATTACACGAACATTTATTTTGTTGAATATATTATCATTATAATTATTTATATTGAATTATAAGTAAAATACAGTATTTCTTCATTACATACTACTTTGTTATAAATTTTGACATATAATCTTTTTATCATATATATCATAAACACATGATAATAAGTAGTTTTGATGATTTTGGTTATTTCAATCTAGTCTACAGATTTACTGTAATATAAAGGAAAATAAGATACATTGTTAATTTCTAAAATTCAATAATTTTGCGTAAATGCGCAATTTAAAGCTGTTATGAAGCTCAATAAGTATAACATTCGGATATTTTCGGACATTCAACAATTCCGATATTTGGAAGCTAAGTTTGAATTATAATAGTATGATTATTAAAAGACTGGCTTCTTAAAATGATTTATTTACTTCAGAACGCAGAAACGCAATTTTGAAAATGCTTAGAAAAAAGCAAACTTAAATTGCTTGTCATTACATGCAATTAACCATACTCACTTTGTGTGACCAACTAACTGCCAATCTCAGATGCTGCTGAGCACGGGCCTTTTCTACCACTGAGGGTTTTAATCTGTTAAAATTTTAACTTATAAGGACTTTACACAAGAAATACAGAATTTTAATTTCATTTCATGTTTCAGAACCCACAAATAAATAGCTATAGGAAGAATTTTAGAACGAGTTATTTAATTTTTCCGACAGATATTATCTTCGTCTGATCAATTCGATCGGAGGAATAACTTTGCAATTTCCATATATTTCGTATACAGAACCTGTAATTTTTTAAATTATTCCTCTGAGGCTATATGGTCGCTGTTCCTCTTTTAAATTGAACTATTTAAAAAATCAGCACAAAATCAAAGAATATTTTACGACTCAATATTGCAACTTTTTTTTTATATAGACTAATGTTAAATCGAACGAGGGTTCACATTCTGCACACAGAATTAAAATACTAAAAAATATGTTTTAGATTCTTATTCTATACATAAATGCAATTAAATATACATTATATTCGCTTATTTATAATGTAGAACAGTTTAAAGAGCCTCGTTTTATTATCCTTAATTATATGATAATCAATTATTAGAGAATACAGACATATTACAGTTTAACTGACGCTTTACACGCGAGACAAATAGAATAGTCTTTGTGCATACTACAACTAAGTAACTTGTAGTAATTTGGCTTCTTATAATAGGTACTTGAAATTAGTAAATATAGATAAATATGACAAATATTTCTATACATAAATATAAAAATAAACTCAAAGCGAAAGCCATTTTACATTAGTTAGAGCCTGTTTCGAACTTCAGAGTAAATGCTACTCGTCAAATAAACTTATAAGCCAACCAAATGCAAAAGTCACACTTTAGTATATGCTCACAAATAAATGGTAATAAAATGAGTACTATCTACATTAGCCGTTTAATACGATAACTGTCAAATATAATTTTCTTGAAACTTGTGAAACAGGCTTTTAACATCAATGGTCTCTACTAATATTAAACGTAGGTACTTGTAATACACTCATAATATGTTTACTAACTTTACTACGATCACCATCAATATCCTTACATATCATAAAACAAAGTCCTCCGCCGCGTCTGTCTGTCTGAACGCGATAAACTCGAAAACTACCGAACTGATTTCGATGTAATTTGGTATGATGATAGTTTGAGACCTTGTGCAGGATATAGAATTTTTATCCCGGAAAATCACTTTTACGCAGGCGAAGCCGCTAGCAAAAGCGAGTTCATTAGAATAGGGTAGTGGACTACTTTTTAAAAATACATTTATCAAAAATGTACGCCATCAAAACTCCAAAGAAAAAAGAATTTTCAAAATCGGAGCAATAATAAGTTATAAAGCTTTGAAGTTCGGTGGAAGGGGAAGTTGTCAAGTAAGAGTAATATCAGACTGTATCGTCATCCAGTGTCACCGGCCATAACGCTGCGTGCGTGCGAAAGAGATAGTGAGATATCCCCGCCACATCCCCGCTTTTGCTCACAACAATATTTCAAATATGAATAACTACTTTATCTTTCAACCAATTTTGATGCTGATTTCACAGAAGAATTTCTTTTTAGTATTTTTTTCTGTTATATATAAAATAATGTACAAAATCAAATATAGGAAACAACCCTATTATAATATTTTATGTTCGCGGCTCCGACCGCGTTAAACTCTTTTCCCGAAATACCAATAAAACCCATCAAGTATTTTCAGGTTTAAAAGTACTTAACTTATGTTCAAGAACTTGTTTAAACTATGTGACTCAACCAAATGAGCTCGTCAGGATTGGCTAACATCATTATATGTGAAAGGAATGACTTAAAAGACTGGCTATCATGAGTAAAATAATCGAACAATTAAAATGAAATTCGCCATTGAAGGAAACGTTAAACGGTTTTTATTTCGAATAATTAACTGAATATGATACTTTCAGTATTTGCTTTCTATGATGTTTATTTTTATTGCTAACTTGCCAAAAACGTTAATATCGTAAATACTGTTTTCTTAAAGATTAAATTATTATATATTGTATAACGACAACTAAATTTTTTATGTACTATTATTATTATACAGCTAACATTCTAAAAGTTTTTCGACACATATTATAAAACCAAGGGCGTTTTCAAATTTGCCGCGCGGAAGCAGAATGGCGGTAGTGCTTAGTGACTAATTTGAAGGCGCCCTAAAAGTCTCAGAACAATGTCCATTATTTATTACTACATAATGAATGTAAATACATACATTTTTTTTTTATTGTTCATCAACGAAGGTAGTCATAGAAATAAGAACGCCGTACTGTAATAGGAAGAAAAGTGATGATTTTTAGAATTCTTCATGACACAAATGCGTTCCACACTTTAATAACGGTCACAAGTTCAGGAATATTCACTTCACTCACATTACACTGCGAAGGCTCCTTTTAATCATAACAATACGTTGACATGACAAAAACTAATACGCAGCTGTATTAATATTTCTTTGTTAGAAAAGATCTCGATTTTATTTCATGGACATTTAAGTGACTGAAATTCTTTTGATTCATGAATAGTATATTAGAAACCAAATTAAATCGCAAAGCACTGTTTTATATTATGAATCATAATAATTTTTTGAGTTATTTATTTTCGAACACTGGGGATTTCTTGTTTCAATTTAGGGATATTACAAAATAGACATCTGGCATTATTGATACAAATATAAATTCTAAAACCGCTGTGTATGTAGTTTTATGTGAACGCAGGTCACTTATTATACTGGACACTTCCTTCGATTGCAACGAATGTTCACTATTACACATCGTCAAATATCCACGTGTGGCACATGGCGCTGAAGGTGGAGCACCTTCATGCGTGGTGCGGACTGGCGACGCGCGGGAGCTGGGCGTGCTGGGCGTGCTGGGAGGGCGCGAGGCCGAGGCGGTGGTGCCGCGCGGCGTGCTCGCCGGCCGCGCTCGCCGCCGCTGCCTCCAGCTGCGCGCGCAGCGACACCAGCTCGCGCGTGCGCTGGTAGATCGGGTCCTGCGGAACACATATACACTTTTACTGGTGGTAGGTCTCTAATTATGTAAGAGGCCGTCTGGGTGGGTACCACCGCAATGTCTATTTCTACCGCCACGCAACAGTCTGCATGCACTGTTGTGTTTCGGTTTTAAGGACATTGTAGCCAGTATAACTACTGGACATAATGAGACTTAACATCTTGTCTCAGGATGACGAGCGCAGTGGAATGCCACACAGTACTTTGTAAGTCAAGGTGCTGGATAGTGTTGCTACTTTTTATGGGTGGTCGTATTGCTTACCATCAGGCGAACGGCATGCTCGTCTCGTCATTCAATGCTATAAAAAAAACACACACACACACCTACATAGCACATAATGCCTGTTTTTTTTTTATTCATCTATTTTGTCCATGGATACAAGTCCTTTAGACGCATACTTGTTTCTTTCTATCCTCAGTACTAACTACTATGTCGAAGTAAGGCAGTGGCTACCTTATCAAGACTTTATCGAGCTGTTTTGACAACAACAAAAAAACACTTGATTAGCACAGTTATTTCAATACACTTCATTTGAGCCCTTTAATAGAACTATATTGGATAATATACCACCATAATTATGCAATATAACATTATCACCAAAATAATGAATTAAAACACGAGCACCTCATGACACTTTCAAGTTTCCGCCAAAACTCCCATAATGCCTGACTAGGAATAGCGTTGCCAGGTCACCAAACCTAATAGCCGGACAGGCCAGCCAGTTTGGCCGGTCACCCTAAATTATTATGGATTTTGTGTCTACTGTCTTAGTATTAATACGATTTATTCGTGCCCCATATTTTTCGGCGACGTTTTTTTATCGTCAGAAAATATATATTATCTATCTGGAAAAAGCCTAACAAAAGCCGGACAAGGCGGACACCGTTTGATTAAGCCGGACACGCGTTCAAAAGTCCTAACTATGTCCGGCTTTATCCGGACGCCTGGCAACCCTAACTAGGAATATAAAATACCTCGATGTGTTGTGGTAAAATATTAAACTAATTTCTTATGTTTACGCGAAAGTTAGACATGTTAGACATTTAAATAAAACTATTTTACGGATTTTATCGCGGTTTTTTAATTTATATTTTCTCCCAACGTTTCGAAGGCTTTGCAGTCTTCATGGTCACGGGGCGGACTGAGGTGTGGGTTGTCCGAAAAGTAAAAGTTACAATATCTACCTACATTTAATAATTATAATTTCTTGTACTGACGGCATTAGCTTTAAATCGAAAAAGCAAAAATGGCGCAACCCAATGTAGGTTTTTTCCTGGACAGGATATTTATACATAAATACAGTTTACGCGCGAGCGCCGAGGAATGTTACGGAATACTGAAGGAATGATTAAGTGCAGTGATTTTGTCGATATTACCTTATCGATGTCGGTATGGTCAGACGCCGAATAAGCTAAATATACGTATTACATCGATAACGTAAAATCGACAAAATCACAGCATCAACCCATTACGTCACCATTCCCTAAAATTCCTCGAAGCTCAAGCGCTGACTGCAAACATTATCACGCCTTTTCAAACGTAGAGGTTTAAGTGTACAGTGGCATAACTATATCATCTGAGGCCCGTGGCAAATTCATTGGATGAGGCCCCAGTAAAAATTGTCACTTTGACGGGCGTAGCTTAGCTTTCACATGGGACCCCCGTCAAATAAGTCATGTATACTACACCCCCCGTCATCAAAATTTTATGTTATATCTGAGCTCACGGCCTTTCGGGTCGGGATGGCCGGGGGCCCCTTCGGGCTGGGGGCTCGTGGCATTTTGCCACCTCTGCCACCCTATAGTTACGCCACTGTAAGTATAACACATCCACATACTGTATGAAACAAGCGACGAAACGAATGGAGAGTCTAAGATGGGTATTTTACGCGATATAGGGAAATTACGAACGTCAACTCTTACAACATGTCATGTTAAAATGATACTTTGTAGATAAAGAATTTTATATGTTTCTCCTGATAAACTTACCTGCTGCCTCATGGTGGGGTTCCATCTGCAATAAAGCGCCTTCCACAGCTTGATGACCCTGAGCGAAGCCACGGGCACTAGCACAACTTGCGGCCTCGTGTACGGCGTCGAAGGAGAGTTGGCCCCGAACGAGGATGGACCCCAATACAACGGGTTCAAGTATAGATCCTGACGGCTGTTTATGTACGACCATAGGGAAACCGTTTTGGTCTTTACCTCTGTGAAAATAAAGTTGAGGTATTTCATCAGTATTTAATCAAAGTTCAGTGATGTAAACAACAATGACGGTCCAATTATAATCAAAGTGAAAACATCCACTCAGTACTATATGAGTTAACTTCTGTCAAATATCGAAATAAATAAACATTATTAAACCACAATTTGCCTGTAATGTCACTAAAATGCCGTAATTATTAAAATCCTTACCTTCTTTGACTCTCTCCCTCTCAGTGTTGAAAAGGAACGTGCCGAACCGACACGAGTAGAGATGGTCGACGATGGTGATGAGCAATCTCTCTGTGAACTCGAAAGCTGTTGGGAACTGTTGCTGCAACTGCCACACGCAGTCCATCCATTGCACGAACACTGGGGAGCGGTCGGCGTCGGAGTGACGGTCGTCGCCGTGACCTATACGCTGCAATTATTGTTATTTTTTACTGCCTCGGTGGCGTAGCTGTATTACGGTACGACTGCAAAGCTGAGGTCTCGGGTTCGAGCCCGGAGTCTGGAATTTGTGCTCGATATGGCAAAAGGCTCGCCCCCTATCAATTCATGGGACGGAATACGCACAGCGAAAAGTGGGTGCACTAGGTGCGCCTCTGCCTACCCCTTCGGGGATCAAAGGTGTGAGTATGCGTGTTATTTTTAACACAGGCATGGCAAAGTGACCCCACTGCACTTGGTGGTAAGCAGAATTAGTGATGATTATCCTTCCACAGTCGAACCATTATGCCAGCCTGTTTGCAGGAAAAAAAAACTTGAAAAATATTTATCAATGAATTTATGTGGTCGAGCCATGGTTTCTTTTAGAGTATGATAAAGGCACCCGAGTGATAGCCTAGTTGGGAGTGGAACGGACTGCCGAGACGAATGTCCGCAGGTTCAAATCCCAAAGGCACACACCTCTGACTTTTCTAAAAAAGTTATGTGTGTATTCTTTGTGAATTATCGCTCGCTTTAACGGTGAAGGACAACATCGTGAGGAAACCTGCATATCTGAGAAGTTCTCTATAGGAATTTCGAAGGTATGTGTAGTCTGCCAACCCGCACTAGGCCAGCGTGGTGGACTAAGGCCTAAAACCCTCTCAATAGTAGAGGAGGCCCGTGCTCAGCAGTGGGCAGTATATATACAGGGCTGGGGTGGTGTGTGTGGTAAACGGACGCTCTAAGTACGGCGACAGTAGTCACGATGCATATTTGACACTAGCAAAGCATAATAAAACTCGAGTACAATGCATAATAGATAAGTCATCTCCGATAAGATTTTTTGCATAACTAACGATATTGTGCCCTTATAGGTACAATATTATATTTTTTCAAAGGACATGTCCAAAAACGGGCCTGAAATTCTAAACAAGATAATGTATATATATTTGGATAGAACTCCTGAAAACTAGCCTTTTGCAATAAATCGTTTAATTTTAAAGACCTCCGATTTTGAGATTTATGTAATTTTGTTTGGCTTGAAAATGAACACTAAATATGAACATTTTTAAAAAAGTTAGTTATGAATGGAGTTCTATATTTTGCCCCTTTAATATCCGTAAAGTTTGAGCCTGGTTAGATTTTGAGGCCCAGCACCCATACATACAAAAAGCGGACATCTTTAAATTTAACCAAAAAATAAAAACACTCACCAACTGGAACTTATGTCCAAACGATAGCCATTCTTTTTCGATGAGCACTTCGAATCCTCTCAGGGTCCTGTAATACGGGTCCAGCATCAGCATGGCGAGGGCCGTCAGCTGAGCGGTGCGATCCCACCCATCAGAACAATGCACCAGCACTGACGTCTTGTGGTTTTCTACCTATCGGCGGGGATAAGTTTATTGTATTATGCGACTGCCTCGGTAGCATAGTTGTGTTGCGTACGCGTTGCGAGTACGATTTGTACGCTGAGGTTCTGGGTTCGAATCCCGGGTCGAGCCAAAAACAATGTAACTGGGTTTTTTCCATCTAAAAATTATTCAGTCGCAGCTCGGAGTCAGGAAGTTGGCGGTGTGATACCCCCGTGCCTCGGAAAGCACGTAAAGCCGTTGGTCCTGCGCCTGATCTCTCTCCGGTCATGTCGGATTGCCGTCTCACCGGACTATGAGAGTGAAGGAATAGCGAGTGCACCTGTGTATTGCGCACACACTTGTGCACTATAATATCTCCTGCGCACCTGGCTGATCTCCATTGAGATTGGCCGCCGTGGCCGTAATCGGCTACGAAGGGATATTGTATTATGGTGTATTTTGTCCATTATAACCAATCTAGTATATAAGCTATGTAATCGTATTTTATCGATCAGTAATTAATAGTAACCCACACCAAATGTTTGTTCAATTACTCATCAGAGCCGAACTATATAGTATAGAATATAGATGCTGTCAAACAACTTGACACAGTAGGCGGGGCTTGAGTGCGGTGCGGGACAGTTGCCAGTGTGCTTAGAATGTGGCAAAAAACACGACACGACTCCGTCTCGTTTTATTGGGATTGGTTGAGAGACTAACACGTGACTGACGTATTGAAAGAAAAGAAAGAAAGAAAATGTTTTATTTTTGCAATATAAAATGTAATAAAAAATAATAATATAAAATATCGTGCCAATAATGGGAACCCTCATTCAGCTCCATGCTGCAGTACTGCCTAACCAATACTGCAGCGCTGATTTTCAATGAGGGACTCAGGAAACATACGGGCACTAAGTCGGTGGAGTGCCAATTAAATATGTGGCGACCTAATTTATTTATTTATTTAGGACCATCAACAGAGATTACAATAAACAAATTACATTAATTATATTATTATACGTACGTATTGGTCTGTCGATCAATCACAAACATTAAAATTAAACGACATTCTGCCTCATTCTACGTACACTGATCTACCAATCGTTCGGCCGATACGCCGTCGCTCCACGTGGGTTGCCCCGACATCTACTAGCGATGGATCAAGTTGTTTGCTATAGCATATTATCTTGTTGACAAGTGATGCATCTTATATCCGATGATATTATGGATGAGGTTACTGTAGATGTAAATTTTTTTTTAATGTTCTTTTAGGAGTAATCTATATAATCAGTTTGGTTGGTACTGAAAACTGATAGAATGGAAATTAATTTATTCTAAGATTTTTTGTACAAAAAAAAACTTAGAATAAATATCAACATACAAAGAGACTAACTCTGGATTTTACATAAAATTCTTTTGCAATTTAACTCAAATAGATAATGTGAAATCGCTTACTTTAACGGCGAAGGAAAACATCGGGAGGAAACCTGCATACCTGAGAAGTTCTCTGAATTTCGAAGGTATGTGAAGTCCGCCAACCCGCACTAGGCCAGCGTGGTGGACTAAGGCCTGACCCCTCTCAGTAGTAGAGGAGGCCCGTGCTCAGCAGTGGGCAGTTTATCATACAGGGCTGGTATGGTATGGTATGGTAGATAATGTGAAAAATATATACCTTATCCACAATGCGCACTGCTCCCGCTAATATACATTTGATATGCTTCAGCCAACAGCTAGCCTCTATTCCACTGAACCATCTGAAAGCAAGGTGAACATAGAGATACAATATAGCTTACCTAATTTTCATGGACGAAAGAGAGATGTTACGTCTCTGAATGGTTGACAGAATTATGTCAGCCTTTCGTATTGAAATGTACACTTGCTGAGTCTGTAGTAAAAAGAATACCACTAGAAAAAAATACCTGATACTTATCAATAGCTTCTCACAATGAATAATCTTACCTGGTCTGGTCTATCTGAGGGAAGCACAGTTCTTTAATCTTACGCAAGCACTCCCGCATCACGTGAATGTTATGAATGTCCAAGAACACCAGGTCAGCGTTCTGGTAAGCGTCTTCCGATTCGTATCTGTAACAAAACACAGTTTGCTTGCTCTCTACTAAACAAAACATCTACTAAAATCAAGACAAAACTCCGATCCAGTGGCTTCTAATCTGCTTCTAATGTTCAACAAGTGAGCCAACAACTTGCTTATGTCAATCAATGACTTTAATAAATTGTAGGTCTTCTTGCAAATGACCAATTTGAATATATTTTTCAATGTTGCCAGCAAACAATTGTGTACAAACACCGTTTTATTTTTTTCATTTTTGCGTTGAATGACGAGACGATCATGCCGTTCGCCTGATGGTAAGCGATACGACCACCCATAAACAGTAGCAACACCATACAGCACCTTGAGTTACGAAGTACTGTGTGGCATTCCACTGCGCTCTTCATCCTGAGACATAAGATGTTAAGTCTCATTATGTCCAGTAGTTACACTGGCTACAATGTCCTTCAAACCGAAACATAACAGTGCACGCACACTGCTGCTTAGCGGTAGAAATAGACATTGCGGTGGTACCCACCCAGACGGACTCTTACATATAAGAGACCTACCACCAGTGAATGCAATGCAATGCAATCAGCCCTGTATTATATATTGCCCACTGCTGAGCACGGGCCTCCTCTACTACTGAGAGGGGGTTAGGCCTTAGTCCACCACGCTGGCCTAGTGCGGGTTGGCAGACTTCACATACCCTCGAAATTCTTATAGAGAATTCTTAAGTATGTAGGTTTCCTCACGATGTTTTCCTTCACCGTTAAAGCGAACGATAATTGATAAACAATACACACGTAACTTCGAAAAGTCAGAGGTGTGTGCCTTGGGTTTTGAACCTGCGGGCATTGTTTTTTTTTTTTTTTTTTTTTTTTTTTATTGCATTTAATGACGAGACGAGCATGCCGTTCGCCTGATGGTAAGCGATACGACCACCCATAAACAGTAGCAACACCATCCAGCACCTTGACTAACAAAGTACTGTGTGGCATTCCACTGCGCTCGTCACCCTGAGACATAAGATGTTAAGTCTCATTATGTCCAGTAGTTATACTGGCTACAATGTCCTTCAAACCGAAACACAACAGTGCATGCACACTGTTGCTTGGCGGTAGAAATAGACATTGCGGTGGTACCCACCCAGACGGCCTCTTACATAATGAGAGACCTACCACCAGTGACTCGGCAGACCGTTCCATTCCCAACTAGGCTATCGTCCACCAGAGACTATCCCGCCCTCACACCCGCCACTGCAACTCCTGTAAGCCAAGATCGGCAGTGGAACGCATTTTATGACACCGAGCGGTGAAGCTCGGCGAGTCTCTGGGAACACTAATTAGTCTTAACCCGCAACGAAGTTAATCAAATAGAAGAATAGGGAGGAGTTAGAAATATATTTTCCACTTCCCTCCATAGCAATGCTATCGTCCACCAGTGAATATTTACAATTATTTATCGATTTGGCGTACATTATAGCCAGCGCAATTACTAAGCATAAAGACCTCATCACCTCACCCATCCCAGGGTGATATCTTTTTTTAACCAGGCACGGTACATTTACGGGCATTACACATTGTACGCTGATCGCTATGTGGGCGGATACGAATATTCTACCAGCAAAGTAAAGTAACCAGCAAATGGCTCAAAGTGACAAACCAAAGTGTCATTTAATTCCTACTTTGTAGTTAAATTTTCTGTTATATTGCTTCGCGTATGACGAGCAACAAGTCGATATGGCCGATTGTCATAAAAAAAATGATCAAAATGAATAAATAATTATTAAAGGTATACCCTCCATACATACCCTCCTCCCCTGGTCTTGTTTGCAACTGCATTGGCAGTCGGCCGAGCGTCCATAATGAACAGCTTGTGCGCCTGCGCATTCGCATCCATTATTAACTGGATGTAGCGCTCGTCCTCGCGGCTGCGTTTGCCACTCACCTATTGATTATAGATAGCTGTTAATGAATCATCTTTAATAAACTATTTCAACCTATAAATGCGCGTTAATGGTAAAACTTTCATTTTGATTAGCCCATTTTCATTTTGGATCGGATGGTAGCCGTTAAGATCGTTTATAGGAGTCGGCCATAATTTGCGCTCGCTTTTAATTGATAGCACAGAATACCTAAAATACTCTTTGAAACTTAGGACAAAGCATCATAGGTAAAAACATTTAAAATTATTACTTGTCAAAATTGATTATAAACATCGATATCAAAGGTGAACTAATTTTAAAACTTACTCCAACTAACGGCTGACTGCATCTAGTAATGGTAGCCTGCGAGCTGGGATGTATCCAGGCGAGAACAGGCAGCCGTCCGCGCGACCTGAACGTAGCCACGGACCGCAAAAGGTCGTCGTTAGCGGCCGCTGGTACCGCCCAAACAGCAGGGTAACTGTCGCACACTTCATACTTATCGTTGATACGTGTAATACGCCACATGTCGTTGTTTACACCCTGGAAATAATTGATAGAAATAACAATAGGATATTTGCTAAGGTAATTAAAATTACTGGTGGTAGGTATCTCATATGTAAGAGTCCGTCTGGGTGGGTACCACCGCAATGTCTATTTCTACCGCCAAGCAGCAGTGTGCATGCACTGTTGTGATTCGGTTTGAAGGACATTGTAGCCAGTGTAACTACAGGACATAGTGAGACTTAACATCTTATGTCTCAGGATGACGAGCGCAGTGGAATGCCACACAGTACTTTGTAACTCAAGGTGCTGGATGGTGTTGCTACTGTTTATGGGTGGTCGTATTACTTACCATCAGGCGAACGGCATGCTCGTCTCGTCATTCAATGCCGTAAAAAAAAAATCAGATCTAGATTTCAAACACATAGCACTGAAAGCAAGCTTAGATAGCTCATGGTGTCCCCCTAGGTAAGGAATTGAAACCAAAAACATAATATTATAAGGAAGAAAAGAGTAAACCAGCACACCTTAAAGCTGTTTATATTAAAACTTGAATTCCCCAATACTGTATTATTATTTATTTAAACTTTTATTTACCATTCGTCTCAATTCTGCAATTGGCTCATAAATATGCCATCCATCATCAGGAAATGTTTCCGAATAACTGAAAGCAAACAGGGGCAATCTGTGTGACAAAGGAAATGCAAGCTGCTGCAATTTCTCAAATATTCCACGACGTGAATGATTCTCTTGTTTATGTGCAAAGCGTAGGTTTCTCATGTCCTGAAAATATAGATTTCAGTATTATTCAATATCAATGTTACATCTTACAATCAGCAGTTATCTATCAAATTTATTTGTAAACAAATTTACATTTTAGAAGTGTCAAGTTACAGAAATCAGAATTTTTCATGTCACTTGTCAGCGGTAATTTATTACTTTGATGAAATTTTAATGAGCATTTTATGTATGGGAAAGGACTTTAACCAAATAATATCCAGTTTGGGGTAATCACTCCTTCAATCTGAATTACATTTTGGTGAAGCTTCTAAAAACTGAGATTCTCATTGAATATTTTATTGTAAAGCATTTATCATTTTCAAGCACTTAGTGTATACTCTAAAATAGAGTAAATCCCTCAAGAAATGTTACAACAGGATTAATCTGATAATCTTAGGAGGCTAGAAGATGTCATCAAAGCGACCTCCGATTTACAAGAGAAATTTAGCCTCACATGAAAAACATAGCGTGATCCAGTCCATTGATTAATAGCTATAAAAAAATACCCAAGATTGCTGCATCTATTAAGATCTCTATGTTCGCATGTTTGAACACTATGCAAGTTTAAATTTGATAATATTCCAGAGGACATCTATACTTATGTCATAAAAAAGGCTACATAATAATGAATGCAGTTAAATTAACCGCAGTTTGATTAATAGGAATAGTTTAAATATAGTATTAATGTTTCCAATTAACTTACTTTACAAAACACTTCAATGCCATAGGAATTTTCACCTTTGGATGAAGCTCCACCCACTTTTTCTATGCGGGACACCTGTATGACAACATACCATATTTTTCAATAAAATTTTCCAACAGTGTTAAACGAAATGATCTAATACCTAGTGATTATACAAGTAAATTTGCAGATCAATGTGTCACAGAACTTGTAGAACAACCTTTCACTTGTTTATGGCTTATGTTCTTACACAAAAGTAATATTTGTAATGTGGTCACACCATATTTTCTACAAAACATAATATTATATAATGTAATTTAAAAAATCACCATTAAACAAAATCATCATAAACTATATATTTTTCTTACCACACCCAGAGGCACACTCAATGTCCCTTGCAGTGCCGTGGGATCGGTGGGTCTGAAGTGAAGTTGGTAATTGGTCACTTTAAGCACTCCTCGGGAAGGACCACTATATGGACACAAGTATGTCACATCTCGAGCAACACTCATTACTTTCTCACCTTCCAGCAGCTGAATATCTCCCAGGACATTGGGCTGTAACAACCAATTTTGAATTTGAATTTGAATTTGAATTGAAATGAATATACTCTTCAATGGAAAAGTTAAAAATAAATTATTAAGAGTTCTTTTGTGATTGTTGTTCCACATATTCAGGATATATTATTTTCACTATGCAGCACATCAATTGTTAAACATCACTATTCAGTATATTAGTCATACACTGGGACTCAACATGGACTTGGCAAACATTATGACAACTTAGGTAACTTGGTAGATATTTGATTCAACAGCTAGCCAGAAAACTGGATTATACTGGCCTTAGATAGCTGGCTATTCAAACGTTGACTATGCACTCGCTTTACAAACAAACATATGTGCACAGATTTACTTTTGTTGTTTGCAATACTTGGGAAATCCCTTACTGAAGTCATGTTTCAAACTCGCCTAGTGCCGATTAAGCAGAGACTAAAACTGTATTATAACTTAAGGATATAGCCCGCCACTTGCCGTAACATTCAATAAGAATAAATTAATCGTTTTAGGAAACTTACGGAGTCTTGTCCGTGTTTAGAATTCAATGAACTTGATTTAGAATCAGAATCCAAGGAGTCCGAACTAGCGTTTTTCGATAAGGAAAATTCAGAACTTAGTAACTCTGAACTGTTATGTTTATCCATTGTAGATTCACAATATTTTTAATCACAATTGAAATATAAATATGTTCAATTTAACAAATCTCTGCATGAATTGGCCATGAAATGAAATCGGTCATTCGTGATAATTTGTTGTAGTTTTTCTAGGTTCAATGTGTAAGAAAGATAACGTATATATAACTTGATTAGTGTAAAAAGGACACACTAAAAGCAATGATAAAAATACTATACTTCAGACTTCAGTAAGTTGACATTTATTTTCTTGAGGAAATTGATAAAATTGCCAACGTTTTTTTACCCTTTACCATAAAATAATTGATTTCCACTTTTTTTTGTCATATTGAAACAATCAATGCCTTTACTGTAACGCAATTAAGAAGAATATATAAAATTAATTTATTTTGAAATAGTTTAGAACGTTCGTACATAGTACAGTAGTAATATCCATTCATATAATTGAGCGCATTGGGGTGATGTGGTACGTATAAATAAAAGAAAAATACAAAGATACCATGGTGTTTAAATACCATAACAACGCTATCGATAAATTTTCATTACCTTTTACAAGATACAAACAATTTTGAAATCAGTTATCTAGTTAATATGAAGTTACCTGGAAGTATAAAGAGAAATACATATTTGGCGTACAAGCAAAATGAGGATAGAGAACCTCTGAGAAGAATAAAGTCGGAAAACTTTGAATGGGATTATAATCATGCTAAAACACTAGTTGCTATATGTATCGAGAAACTGTCTGAAAATTGGAACGGTGAGTACTTATTTACTTTTTTAGTTCCGTACTTAGAGGCTACTTCGGCTACACAACCCTATTACTTATTAAGCACACAATCTTACTTTGTATTATCATTCGCTTTAATGGTGAAGGAGAACATCGTGAGACAACCTACATACCTGAGAATTCTCCATAAAAATTACGAGGATACGTGAAATCTGCCAACCCGCTCTAGGTCAGTGTGGTGGACTAAGGCCTAACCCCTCTCAGTAGAACAGGAGGCCCGTAATAAACAAACTTAAACTGCTGCTCAGCAGTGGGCAGTATATATTACAGGGCTGATTGCGTTGCATTCCATTGCAAACCTCTCCGGTGGTTACAAAACCAGACAAGTTATGTTTATAAAAAGCAATAAAATTGGCTAAGAAAAAATTAAAAAATAGCCCATGATAATATATTAGATCTTACAGCTGATAAGGTAATAGTATTCCACTCTATTATGATTATTACATTAAGCCAAAGACCAGAGAGGTTTAACATCAGGTAATCGGTTTGGTGTAAAAACTAAACCAAATAAAAAGAACCTAAGCTGCACCGACACTACATGACATCGAAAGGGCATAAGGGCGGGTGGAAGAAGAAAACTACTACCCTACACAACCTATGTCGTTTGCACTCTGGAAATCAATCATTAAGACGTGGAGAATTTGAAATTATTAACCAAACCAGCATATTTTCGGCAACTTCTTAAAGTTAACCCACTTTGGGTAATCTCACTCGTGTCAAATTAGTTTTTAAAATTCGAGAGCCAAAGAAAGATAACGTGTTTCCATTTCTAGGCTATCCAAAACTGGAACAACTTATAGCAAAAGATAGAGAATTTTTCCTGCAAATATTGGATACTAATGTACCACTTCAAATTCTAGTAGACAATATAAAGAGTGATATATTCTGGAAAAGATGCTACTTTTCTAAATGGCCCATTGCCCCATTAGTACAACATAACAAAAAATGGATAAATATTTTTATGGAAAAACACTACGCTGACATTTTGGAGAATATGAATCCTCGTCAATATGATCCTGAGAAGGTAGGTATCGAACAAAAATAATTAGTAGTAATGTGATCATTGTATTGATCTACATATTTAAATAAGTATTAATTCTGCTTTAATCATTCAACAGATAACAATTTTAGTCAAACTTTGCGGTCCGTATATTCAAACGTTGTCATTACGAAGTTTAGTGCCATCAGATATTCCCATGCAGCGAATTACTTCACCTGAAATGGTTGATTTGATAACAAGTCAAAATAAAAATGGCAATAAGCCACAAATCAAAACTGGCGAAATATTCTCGAGAGGTATAAGTTTGTTTATATTTTTGATATGTTTTTGTAGTTTAATTATAATCTAGAAACACTTGAAACTTAAGATGAATAATTAATATAGAAAGATAATCCAGGCGTGAACCATAGTGTAGTTCACAACTCACACTCTCTTATCTCTTTCCTCTCTTTTTGTATCGTATCTTTTAACTGTATCCTTTTACTGCCATACTAGTAGATAATAAAGTATAGGTATATTGCGCTTTTACTAAGGTAAATAATAAAATTGCAGATCATATTTCCCTTCATGCGGCCCTAGGAAGTTTAACTAACCTAGTAGAGTTACATATAACTTATCAATTGCGGTCTATTGGAACAGAATATCGTAAAGATCAGTTCCAGTTTACTAGTAATGATGCAAAAAATCTCTCACGTGGTCTAGAGAAATGTATTCAGCTCAAAATATTAAGGTAAACCAACAATTGAAGCTTATTATTATGTTCGCTAAAAAAAAATATAAGTACCTGTAGTATACGTAGATACATTATTATTTGTTTCGAATTTCAGGATAACTCGAACTGATGTTAACTGCCAGAAAGTGAAATATATATTACGTGGATTATCAGATAGTCAAAATTTGGACACAATTGATTTTAGTCACTGCCGAATTGCAGATGAAGGAGCCTCATCTATAGCAAAGTTTATAACGAAAAGAGACAGCTTGAAAACCATATTCCTTGCAGACAATCTTTTCGGTAAATTATATTTATTGTATAATATATTTTTACATGTCAAACAGTTTTGTTTGCAAAATGTTTTGAGTACCTTTACTACTTGTACTAGGTCCAGCTGGGACAGAAAATATATCTTACGCTCTAAATCATCATGGATGTAGCGTTAGAGTACTAGACTTAAGCCTTAACTCAAAGCTAGGTTCCGAAGGAGTCGCGCACATCGCCGTATCTATTGCAAGGGGATGCAGTCTTACTACGTAAGTTGAAAGCTTCTTAGCATGATTAATTTCACACATACATGTGTATGTACTCACGCCTTTTATCCCCGAAGGGGTAGGCAGAGCCGCAACTAGTGCATCCACTTTTCGCTTGATAATTAATTTCACTTACAATAATTATAAGATTACAGTATTAGCTATAAGCCAACGTTTTATTCTATTGTAAAAAAATATTTACGTTCAAGGAAATTAAATGGCTCATTTCAGACTAAATATATCTGGTTGTGGTATACAACCGCAACCATTAATGAAACCGCCTGCTGGAGTATGGTCTGTGACGAGTGCAGAAAATCCACCTTCTTGTGGCGATCTTCTAGCACGAGCTATCGGATTAGTAAAAACGCCTCTAAGATCCTTAGACATTAGTGTAAATAATATTGGCTCTGTAAGTATATTACCAGAATAAAATATTTTATCTCTAGAATTTGTATTATTAGTATTATATTAGCATAACATAATAATTGATTTGGATTGATTGATTCATTTGGATTGATCATTCAACCGTCTTGCGGGTTGATTTTTTTTAAATTCATCATTATTTATTGCTCTTGGAACTATTTGTTAAGCTCTGCATTTAATGTCACTCAATATTAACAACTTTAATGAGAGTTAAAAGAAAGAAAAAAGTAGTTTCGTTTCGATTAAGATGATGAATTGAGTGATTTCAGATATATACTTACACTAGCATTGCGCGCGGCTCCGCCCACGTGGAAAGTTTTTCCGGGATAAAAATAGCCTATAGCACTCAGGAGTAATGTAGCTTCCTATTAGTGAAAGAATTTTCAAAATCGGTCCAGTAGTTCCTGAGATTAGCGCGTTCAAACAAACAAACTCTTCAGCTTTATATAATAGTATAGATTAAAGATCATGGAATATTAAATATTAATGTGAATAGTATTTCAGCCCAGTGATAATACCTTATCAAACGCTATTTGCCTGAGTTATATAGTAGACTTAAATCTAAAAAGGTCAGGCATGGGGCCTATGGCAATGGCCATAGCAGAATCTGCAGCAGCAGCTCAGAGGCTAAGAAGAGAAGCTGAAAAAGGAGTCAAGTTTAGACGTAGTGCTGGAAGAGTTTTACAAGCACGTCGTGTTGCGAAAGGCATGAATATTGGTAACTACTCAATTATTATTTTTCTTATAAATTTTTGATCCAATGCTATTCCGGACTGATAAAGGTTCTCATACGTTATATTCAAACATAATTATATATTTTTTGAAGTGAAAACTTCTTTAGCGGCGTTGAGCACTTTTGGGATGGGTATTGTAGATGATGTATAGTCGGGGTGGTTACTGGCAGCAAAACGACACTTAAATTAGGATCACTATATTATCAGTTCACAGATTAGGTTTCAATCAGATCTTACAATTCAACTGCCCTGCATACGTGCTACAACGGGCTTTTATACATTTGAATGAATTCAAAAGAATAACTGCCTATTAAATAAAGTTACTCTAAATATTACAAATATGTATCAAATTATATGACATTAAATAATATGGCATTAAACTAGTATTTTGACAAGTAATAACCAAGAATTATAATTAATTGTATAAAAGGTGATTTACAATTAAATCCGCCGGAAGGTAACAACCGGACGGCGTTACTTATTATTTGCATAGTACTCTTAAAATTATTATAGTAATCAACTAAATTAAGTTTATTAAATTAATTAATTATAGAATAATATTTAATAAGATGAGCTGCTGAAGCTTGGACCGGAAGTTGATAACATTCGGCCATCCTGCGTTTGCCGTGTCCCACGGCGATCAGCCATGCCATTAGATCTTGGTTTTTCGTCGAGTGTCGGCATCTGAAATTGTAACAATATAAGCAGTATACTTGTCAATGTAAATTATAATCACTTTTCGATATATTGTATATTATATATAATATATGGTATACAACTTTATTTGCATATCACACAGTTTATTTAAGTTTCATTATTTTATTTACGTGGCTTATTTGTATAATGTGCAGCTTTTTATATACAATGTGATCACACAGCTTTTATGTATATATAATCACACAGCTTTTATTTACATACGATCACACAGCTTTTATTTGCATATGATCACACAGCTTTTATTTACATAATGATCACACAGCTTTTATTTACATATGATCACACAGCTTTTATTTACATATGATCACACAGCTTTTATTTACATATGATCACACAGCTTTTATTTACATATGATCACACAGCTTTTATTTACATATGATCACACAGCTTTTATTTACATATGATCACACAGCTTTTATTTACATATGACCACACAGCTTTTATTTAAATATAATCACACAGCTTTTATGAATCCGGTATTGAAATAGGTAAATAAATTTCGAGTGGTTCCTAGTCATAAGCTTACCTATATGGCAAATAAAAGGTACTCGGAAAAAAGATTTATTTCGTATACTAGTGTTAAATTAATAATATATACATAATATTTTTATTTAACTCTCTAACAGGTCTATTAGGTCATCCCTGTCTACTTCATGATCACTTCCACTACTTTCGTCAGAAATAGCTGAATTATAAGGTCGTAGGGCATCGCCGCGTACTATTGCCGTAAATTTTCTGTATCCCTTCATACCTTTTATGCTGCTTATCGTGTAACGATCTAATGATTGGTCAGCTTTGCTTACTTTATATGGCCCAGTATATAACCCGTTAAGTTTCCTAGTAACGTTAACGCTTTCTCTAGTTATTCCTCCCTTCCATAATACTAATTGTCCAACAGAATATTTAACGCATTTCTTATGAGTTCGGTCGAATCGGTCCTTCATAAGGGTCATATTTCTATCGATACGCAACCTAGCTTCGCCCCGTCTCTCTTCTAACGCCAGAGACTGGCCTTCAAAGTCTGTAGGTTCCCCACTGGGGTAGGCTGGTAAACGCGAATTAGAGTGACCAAATAATAATTTGAAAGGCGGAAAACCTGTGACTGTATGAGGAGTGTTATTAATGCCCCAAACTATATCTGAAAGGTGGTCGTCCCAGGTGCATTCACTACTTGACATTGTATTTAAACCATTAATCAAAGTTCGATTAACACGCTCCACCTGTCCATTCGATCTAGGACTTGCGATAGCATTTAAAATATGTTTAAATTGCATTTCCTCAGAGAATTCTTTGAAGTATCTGCTAGTAAATGCCTTACCTCTATCTGTGATAATTCTGTTAGGATTTCCAAATTGGCTAATTATGTCTTTTAAGTGTTTTATAGTCTCTACAGAACTACAATTTTTAACAGCTCTTGAAAATACGTATTTTGTAAATGAGTCTATAACCACAAGTATATAACAATTTCCTTTCCGAGTTTTAACAAATGGTCCCAAATGGTCAACATGTAATGTATGCATCGGGACTGCAACCTTCTCTATTGGGTGCAATTCTCCCTGCAATTTACCGTATTCCCCTTTCCCATAAGCACAGCGGAGACATGATTTTATATATTTTCGAATAAATCTAGTCATACCCTTGAACCAAAATTGGGCTTTAATGGTTTTTTCGGTTTTATCGAATCCTGGGTGGCCTATCTGATCATGAAATTTCTGTAGCAAGCTCCATTTCGCTAATTTAGGTATAACGAAACGATCACCATTAAGCGTTTTTCTGTAGAGAAGATCATCCTTTATTGTATAATTATTAACTATATCTCTATTATCCGTACCATTTTGCAATTGATTCAAAATTGTCTGAATATTTTCGTCCTGTATTTGCAAAGTTAATAGCCAATCAGACTCGTTTACCATTAAAATACTACGTGCCGGGTTTCTACTCAATGCGTCTACATGTTTCATTCTATCACCAGATCGGTACTCAATCTGTAAGTCATAGTCCTGTATTGACAGCCACCACCGAGCTATGCGGGGAATCAAGTCTTTTTTAGTCAAGGTAGTTCGCAAAGCCGCACAGTCGGTCACTACAGTTATGGGGATGCCTATTACATATATTCGGAATCTTTTTAGAGATTCTACAACAGCTAAGGTCTCTAACTCATAGCTATGATAAAATTGTTCTTCTCTGGACGTAACTCTACTAAAATACGCAATTGGTTTCAGCATACCATCAGTTTGGTATTGCAAGAGAATACCACCTAATCCTAATTTACTTGCATCGGTATGAATTTCTGTGCGCGCATTTCTATCGTATATTCCTAAAACCGGTCTTTCTGTAAGACGTTCTTTTAGGGTTCGAAAAGAATTTTCTTGATCTGGACCCCAACTCCACTGAACATCCTTTTTAGTAAGTTTTGTGAGCGGTCTAGCTATTTCTGCAAATCCACGAATAAATTTCCTAAAGTAAGATGTTAGGCCGATAAATTGTCGAATTTCATGTACGTTTCGCGGTTTCTTATAATTTACTACGCAACTAATTTTGGCCTGCCCTGGTCGTATTGTACCCGCAGTAATCTCATGACCTAAATAGTTGGCGTTTTGTTTTAGGAAAGAGCATTTACTTAAATTTAGTTTTAAGTTAGCCTTGGACAATAATTGCAAGACTTTTTCTAATAACCTGAGCCCATCGTCAACAGATACTGTAGGCAACATGACATCATCAAGATATGTTGCTACATCATCACCTAGCTCTCCTAAAACAATTTTAATTAAACGTGAGAAAACCGCAGGTGCATTGGCCAGACCAAAAGGCATCTTTAAAAATCCATATTGACCAGAGGGCGTAACAAACGCGGTCTTGTGAATAGAATCATCAGATATTTTAACTTGATAATATCCTTGTGCGAGATCTAATGTCGTAAAAAATGTTTTTCCTGATAAACGAGTAACCTGGTCGTCTATATGAGGCAGAGGGTATCTATCTTTTATTGTACGAGAGTTTAATGCTCTGTAGTCTATGCATAATCTATAATCACCCCCTTTTTTCTTTACAAGAACTACCGGGCTGGCATAATCGGACATAGAATCTCTAATAATGCCCGCATCAATAAGGTCTTGAACTTTCTCAGTAACAATTTCATTTTCTTTATGAGAAAGCCGATAAGGCTTGCAGTATACTGGTTGTTCATTTGTAGTATGAATACGCATTTCCAACATGTCTGTACAACCTAAATCTTTTGTATCTTTTGCAAACAAGTATCTAAATTTATTTAGTAGCTCTAGTAATTTTCTGCATTCATCGGTATTTAAGTTTCCTACGTTTAAATCGGATAATTGTAAATTATTATGGAAAGGTTGAATAATTGTCATCACTTTGCTATTATTATTACATTTTAAATCATTAACAAGTTCGGCGCGTGCTATAAGCTTGTTTGGGTTCCATTCAATAATATCATTTCCTATGTTAATTACTTTTAAATAGCAACCCCTTGACCTTATAAGACCGCCTACAATAATATAAGCCATACTTCCTAGCTCATAATACACAAAGTTCGTTAGAAATGTACAGTCACTATAACTAGCTATGTCAACAAAAACTTCCGCTAATGCCGTACTTCTTTGCGGGATTACAGTGTAGTCTTTCAAATAGATTGGAAATTTTGTAACGAAGTCCATCATATCTAATTGTACGTCACATAGATAGCTATCGGGCTCTACGTTTTTTACAAAATTTACAGAGGTTTCGGTAATAACCAAATTTAAATTTCTTTGATTAATCATACTTTGACCTATTATTAAATCTATGTCAGCTAAATCATAATTGGTTAACTCAACAGAACCACTTATTTTTATATTATCAACATCGATATCTATCCATGCGGTTCCCAATGAATTAGAATATGCACCCCCAAAACCTTTCATTTTTACCACTGAAGGCACAATTTTTAACATTAAATCATTAGCTCGTTTCACACTGAGAATGTTCAAGTTACTACCTGTATCTATGTATGCTATAATCCTATGCCCCTTAATTATGACCACTTTTTTATACAAATCCATATAAATATTGTATGTTGTAAAAAGGATGTTACCGACCTTCTGCTGCTGTCGAGATGAACTGGTAGCATACCAACAGGTGGAAACGGTGTGGCCTGGGCGATAACAAATTTCGCATCGTGGAACTCTGCAGTCCTTGGCTTCGTGTCCTTGTCTTCTACAAGCGTAGCATTTCTTGGGTAAAATTTCGTTATCCCGCGAGCTCGATGCGACTTCGCCACCTCTCTTCCACGTCGTATTTGATCGTTTAGAACTGCTAGAAGCTTCCAATTGCTTATAATTTTCGAGGGAAGATAAATACCCATAATAAAGCTGCTGTGGTGTATCACATTGAAAAGCTTTTGCGTTAGCTCTTATTTCGATCGGTAAACCCCTGATCACACATGAAATCGCCGCTTCGCCTATAATATTACATTTCTTCAGTAAGGATATTTTATCATGGAAGTATTTCGTCATAGTTTCACTATCAATTTTCTTTCTTGCCAACATAATTTCTAGAAGATCAACATAGTCTGTAGAACGCGGGAATGCGTTTTCTAAGGCATTTTTCCACTCACTCCATGTAAGATTATAATTTTCTATGTCGTCGTACCATTCCCTTGCGGAACCCCGAAGGCGAATCTGCATAATGAACTGACGATCCGTATTGTCCCAGTTATATACATCACCTAACTGGTCGATTTTATGTAACCACCCTTTCACGTTACTAGTTTTCTCGTCTGGCCGAAAAGTCGGAATAACTTCAGCGTCTATTTGAGTTACCCGTCGCTTTTTCCGTTTGCAGTGTTTGTAAGCAGAATCCTCGCTCTCAGATGAAGAAAAAAAATCTTGATTTTCGTTATCGTTAGAAGACATAATTTCAACATACCTCTTTTTCTTTACGCCGATACCATCAATAAATGGGCCTGACATAATCCCACTTCTGAAATGTAGATGATGTATAGTCGGGGTGGTTACTGGCAGCAAAACGACACTTAAATTAGGATCACTATATTATCAGTTCACAGATTAGGTTTCAATCAGAGCTTACAATTCAACTGCCCTGCATACGTGCTACAACGGGCTTTTATACATTTGAATGAATTCAAAAGAATAACTGCCTATTAAATAAAGTTACTCTAAATATTACAAATATGTATCAAATTATATGACATTAAATAATATGGCATTAAACTAGTATTTTGACAAGTAATAACCAAGAATTATAATTAATTGTATAAAAGGTGATTTACAATTAAATCCGCCGGAAGGTAACAACCGGACGGCGTTACTTATTATTTGCATAGTACTCTTAAAATTATTATAGTAATCAACTAAATTAAGTTTATTAAATTAATTAATTATAGAATAATATTTAATAAGATGAGCTGCTGAAGCTTGGACCGGAAGTTGATAACAGTATAGAACACAGAACAATAACTAAAGCATGCTACACTCGCGATAGTATCACGTGACCGATCGAAAATGCGTAGGCGGTTTTACCATCCTTTACTGATATGAACTTTAAATACAATGCGTAGAAGCTATAATTCTTAAACGTTTACCTTTTATTTATTTACTTCATTAAAACCATCCCTTACTAATATGAACCTTAAATACAATGCGTAGAAGCTATAATTCTTGAAACGAGTGCATTTTTATTTACTAACGTCATTAAAACCATCCCTTACTAAAATGAACCTTAAATACAACGCGTAGAAGCTATAATTCTTTCATTTTTATTTATTTCCCCAGCGTTGGTACGGCACGAGTACAAAAGAGCGTAACATTCCTTTTTATATTTTTGATTTATAAAGAAATATTGAAATTGTCATTTTTGTGTACGATAGCGCAATAAATAAATGTTGTATTTAACCGCCTAAGTGCTAGTAGTTTTATACTGATAAATAAAGCAATTCGTGCGAAATTATTCCCTAACCATTCCAAAATATTCAAAACTGCACTACGTTAATGTTCAAGCTTTCACTTCTGCCGGCACTCCCGGAGTGCAACCCGTTCTTTTTTTTATTATTCTCTTATATTGTGGTAATATCCATGTTATCATAGTCTTAAATCTACGCGTGTTACAAATTGAATGTAAAATATCAAAAAAATCTCTATTTCTTTAATAATACTACTATTTTTTTCAGATGCAGATCCTGTATTACTAGCTCAGCAATTATCGGCTCGGCCATCAATAGTTTCCGTTGCTTCTGAAGAAGGAACTTACAACATAACAACACAACCTCTTCCAACAGATTTCGGCTTTGTTCCCGCATTTAAGGTTCGTTTTGTATTTTTCTTATCACAAAAGTAATTGTTTGTCATTCGTGTTATTTTGCACTTTATATTTTTCCTCCTCCTGCTTTCTTTTTCTGAGATAATCTAAAATATCTGAAGGTAGTGTATGCCTTTCCTAATGTATTTCTTTCATATTTCATTTTTATTGTCTATATACAATAAAAGTTTATAAAAATAAATACCTTCCAGAGCCCATTGCCTTCGTCGCGAACTTCATCAATAACAGGACCCTCAACATCCAGGAGATCAAGTCATCATATGGTTTTAGAACCCGTCAAAGTGAGTATAAAGCCATTTGTTCACGTCTAAATATTATAATCTTTGGCCAGATAAAAAAAAATATGTCAGTAGCTAGCGTGAGATTTTGTCGCCCGATGCGGACCTAAAGTTAGCCGCCCCAAGGTAACGGGTAACAGTAAGAAAAAAAGGTAATTTCATAAAATAAGGGTCACGCACGCCTCACCACGGCCACTGGTACATGCGACAAAAAATGATTTGTTTTACGCATTTTGCCGCCCCCTAAAAGTTGACCTCATTCAGGTATCCGTTCGTAAAATCTTAGCCAAATTGCTGAACTTTGGAATGGTGTAAAGGCCGATGGAAAAAGAAGATAATATTCTAATTGTGTAGTATCAATTTATAATCAAAACTATTATTTACAGGAAATCCGCAGAACAACTTTGGTTCGCCGCGGCTCCGACGGCTCTTTACTACAATCCCGTGGTGGTACTACATCTTCTGAGAGACATATAAAAATATTTGTGTCATAAATTATTTCGAAAGGACAAGGCGCTTTTCTACTTTATTTGTTTTAGAATTTAAATGAACTGACTCTTCTTCTTCTGTGTGTATGTATGTGTGTGTACAGTAGTAGTGTTATTTGTTTGTTTTTAGATAATTTCACTGGATGAGTTTGAGGTAGTAGGCTCTGCAAAGGCAACAGTTTTTACTTCCCTACATATTATAAAACATAGTCTCCCAGCCGCGTCTGTCTTTCTGTCTGTCCGAACGCGATAAATTCAAATATTACCGAACAGATTTAGATGAAATTTGGTATTGAGATAGTTTGGGACCCAGGAAAAGTTTTAAGCTACTTTTTATTCCGAAAAAATACAAAGCGGGATTTTTATCCCGGAAAACTTCTTCACGCGTGCGGATTTGTCACAGCCAAAGCACGGAACCGATTTCAATTAAATTTAGTATGGAGATAGTTTGAAATCCCGGGAAGGACATAGGCTATTTTTTATCACGCGAAAATATTAAACCGGGACTTTTATTTAGCAAAATCTGTTTTTTCGGTTGAAACCGAGAGCAATTGGTTACAAAGATAGTTCGAGGCCCTGGGAACAGGCTACTTTTTATCTCAGGAAAATATATAGTGGGACTTTTATCCCAGAAAATGAAGCGCACTAAAACATATACTACGGCAGAAAATAAAAACGAAAGCATATTAGCTGCCGAGGTGAAGCTGGGACGGATCGCTAATATGTAACTATATAAGTCCAAGACTATAACCGCAATGAAACGGTCAGCAAATTAATGTAAATAAACATAGTTATAATCAAAAGTTATCATAAATAAAGGGTACTTAGTACTTACCTACTACATACTTTAGTCATTATCGGTCATTTATGCTTTTAATATCATTCTTATACCGAGTTTAATAGTTTCGTAACAAAAATGTATCTTAGATTTTGTTTTGGGCATGTAACGGTCCATTACAAATTATAAATAATAGATCTAAAATGATGACTTAATAAAGGTCGCAGGAACACACGGGATGCAAGCCGCTTTTGACAGGTCCGTCTGAAAATCTTTAGGGGAAGCCTATGTTCAGCAATGGACGGCTGATGACGATGATGATGAGAACTAAAATTACCTAATTAATTACACTTTAGAGAAAAGGAAATACGTCAACGTTTTCTACCGCCAAGCAGCAGTGTGCATGTACTGTTGTGTTTCTGTTTGAAGGACATTGTAGCCAGTGTAACTACTGGACATAATGAGACTTAATAAAACATCTTATGTCTCAGGATGACGAGCGCAGTGGAATGCCACACAGTACTTTGTAACTCAAGGTGCTGGATGGTGTTGTTACTGTTTATGGGTGGTCGTATCGCTTACCATCAGGCGAACAGCATGCTCGTTTCGTCATTCAATGCAATAAATAAAAATAAAAAAGTCAATAGAACATATTTAGCACACTAGATAGAATTACTTAATTTTGTTATTTTCGTAACAACAAACATAATAATATCTAATTTTCATCAATTTAGATAAAAAAATACATTTAAGTAAAATGAATAACCCGACTGCGTCAATATCTGCCATCTTTATTAAATTCATTGAAGAACTGAAAAGATAGAAACAAGATTTTAATTTGAATATTTTGTTTTGGTATTGAGTAATCTTAGTTGACAGTGTTCACAAACGCTGTTAATCTTGTTTCGATCTTTTCAGTTCCTCAATGAATTTAATAAAGATGGCAGATATTGATGTTTCGGGTTTTTTGTTTTTTTTAAATATATTTTTTTATTTCCATATTTTAGTTCAGTTCTCAAGCACCTTTATTAGCATTTCCTATTTCAAACTCCAATAAAACATATAAGTTTTATATATATTCGTAATCACCGTTAAAACAACTTTATTTTCTTACCACACGCGATGTATTTTGAAAACATATTTTTTTTTGAGATCACTTTTTGTCGCCAAAAATCCTTAATTTTGTTTATTTTTTTAATTTGATGTACCCAATGTCACTCTCACGACTAAGACGAAGCTATTGATATCACTCACATAAAATACTAGCCGTTTAGGCTGTAGGGCGTGCCAAAGAAATATACAAACATACATACATACACTCGAAAAACATAACCCTCCTTCTTTCGCAGTCGGGTAAAAAGCAGAGTTTTAAACATTATATTTAGTTTTTCTCTATTTCAAAATCGAGATAAGTTTTTGATTGCTAAGGGGCCGATTTTCCTTAATCTAAACAATATTATTTTAACCTGGTATCCCTACCATAATTTTTAATAGACAAGCCCGTAATTTTTTTTTTTTTACTTCCGACCGTCATTTGCTATCAGTCTCTTGAAATGTCATGTCAGTCAGCCATGTTTATTTCCATGGAATGTGTTTTGAAATGGTGGTAGTGATAAAAAATAATTTATTTGTGGAAATATAGTTATAATTTTTATGTTAACGACTGTAGTGTGTTAGTGAAGCTTCAATGTGTTTTGTTGTGTAAGTGAGGTGATTGTACTGCCAGTAAAATGAATTGGGGTATTGAGCTTTGGGTAAGTTCTTTGCGGAGAATGAATCGGTGTCGGTTTCTATCAATGTGTAATTTGACTGCTGCAATTGTACTATCTACTCTTATGTTTGTTGAGGTATTAACTCAGAGAAACCGGAACATGGGTGGTATTTTCTTTATGTCGTAAAATACATTATAATAAGAAATATAAACGAATAGAAAGTTATCAATAGGTACTTTCCATTTACCACTAAGTATCACCACACGACATGTAAACGTTTTCATAGCAACGTACAATTTAGAAACAAGTTATGTATGTTTATAACAAAATACTATTATGTGAAGTTCTATCTTTATAAAACAATGAAATGCCTTTCTTGGCTATTTTTCATTGCTTTAATTGTGTAAACGTCTAAAATCGTACATAACAAAGTTAACAATACGCGTAAAGATCAAGAGCATTTGATAATATTTATCTATAGCTTCATAATTTAATTCTAAGTAAAATTTTCAACAGTTTTTATTTATGCAGAATGATTAAGAAGTCCAAAGATATAAATCTGTCAGAACAACTTGCAGAATAAAAACATACAGCCTGGTTTAAAACAAGTGTCATGTTTTCAGCTAACTGTATGAGATAAACATCATAAAGGCTATTTACTTTACTGTATTTTGTGTGCTTATTTTTTATGTTTTGAGAAATAAATAATAAATGTCATGCACACTCAGTATTTTATGAAAAGTGTCCAATCACAAAAGCTATGTGATAATGGTTTTATTCTTTTGAAGATTAAAGAAAATAACAAAAACGCAATTTAATGTAACAAAACCAATTTTAAACAGGATTTTCTTTATATTCTTAATAAATACCTTCATTTATAACATGTCGATGTTTTCATGTACTATAACATTTCTTGACCTAAAGCAGTATCTTTATTATAAAGTTTAATGTGTCATTTTGCCCATTGTGTCTTAAGATAAGTGTCTCAAACAAATATGACTAAAGACAATTACCATGAGCTTATAAAAAAGTATTTAAAGAGTAATTGCTTTATTGCAATGACACATATTATGAACAAATTCTTGATTTTATCTGAGATTCTCAATAAATATTATTAAAAAAAACTCAGAAAAATCTCCCACTGATTCTAGACATGTATTGGTGCTTTAGATATCCTATAGAGTTATAATTACTGACAAATTTTCAACTAAATATGTTTTATGGTGAAGTACCAAATAAAGATTAGTAGAGTGGCAATACAGGGTTAGTTTTACCTATTTTTCCAATAATTAATCTTAATAAAATAATTACATTCATCATTATACTATACCTTAAAATGAAGTCAATTGATAATTTAGTTTCTAATGGTTGTAATATATTGGAAATCCATTAGTTAATCATTCTAAATGAGTCATCATACATAAACTAAACAAAGTCAAAGGAAAATTTTTTGTTTGCATATTTATGAATCATACATAAAACATTGAGTATTTTAAAATATTATCCTCTTGTCTCCCAAGTTAATCTAATGTTACTTCAAATTTGTTTTGTATGGCTTCTAAAACTGAATATCTGTCCGCAAACTATTGACATTGAGACTTGTGACTTGCTTAATTAATTCAAATGAAGCTGCAAAAAACAACCATTAACATGTAACTAATTACTAAACTGGCATTAAATATGGCAAAAATGTTAATGTTTTGTGCAGATTTGTATTTTCCAAAAGTAATGTGATGTCAAAATGACTACAAATTGATTTCTGTGCTTTCAAGATAATATTATTATTCAAATATTTTTTTTAAATGTAAAATAATGAATGAAGTTTTTATAGTTACTAGATTTTAAAATAAAAAATAGACAGAGGAGAACAATTATTGTGCAGACCCCATATTTTGCAATTATGCGTGGGGCAGTGTTATATATAGGTTAGTATTGGAATTGCATCTCAAATAAAACAAGGAAGTGCGTAAGAAAATATTATTACCACTATTATAATAACAGAGAGAAACTTTATCTCAGTGAATATTAAACACTTGGAACAAATAAAGTCATATTTAATTATGCAAAGAATACACCCACTGAGATGTCATTGTTATCTGCATATTTGTAGACAAAAAAGGTGAATGTAGTATTGTAGGGTGACCATATCAATAAAAATGATGTCACTTTTTAGATTGTTTTTTTTTTATCTAGTTGTGGGCAGTAATCATGGTGCTTATGTATATAATAAAAATATATATGCATTATGTTGGGTTTTAATTCAATAAAATGGACTTCCCATGCTCATTTATTACTTCTGAAGTCATAGGTATGGGTATTTTCCTCATGTACTAATAAATTTTAATGTCTTTTAGTTAGCAAATTAATCACAATTATTAATAACTCCAAAGGAGAATGGAAAATAATATTTTTTGGCCCTAGTAAAAAATTTAATATAGGTATGAGGAATGGAAAAACAGGTAAAGGACATGCCCA